>VZTX01031479.1:310153-532516 GCA_013400915.1 Pardalotus punctatus | reverse complement strand
GGACGAGGCGGCCCCGCGGCGGCCGCTCCGCGCTGAGGGCGGGCGGGAGCTGCGCGCTCCGCGCAGGTACCGCGCAGGGCCCTGCGCCGTCTCGCTTGCTCCC
Source organism: Pardalotus punctatus (assembly GCA_013400915.1). Lineage (NCBI taxonomy): Eukaryota > Metazoa > Chordata > Aves > Passeriformes > Pardalotidae > Pardalotus > Pardalotus punctatus. Next base: position 532,413 of record VZTX01031479.1, on the reverse strand, counting down.
TGCCTGTGCCAGGAGACGTTCAGGTTGGACGTTATAAGGAATTTCTTCGCAGAAAGAGCGATTAGACTTTGAAACGTCTGCCCAGGGCGGTGGTGGGGGTCACCGTCTCTGGAGGTATTTAAGGGGAGACCACTCGGCGCCATGGTCTAGTTGACACAGTGGTGTTCGGTCATAGGCTGGACTCGATGATCTCTCGTACTTGATGGATTCTGTGGTTCTGAGCGCTGACCTGTGCCCAGGTGCGCAGGGTGAGCGCTGAGGGCGCGGGTGGGTGATGGATGCAGGCACCTGCTGGGAAGTGGCGCCTTCTGCGCGGGGTGGGCAGGCGGGGACAGCCGGCCAGAACCGCAGCGCTGGCGGGGTCGGTGCCCAGCGGCCCAGGTGGCCCCTGAGAAGGTGCCTGTCGCTGAGGGTAACGCCACACTTGTGGGTGCAGCTACAATGGAGAGCTTAGCCCACTCCCGGCTCCGAGCCCTCGCCCTTTCCCCCAGAGGGGCACGTGGGCACTCGGCGGCGTACGCGGAGCTGGATGAGTGATGGATACGCACAGAACATGAGGGTGGCCTGGAACGCTGAAGATGTTACACAAAAAATGGGTTTAAAAACCCTATTTTTACAGCCACCCATGGATTTAAGGAAGTCTGTCTATCATGGCTGTAAGACACAGTTTTTAGTTTATCATTGGTCCATTTCTTAAATACAGAAACATGAAATGGTAAAAGTTTCAGTACTTCTTCAGTGAGTTCAGTCTAGCAGTGCTGTTTACTGAAAGAAAGCAAGGAGTGATGTGGTGATGCCAATGGTACTGAGTTGGTGAGCAGCACAACACTTCTACCTGTCCAGTGTGAAAGAGAGTAAGGACTTGAGTGAAGGCATCACATGAGGGAAGTGCAGCAAACTCTACCAGATGAGCTTGTGCAGTAGGCTACTCATTAAGTCATTCTGGTTTAGTGCCCTGCCTGCCTATTTACATTAGAGCTTTCTCTAGATTTTTTTTTTCCTATGAAATATTCCTATGAGATATTTTTTCCTAACTGAATTATTAATTGTTCCAAAAGACATGGTGAAGGAGGTTCCAAAGGAATATTCTGGTCCTATCTATAAAACTGCTTAAAAACCTTGAGTCTCTTGAAATAAAACTGCAGGTTATTCCTTGCACTTTATTGTACATTTTTTATAATTATTGTTTGCTGCACCTCTAAACCATGCTGCAATCAGCAATTTGCCCTCAACACAAAAAATGTCACCATTTTAAGTGTGTAAAAGATGAAGTGCATTGTCCATTATCACGCTAGCAGTCTGAGTGTGGCTGGAGTAATGGCCAGGTGTAGTGATTTACATAGCCATTTAAGTTCATGGTTAATGCTAATTGGTAATAGCAGGAAAACGGAGGTGAGTGCAATTATCTGAAAACACACGTTGTTTCTCTAACTGAATTGCAGACTGCACTCTGTACTTATGTTTTAGCTTGTGGTAAGGTCTTTTGTCTGAATTTAAAGAGACTGGTTAATAGGTGCAAATAAGTGGTTTTAATTAGATTTCTTCACTGCATGACAGGCAATTACAATTGTGGCAGCATCTGCAGCTGCAGAAGCAATAGCATAATGTTCCTGTAGTAAAGCAAAAAAGAGGTGCTTTCAGAAAAGGGAAGAAACCCAAACTTTTCCCAATTAATTCTGAATCAGTCTCTTAAGTCTAAACCTGCAAATTATATATACATATCAATAACTTAATAGGAGTGCAGCGTCACGATGTTCAGTACGGTCTGCATTACACTCTGCGTATGTATATATGTATATGAAGACTCAGTTCACTTTATCTGGTGTTCTTTTATTAAGATACATACCTACCCACAGAAATCTTTGGAAATCTTAACCTCAACATTCTCCAATGAAGACACTAAAGAGCTGCTTTAGAAAAGGCTCATAGCTAATTCTGAATCAGTCAAGTCACAAGAAATTATTCTGGTGCATCTGTATAAATCAATGGAAGCGCCATTACTGACACTTTGATGAAAGACTTGCAGCAACTAATTGACCTACTGAAGGAAGTCCTTTCAATTAGCAAAATGCCTGAGAACAGGCTCATGATATCACAGCATAAATGTTGATTGGGTTTAAAACACAGCCTTTTTTTTTCTGGTAAGTTTTATTCTTTTGTTAGTGTATGTGTTGCTGCAATTCTCAGAAAATAGCAAAAATGTTCTTCCCTGCCTGACTTCTAGAACCCTAGGAGTTCGTCCATGAAAAATACATCACTACTGCATATCACAGTATTATTATAGTTTACATCTGTGGAATTAAGCTACGTAATTATGTCTTTCACAAGTTTTCACTGGAGAAATGTGGTGTTTTGAGAAGATTTACTTGTGCTCTTATTTCGGAAGGTGTGTGTTGGGGAACGCATCGTCACAGAAATACATCTTGAAAACAATTAAAAAGTAATAGTCCCTTTGTAGGGGAGGTTGGTTACATGGAAGAACAAAAGGTGTCCTGCCCCACAGAGCTGAATATCTAAGTTTGCAATTAAAAGTGAAGTGTACAGATGTTGCTCAAGAAGAAAGTAACAGGAAAATAAGCGATTTCTGCCAGAGAAAATGTAGCTTGTCTTTGATGTCTGCTGTATAGATGTATCATAGGGGCTGTCACTGGCACTGCAGTAAAACTAGGTCTTCTGCTTTTCCTATTTTTTTTTCTTTGAAAGAAGGTTTTATTACCGATGTTTTCCGAGAACTTCCCTCCTGTGTGAGAATACTGGATGTGAGAAAGTGAAGCCCTGTCTGGTGACAGGTAGCGTTCTGCATCACATTGACACAGTGACAATGCTGTTGGTCCTGAAAGGTAAATGATGCTGTGAAAAAGAAGGCTGGTGAGTGATACACACAAGCTGATGTGCTGGGAGTGGTGAATCTATAAATTTTCATGTGAATTGGACAGTTTTCAATAAACATGACTTACATTCCTACTGTTTTAAATATTTTCATGTAAGAGAACCAGAAGTGGTAGTTCCACAAGGAAATTCTTTCCACCAGAGGCTGTCAGGCAGAATGCAGGAGGGTGTGTTGATTTAAGTAATCCCAGGAGAGTGGCTTGGCATACCATGAACAACTTCTGGTGTTCTACTTCTGATTAAGTTTTTGTGGTCCCATAAATGGTTATAGTTCTTGGGTACAAAAATAATCAGAAAGGCATCTCAGCCCTACAGAGATTCCTTAACCTGTCAGAATGAAGTAACAAACACTAGAGGCTTCCTGTAAACTTTGTTTATTTGAATGACAATTTAAGATATTCAGGTGCTTACAATACCAGTCTTCCTATATAACACTGCAATAAAATAACGAAAGGAGAAGCACTGTGGCAGAGGACAGGAAGGGATAAAGTTAATAGATGCACCATTGTGTACAGTTCTTGTTCCTCTGTTTGTTTGATAAGGCCTTTCTAGGAACACATTCACAGTCAGAAAACAGGAACAATTACTGAAACTCCTTTTGGCAAAATAAATGAAAAGGAAAATGAGTTTTAGTGTCAGCTCAAGAGGGTCGACCACTTTTCCACATTAGAGTCTTATTTTGGACTCTGCTGTCTGGCTTTCTTAGCCTGAAATGTTTTAGGCTTCATTCCAAAGAGAAGAATATTTCTGCAAAGCTGATGCAAGTCAAATGAAAATACTTCTAATTAAAAAATGTACCACTGAAATTTAGGTATTTATGTTTTTGTTTCATCCTTCCTGCAAAGCAGTCTTTTGCTGTCTCTTCAAATATTTTGCACAGCACAGTAAGCCTCACATGCATTAGCTGTTTTCTGAATTGATATAAACTTTAATTAGCCATTTCTGCTATTTTAATAATTTAGTGCTTAGTGTGATTTTTTTAATATTAGTAGGAATTCTTCATGATGATGATACTGTTGATTTCTAGTTCAAGTAACATTTGTTTGTCTCTCTCTACTTAACGGGGAAAAATATAAATACCTTTCCACCATTTAGTTGCAAGATAAAATCTCCCTTTGGCTCTTTTATCAGAAGGCTTTGGTTTCATATCTTTTACTTATTTTAGTCTTAGAGCTGCTCTGAGAGTGAACAACCTTCTCTGTCATTATGGCAGCAATCAGTTTCAATCACAAAATTGATTTAGATCAACTTTTTTTTCTCTGAGTGCTTGTATCTTGGAAATTCTCTTATGGGGAGATGCATCAGTGTCTCTTGAAAACACAGAGTCATGTTCAGCTCAGACCATTTTGTTTTATAATTATAGCACAAAGTCTATTAACAAAATCAGGCAGAGCTTCTGAAGAAGGATGAGTGAAAGCTGACTAAAGCTTACTGTTCAGCTGTAAATATCAACTCTCATGTACAGATCTTAGAAGTTGTAATTTCTTTGCTAAAGGAACTTCCTGTTTTCATGACAAGGTCGAGCCAACTGACTTTAACAAGAAGTTACTCTGATAAATGGGTTACGTTTTAAAAGCAAATTCTACTCAAAAATTCCTTAAAACAGGCCAAACTGACAGTGTACAACATTGCAAAATGTAATAACCAGTGCCACAGGCAGTTGGGGTATTGTTGTCACTCTGATAAGCGAAAAGTTTAGGGAACAGAAGCCCTTTTTTCAGAACAGAAATAAAAGCAGTGAACTTCAAAGCTAGGTTGTGAGTTTAAGGACAGTTGTTTTGAGCTTAATTAAATATTTATTATAGACTGTGGGAGATATAGTGGATGGCAGAGGCTTGCAAGGAACCTACTACTATAAAACAGTAGTAAAGAACTGGCAAATCTACCTTTTTCATTGATTTAACTATTAGAAAAAAACATATTCAAGATGAAATGTATATGACTAATGGTGCAGTGAATATATAATTTAGTTTTATTTCCTGTCATCCTGTAACAGCATGGAAATAACAGCTTTTACGAGTTTCTCAGGTTTCTGGGCTGTCTGTGTATCATGTCTGAAAGGGGAGACTTGACTTTCCTTGATACCAGATATTGCAAGTTCTCAAACTGATCCTTGCTGCTTAGAGAGCTCAGTTCCACGGGTTCCTCCCACTTGCCGTAGGTGAGTGCAACAAGATAGGACTAAGATCCTTCTTTATTTGGATTAATTGTTTTTCAAATAATAATATGCCTTTTTCATCCCAAAGTTGCTTTAGAGTTGCTTCTAATGCCAAAATAAGCTTCCAGAATAAAATGAGTTTACTCTAAGAGCAAAGGTTGAACTGTAGGAGGGGATGCAAAGTAAATAACAAAAATGCAATTTAAAATTAGGCTTACCAAGTAAGTTTTCCTTTCGGTTACTTCAAGTTCACAGTTAACTTAAAGGAGAGAAAGGAAGAGCTATGGCATTTTCTGTATCCCAGGAATGACGCACTAAATAGCTTTCTCCATCCATATGGTCATTGCTACTGAGTTTGGGATGGTTCTCCCTTTCTTATGAATGATCGTGTTCAATCTTATCATATTTCTGTTCAGTAAGAAGGAGGAAATTTTCCTTGAGGAGTTTCTGGTGTTAGTTTTGTGTGGTAATTTGGTTTAAATTATCCTCCTATTTTGAAACATTTTTAAGTTTTTGTCATAAGGTATCTGTAGTGTTCACATGCTGTATTAGTTTTATTGGCTGCCATTTATTTTAAATTCTTTAATAAAATTGCACATATCAGCACTAGAAAGGATAAGGTTGGCCATACAACACTTCATTCCTGCCTCTCCTATCATTCTTACTATCTTCTTTCTTCTCCACATACTGTTTGGGCTCCTGCCCTTAAAATTCCTCAGTTGCTCCTTCTGACTCCAACAACATCAGTCAGCACAGCTTGAGGTGCCTCCTCTTTGCCAGCCACTAGGTCGTGACACTTTTCAGTGATCAGAACTGGCGGTATGTGACGGAACCAGGTTGAGTGACGGTGAGGAATGGAAAGTAGGTACTTGGGATGTTGGACCTGTCTGCTGCAGCCAGAAACAGCCCAGTGCAATTGAACTCATCACTGGACCACTGGATGTTTCTGCAATTGTTCTAGGACTCACCTGCTTCACCAATGCCTTTCTCTTGCATTGTACAAGTGTGAAGCTATTGCTGTCTGTTCTAGAGAGTGAGCCTTCGCTGTTCAGAGCAGCAGGGCAGGCTGGTAGCTCAGAGCTCTACAGACCTGAGGGAAAATGGACCAAGAGCCTCACACTGTCAGCCACTGAGCATAGAAATATTCCACTGAGATTTAATTTGTTAATTGTATCTTAGCTTGATGTCCCATCTGCTAGGTGTCCATCTGCAAGCATAAGGGGACATGGAGCATGCGCATTCTCCAAATACAAATTTGTGAGATAAGTCATAATTTGTAGTCCTCCCACCAACATGCCCAAAACTTCAATAAATAATATTCTGGGAGGAGTAGTCAAAGATGCATACTAGTGCTCAGGTTTCTGAGAGTTATTTCAAGTCACATACAAGCTCAGATATTTGTTCCATTTATGTAAGCAGTGTTACTTGCATAAGTGAAGCCATTTGCATAAAGTTCAACCATTCAGTCAAGGAGCACTCTTTCTAAAATTGCTCTATGTGTACCTGAAACACTGTAGGATACAAATTTATTTTTCAGAAAACCTATCTAGGAAACTGAAGAAGCATTTTATTAAATTGAATATATTAATTTGTAAATTCTTTTTTTTTTCCTTGATAGTTCAGTTAAATCATTATCATAATCAAATCATTAGATATATTTATCCTGCTGTGCTTCACTCTTTTCACCCTCTATGTTGTGTGTAAGAGCAGGGTTTGTCTGTTATCTCTTCCATAGTTTTTGAGATTGGTGTTTATGATGAAAGTAAATTTAATGTTTCTAAACTGCACTTTAATCAAGGGGTGACTGTTTAGGGCCATGAATGATTAAACAGCCTGAATGGAAAGGCAGCATTCCATCTCTTGCTTCAAGTCAGTAGCACATTCTTCACTTCTCTGAAGATTAGGATTTATGTCCGCATATAACAAAATCTGTTCATAAGATCAACTGTTAGAGAGGTCAGAATAGTCCGTTTCATAATGTTTTGTCCCGAGATCTTTGTTGTGGAGAGCAAATCTGTCTGACATTGCTGCTTTTTTGATGATCCTGCTCCTAGTTTTGACATTTTTATTGACCAATTATGATTCAATTTACTTTTAATAAAGAATTGACTATTAAAGATTTCATAGGACCACTATATCTCCTTTTCTAGAAATTTTGTGAACGAATGTAGAACAGGCAACAAATTTAAAACTATGTAGTTATTCTTTGGAAATCATTACCAGAAAATAAAAGCGTTCTTAAATCTATTTTAAAAAATAGCAGCAACAGTAGAGATAATTTAAAATCTCAAAAGATATAAATCTTTAAGCCCTGGACTTTTAGGTTTTAAGCTAAGAAATTACTGTTCTGTCAAATAAACTTATGTGTAGGTTATTACATCATTGACTTGTCAAATTTTTGCACCTTTATGAAAGATACTAGGGAGAGAGAAGATGCTAAACCACTGATCAATTCCCTAGTGCTGTAAAGTTGTTCCATCTCTTCCCATTTCTATTAGAGAGTTACTGTGTCACAGTGAAGAAATACTAACTGCAGGATCTTCCCGTCTATAACACTGCAGGGGACCCTTGAAGCTGACTGGAGCCCTGTTCCTGCAATGCTCCAGTCAAGTTAATATCGAGAACTGTGTGATTGATGTTCTCAGGGCTGCACTCCCTGCTGCTTTAAACAGGAAGCTCTCCCAGTGTTGCTTCAGCTCAGTGAAAAAGGCCACTTCCTTAACAATACAATAACAGGAATTCGATCACAAACTTCAAAATTCAGTTCTTGAAGGCACGATGATAATTGCTTTTATTCTTGCATTATCTGCAGTGTTTAGATATAAAATACATGGATTTTATTTGAAAAAAGAATGCTTTCCCTCGTATCTTTTCACCAGGACGAATTTGGCTATTTTATTATTATTAAAATATTGTTCCAGTTTTGTGAGAAATTTGTCATTCTTTCCCTAGACTAGATTTACGTTGCCAACATTGCAATATGATTCTGCAGGAAAATGCCCTGAGCTGTTTATAACAGTTTTTCATCTTTCAGTGTCCGTATGTGGTTCACCACTAAAACAGTAGTTTCAGACAGATACTGTTCAGGTGCAGGATGCTCAAGAGACATCCCTCAGTCATTGCTCTTCATTTGCTACTTCTAATACAGATACAAAAATATTACAGCTAAGTAAAACTGAATTATACCACAGAACTAAATTATTTGTCTTGGTTTTTGCTAGTAAGATTTGCTTTCAGGGATCCTGGGCTATGGAGATCAGTGGAAAAGTCTGGAGCTCTGAAGACCTAACCTCAGTAGAGGATTGAGTTAGGAAACGTTTAAACAAATAGAGCGTACACAAGTCAGTAGGATTTGGTGGGATTCAACCATGCATGCAGGGCTGCTCTCAATTGTATCTGGAAGGTCATAGAAATCAGAGGAGTTTCCTGGGAACTGTAAGAAAGCAAATACCCATCCTCTATTCCAGAAGGGCAAGAAGGAAAATCCAGGGAACTACATCCCTATCAGCCTCACCAAAATCCGTGGGAGAGGGCAATACAGCAAATCCTCAAGAAAATTATTTTCAAATATATCATGGACAGGATGATTAGGAGTTGTCAACATGGATATAAATAGAGGAATCTGGTGGCCTTCTGTGATGGAAGAGCTGGCTTTGCAGATGAGAGGAGGGTGGTGCATGTTGTTTATCTTTGCTTTAGCGAGGCTTTCGATGCTGTGTCCTGTAACATCCACACAGGCAAACTGATGAAGTGCAGACTAGATAGAGGAACAGTGCGGTGGACTGAAAACTGAGTGACCTGCTGGGCTCGAAGGGCTGTGCTGGGCACAAAGTCCAGCTGGAGGTCAGTCCCTAATAAAGTAACACAGGGAGTGATACCAGGGCCTGTACTGGATGGTGGGGACAGAGTGCACCCACAGCAAGTTTCCAGACAATGCAAGGTTGACAGGAGTGGTTGAGACCAGATGCATGTGCTGACATTCAGAGGGACATCAACAGGCTGGAGAAATGGGCCAACTCTTGTTCATGAACCTCATAAATTTCAACAAAGGGAAATGCTTGGTTCTGTAGCAGGAAAGGATTAACCCTATGCACTAGTACACATTGGAGCCTGGGAAGCAGCTTTGCAGAAAAGGATCCAGGGCTCCTGCTGGGCAAAATGTTGATCATGAACCAGCAATGCGCAGTTGCAGAAAAGGCAGCCGACAACATCCAGGCATTGCCAGTAGGTCAAGAGAAGTAATTCTTCCTTTCCAGTGTGGCACTGGTGAGACCACACTTTGAGACCTGTGTCCAGTTCTGGGCTCTCGAGCACAAGAAATACGTGCACATAGTGGAGAAAGTTCAGTGAAAGGTCACAAAGATAATTAGGAGAATGGAGGATGTGTCATACAAGGAGAGGCTGAGAGCTGGGATTGTTAACCTGGAGGAAAGAAGGCTCAGTAGATCTTATCAATGTGTGTAAATACCAGAAGGGATTAAGGCAGTAAAAGACCACAGAACCAGTATCTTTTCAGTGCTGCCCAGAGAAGACTGTTGGCAATAGGCACAAATTGAAAGACAGGAAATTCCACTTAAATATAAGAAATAACTTCTTTACAGCAAGGGTGGTCAGACACTGAAACAGGTATCCTAGAGGGGTTGTAGAGTATTCATTGGAGATCCTTGAAATCCAACTGGATAAGGTCCTGCGCAACGTGCTGTAGATGATTAAATGTTGAGCAGGGTAGGGCCTGAACTCAGCATTCTGATGAGGTCCCTTCATGATTCAACTATTACTCCTCTGTGAGGCTATCAAATTGGGGTAGTCAGAAAGGTTTGAGGTAAATTCTGTCATTTACAAATGGAACGTAAGAATATAAGGGGCAAGGTAAAGCCTCAAGATGAATTGTTGGCTAGGAGTCTCTATTCAAGAATACCAGATTTGTACATATCAGGAGTGCAGTACATATAAACAGACAAATGCTTGCAGAGCAGACCTAAACAGTTCGTTTTGGCATTCTGTACTAATTTGCTAATAGATGTCATGTGGATTGGGATTTTTAATTGTAGAGAGACCTTTGAATGTAAAAGTAATTTAAAGTCCTTCTCAGTTTCTGTTGAAATCTGTTAATTCAAGAAGCCTGCTGGGAAACCCTGTTACTCAACCATGCAGAGATTTGTATTTTTAATGTGTTTTTGAAGGACTCAATTCAACTTCCAAGTCCAAGAAACTGCAAGCTGTGGCTTTTATGTGTACATGCAACAATGTCACTAAAAAAAGGGGAAGCAAAATAAAGATGCTTCTCTCCCATATACTTTCTGGATCTTGGAGTTGTCTGGGCTGGTGACAGGTTTTGGATAGTGCCAGGTATGGCACTCAGGTAAATCACTTCTTTTCCTGCATTTTATTCTTAGCTGTGGTTATACCTACTCTGGATTAAGTTCTCTTCCCTTTTTTCCTTTTTAATTTTTTTTTTTTTTCTGAGTGTGTTCTTTATTTTCCCTCCAATCCCCTAGTGGGGAATAGCATGTCACATACCTGGAGACACGCCACACTTAAACTTGGGGTTCTCCCTTGGATGAGAGATTGCCATTCTCACAAAATTCAGACATTTCTCTTGGATCCGCATTATCAGCTATGTGGACTTTTGCAAAGGTTCAACAACTTCCCTTTCCTTTCATCACAGGCTCCAATAGTCTCTTTTTGGCCAACATGCAATCCGTCCAGAACAACTGCAAAGGCTTTCCCTCTTTTTTTTTCAGTGGCAGATGGATGTTACTCCTTGTGTGTTTGGGAAAGAAGACAAAGACTGGACATCTATTTCTCAGCCATCTGCTTCCTTGTCAGCTTCTTTCTTTAAACTGTGTTACAGAAGAGGAGTAGCAGGGTCTCCAGCATGATGGTTCTACATAAATAAATAAAAAGGCATGGTTCCTGCTCAAAAAATTTACAGTAAAAACAGAGAAATGCCAAGAAAATCAGTTAAATCATTGAGGCATTACACAGGTATGTAGGTTGCATCACATACCATAGAAGATATTAATATTTGAAATAAATAACTAATTTCTAAAATTCCACCCACAGATTAAAAAAAAAAAAGCCAGGATTTTTTATGATTTAGGATTTAATGTTTTTAAGTTTTGGAGCACTAGGTATGTGTTTTATACATGACATGAAAAAGCACAGATGTGCTTGTGTTGACGGCACTGGAAGGTCTATGCTGTTTAATTGCATCATTCTCCCCCTCACTCATGTAGATACTTGAGTTTGTCCTGCAAATTGGAAAGTCCAAAGCTTTGGGTTTTTGGGAGTTTTTTGGGTGGGGTGTTTTGTTGGTTGGTTGGTTGGTTGGTTGGTTGGTTTGGTTGGGGTTTTTTGTTTGTTTTTGGGGTTTTTGTTATCCACATCTGCTTTCTCAAACTTAAGTAAGGTTGTAATAGCCATATGCATACTGTGCTGCTTGGAACTTTTCACTGTATTTTCCTGGGAGGAGCATTTCTGGTTTCCTACAGGACCAAATAAAACAATTTTTTCCCCTTGGGAAAGTGATTTGTGCTTTTTTATTAGTCCAAAGCTAGAAGCTATTTTAATCCTCCAAAGCTTGCACTTTACCAAACTAGATTCTGACTTTTCCTGCTTACTGATGTGAATTAGAACACCCCCAAAAAGCAGCAATAAAACTACAACTCGCAGACATAAGATATATGTTTTCTTTCTGGGGAACAATGCACAGACTTACTGCACAGAGGCACTATAGCACTAAGGAGGAGATAAAACAGGAAGGAAGGAAGCAGTACAGATGTTGAAGATCTGATACTTTTTGGGCTTTTCAGAGCAGGATAATCTGCTTGAAATCTCTAGTGTCTTAGTCAAGAAATGGTAGAGATTGGCTGCCCTGGTCTGATGTTGGAAATAAACTGTCAGGCTCAATTGCTAGGCCATGTCATCAGGAACACAGCTGAAATATTATTTAGTTTTCAGAATGTTCTAAGTTATAGGATACAAGTATTCCTTTGATTGCACTATTAGAAAGAGCCAAGTTAACCTCAAATAGTAGTATTCCTCTGTCCTGCAGGATTAGGAGACTGTTGGGGAACATTCACAAGCACCTATTTGGATGAAGGCTCTGCTTCAACATGTTCTGAAGCAAGTGAGCCCACACCTTGTACGACCAAAACCTGCGGCCACACATACAGTTCTCTGTCAAGTTTAGGGAGAACTGAGTCTGTCATCTTCTGACGTGGCCTGAAAACAATCTGACACAATATGGGATGTGCAGAACATTTTGTTTGTAGTTGTTCATAGGTAACAGAGTTCCACAGTCATAAAACAGTCACTTGAACAATGTTGACCTAAGCCGAGAGGCACTAGTGAAATTAATGCTGAACTTGTTTGATTCCCCACCCTTTACAGATACTTTAATAAGTAGTTGCCTGCAACCATGTGCAGTGTCAAGTTGCAAAATACCTTGCAACACACTGTCTTCATTTCTTTCATGCTGTGTTCTATGTTTGCTCAAGCTTCTACTGTCTGTGGCTGTTCTTCTGCCCAGGGTATTTTGTCACAGGCTAATTCACAAAATGTACAGGAAAATATATAAGGAGCCCCATCAGATTGCTAAGAAAAGGTAAATGTACTTTTAAACTATAGTAATATATGCAAACAAGCCAAAATTCATCTTGTGAAATGTTTGGACTGGGGCAGTTGTAATTTCTTCTCCATTTGAGGGTTTTCTTTTCCCACAGGTCTCTTCCTCATTTGGCATGGACTATGGCTACTCTGTGAGGTCACACAAGCATCTCATAAAATGCTCATGTTTGCCTTTTTCATTCTCTAAAAAGCAACAGACCGAAGATTCAGAGGAGTTTGGGATGCCTGCCTCTGAAACTGGAGGGGAACTTGTGAAATGCGGGTCATGTGTCCCTGTGTCTGTAGGAGCCTTGTTTCTCAGAGCCTGGCGAAAGTGCCAGCACTGGGGCTTGCACACACTCTTGTTTCTGTGTGTTTATGAATCTTCATCAATGAGCCAATGCTCAAAGTGTTTCTGGTCTCAGTCCACAAAAGGATTTATCTTTCAAGAGCCCTGACAGGGTTTGCAATCCCCTATGCCTGCAATAATTTTTGTGATTTTTTTGCCTCTCAATGTGGGTAAGGGGCCTGGCCCTTACCTCCTGGCCTCACACTGTGGTGACCATGTGCTCATACTCCTCTATTTTTACTATATTTGCAGTGGGAAAAACCAGTCTCTTCAATATTCTTTTTCAGATCTCAAGACCTGGATTTTCAATGTGAGAATTAATTGCTTTTACATTACAGGATTGCAGTTTGCAGATTTAATTTTATTTTGTGTCATTTCCCCTTTGAGCTCAGCAGACCTCAGAGGTTTCTGGTAAATTGTATCAGAGTGACAAAAGATTGTATTGTGATAAAGTGGCTTTTGTTATTTGTTGCTTTGTTTAAATCACCTTTTATAGACTTACTAACTTCCTGTGGAAATGGTTAGCTTTTTGGTATTAATGTGTCCAAACAGATAATTAGCACCTTAGCCTTGGGCCTGTTTGACTTCCTTAGAGCTTGGGCAACCCACTGGCGATATAAATATCTTAGAAATCCCTGAATGGAGAAGAGAGGGAGTCTCTAAGGACAGCATGGCCTGAACATTCTTTTCAGGCTGTACAAAGTTTTGGAATAGCCTTCTGAACACATAATATGTAAGTAAAATGAGACATTTTCTGAACTACAGAAGCTCAAACACAAATTGTACTATCATTTGACCAAATCCATTGCCCAAAATGCATTTTCCCTTAAATTTGTTGATTATTATGTTATGTATGGATCTGGAAGAGTGCTGATCTGAAGCAACTGCTTTTTTATCACTGGGACCTCCCATGATACAGGTCTGCAACTGTGACTCTTCAAAGGACCCCTTGCCAAGAAGCATTGGCTGCTACACTGCCTGGAACACCTTCCACCTAAAACAGACCAGCAAGACAGGCCTCTGGTGACTTTTCATGTTAAGAGATGTCACCCACTAAAACAGCCTCACAATTTAGAAGTTAATCACAACTTAACTTTGCTCAAACGTTTCCTTAGACTAATTCACAAGCACTGTCGTTACACAGATGATGATGACAATGATTGTTAGTGAAGTACATGTTGTAGAATTTACCATACACCACAAACCATCTTCACTTAGGGGACAACCCTCTATGAAAACAGGTATTGCTAGTATAAATTAACCTTGGAGAAAGAGGTTTAAGGAGATGATTAACTTAACAGTTCTGTAGCCCTTACTGAGACAATGTTGAGGAAAGTACCATGCCATTATCATGGATTTTGAAACAGCACATCCATCAATGATGTCTCACTATGAAGAAATTGGCCAAGTATACAAGGCAGTTTCTTTTAGGGGAAAAAACTGGATGAGATGGTTTCCTTTGTAGATCACTATCCCATACCTGGCTGAAGACAGCATTCAAACCAAGTAATGCAGCACAAGCTGTCAGCTCTTTATGAAAACTGTTTCCCATGTGAGTTGACTGTACTGGTCTGCAAGAGCTGCAACCGTGACAAAACCAGTCTTATTGCAATTTGAGTATTTATACACATAATTGCACATTTTAAAATATTTTAACCTTTTGTGGCAATGTCTGAGATGTTCTTTATTACATAATTAAAAAAACCCAACACTGTACAAATTCAAAGTGATACAATTCTTCAGTTTATGTATATAAAACCCCCTCCTTTTGGCAGTCATCCATGCAAGCAGCAGCCATAAACCTCTTACTTAGTTTCTTCCATTTCTAACTGTAGACTCTAACTGTCTGTCCAGAAATCTCCTCCCTGTTTACAGAAATGTTCCTCAAACAGTAGCAAGGTCAGTGCTTGATATTTTGACAATGTCACTCAGAGAATGGAAGGATGTCTCCCAGTGCATCAGGTCCCCCAATAATTCTTCTAGCCTGTGGGGGAACTTTTGTTAAGAAGGTTCAAGACCAGATGTTAGGATAACTGGCCGCATTTGTGTTGTAGTAAGACTTCATGGAATGCCTTTCTACTCTCCTCCCATTTTTCTGTCCTTTGAAAAAGTGACTTCTGGAGGAAAAAAAAAAAAAAGTTTTTATTAAAGTTCTGTACTGCAGGCAATATAAGCACTTTATTGGCTCTACTTAGCAAAGACTGGAGGTCAGGGCATGTCCAGGCACAGTTCAGATCCATTGCCTTTCAGGAAGTTAGTCATATGCCTGATGCTCCCCTCAAATTGTGATGTACACCCTTGCTCAAAATGGCACTGCTGCAATGTGCTTAATATATCAGCTGAAGTCATGGGGCCCATGTGTCCCTGCAGGGATCTGACCAGGATTTGACTGTATTCTTCCTACTGATGACTGCATGTCAGGAACGTGCATGACTTGGGCTGACACCTGAGGCAGCCCCGGGTAACGAGAGGCTGTAGGCCAAACACAGAGTTGTGCAACACTTGCCCCAGTAAAGCAGCAAAATGGGAAAGTTTGTCCAAAGAGCGGGAGATTTGGGGATGGTGAGTGAAGGATGTACTGGCCTAGCTCCTAGCAGCTCATGGTTCTGGTGCAGCCACGGTGCAAATGTGGTGGATGAAGTGGGGCCGGCAGCTGAAGCAGGTGTAGGAGTGAAATCTGAGCATCCCGAGTCAGGCTGCCCTTGTGGCACAGAGCAAATGTAGGAGCCCGGAGGCGCTTCCTGGGTGGTCTGGGCAGAGGCACAAGCAGGAGCTCACACCCAACCCAGCTGGCATCGGTTCCTGGTTATGTGCTTGAGGACTGGATTATACCAACAATAAATTTTCGCCTTTCCTCATAAGGAATGCTTTTTCCTTTTTTTGCCAATAAGCAAGGTTTTAAACAGCAAAACTGGACACACATTTTCTTTATTTGTATAGCTTTTGCGTCATTCCAGGAAGCTAGGCGCTCTCCTGAGTTTGTGGAGCAGCCTGAGCCCTTCCCAAGGAATGGCTAAGAGGGTGACTAGCAGTGGGGAACCAAGTAGCCACATCATCCTGATTCATCCAGCACATGTTTTCATTATGTGACTACATCCTTGTCTCCCACCAACGATAAGCATGAGATTTCTTACATTAATATATGATCTAATTATAAACTTTTGACACTACCATAAAACTATTTTTGTTAGTGTTATTTTTTTCTCTTTTTTCCAGTGCTCTGAAGTAAAGTTCTAGATTGATCACAAGATTACTCAGGAATTCAGATTTAAATGCTAACTTTAATTTAAAGATAAACAATAGTAATTACTACTAATTGTATGTGTACAGTTCTTGTTATACAGTAAGTGCATAGTACTTTACAAATATTGATGGAGTTAGTCTGATAGTGCCAAGAAAATTTAAGTAAGCATAAATTTTGGGCTCTCAACATGAAACAAATCTGGTAATGCATGTGTAATAAAAGTATGTAATGGTTTATGCTGATTTACTAACCATTTGCTGTTGACTCACTATGTAACCAAAATCCATTTAAAGGAACTGGGGAGTGGCTATGTAGGACAAGGGGCAAGGACTGTACAGTCAGGAAGGGTTTGATAGGGTGGGACACTGTAAACACAAGGCAGAAAGCTTTTTGTTTCCTTATTTTATTTCTTTTTTATGGTTGTCACATTCCAGAAAGGGACAAGTTACACTGATTGTGTTATTGAGAAGGCTGGGCACAACATCTCTTCATATAAGAACTACATCTGCTTTGAGATGGGAAATTTGAAGAAGAAATTAAAAGAGGAGCACTGAAGTAGTGTCACCTCTGCATAGCCAGTCTCTGGCTTTATTTGACAACCACCTCACATATTTCCTTCTATAAATTAATCAAATGAGTTTATAAGCTCTTTTATATTATTTGCCCTTGTAACTCCCATTGGAAAGTTTTTTCAGGAACTCACTAGTTTGTTCTAGTGTCAGTAAAAATCAACTTGGGTACCTTGATACCTACTGTGTGCTTTAATTTGAAGAGCACACTTCCTTTCATCTGCTTATTTAATTCAAAATTTACTTTAAAGTCACTTTCCCACTGCTGGCCCTGCACTGGGAACTGCCCTTACAAGGCACCTGGCATTGTTGCTGTTTCCAGTATTTTAAGTCATCTGTGTGTTGTTTTCTCCAGTTGTTGCCAGTGCCCTAAAATAATCAGTACAAGTCATTTGCTGTAAGTGGAACAATTTAACTACAGTGAACTGCATTTGCTATTACTTTGCTATGTGTGTTTAAAAGGTTTTCTTCAACTATTCCATTCATACATTTCTGCATTATTTTGAATTAGCCACTCAGCATGCTGGATTGGATTGACAGCCCGGAATTCAATGTTCACTTGTCCTGCCCAGCATTACAAGATTTTTTTCTTTTTCATTGGCAGTGTTCATGGATCCTTAGCAGAAAGAATGGAGATCAAGTTAACAAAGCTGTACACTTCCTTTCCTGGCATTAAATAAATGCTGTACGTTTGGAGTAATTTCAGCTGTTCAATCCACTTTAAGTCATTTTCAAACCACTGTCAGCCAGAGGAATCTACTGAGCTCTCCTACACTTAAGAAAAAAATGTTGTTTTTGCATTTAGAATAACTTATTAATTTATTTTCTAAGTACAGCCAAAAATCAGAGGTAAAATGTGATTGAAAAACAGACCATGAGTTTCCAGTGCTAGCTGACATAAAGCAGCACCTGTCACCAGCCCATGACTGACTCCGTCCCGTGAGACAGGTAAGTCCTAAGCGTAAAGTCCAGTGCATGCCTTGTGTGATTCAAATGGGCTTTAAGATTTTCCACTATTAACATTTTCGAATGTAACTCCAGTAGTCATTTTTATTTTAGAAATAAGCGAGAGTGCATGTTGTATCATAGACAGTTGGTGGCCCCTTCTTAGGCTGTTGATATAGTTGTGACAAATTGTTTTGAATGAAATGCACCACAGCTCACTAATTAATCTAGTAACAAATAGCTTTTGAGCTGCGGTCCCTAAACTTCATTGTGGAAAAATGAGAAAAGTTGATAGAAAGAATTGGTAAAAATATTTAAGAATTTGTACTTGATAAGTACTGAAAATAAAGAATTGTTAGTCAGTTGTGGTTTTATCAAGATTTTTTTCATGAGTGCAGTTAGAGATAAACCATTTCAAGCAAAATATGTTTGTTACGTCAAATAATATATTATTTGCTACTGTACAATATTGGGGAGAGCAAATGATTACTTCTGGGAGTGGGATAAAAGCCAGATTCAACAACTCAAAAGGATGCAGGTGATGTGTATGAAGCAGTAAAGGAAACAAATCCTCCCATATACTTCAAAAAGAAAACAGTGGTTAAGGACTATGCTGTAAGCAAGGAAACAAGTTTGTACCTGATTTTATTAAGAATGATCGTATGAACTTTATATTCTGATGTACATAGGTTAAACTATATTTGAATAACATTTCAGAAAAAAAATACCAACACCAAGTTTAAATATTATAATGAATCTTTCATAGAAATAAAGTTATCAGAGTTTGTGATAAAATACCAAAAGTCATGAGGAATTATCAGAATAAGGTTCTCCTGATACATTGATCCTATAATTACACAGAGAGAAATTGTAGTTCCACTAGCAATGGTGGTTTTTATGCCTTGTGAGGGTAGAAGATGGAAGGACAACTGTTCAGTCATCTGGACCACCAGTTATGTTTGCTGTTTGGCAGTTCACTTCCTCCCTAGTTAAGGCTGCTCAGAGACCTGAGCACCACCTCTCTGCTTCAGGTACCGTGGCTAAGAGGAATTCTGCTTTCATAAACCTCTCTAGCTTTCAGAAATTTGTCAGGTTCTCTGAGAGTAGTAAAGTTCTTTTGCTCATGATTTTAAATGCTATGAAAAAGCAGAAACTGAGGTTTCAGAAGATAAATAGCCAGGAATATATGAATTCATCAAGATCTCAGTGGCCCAATTAAACCATTTTCTTTATGAAGACTCAGCTCATGAAAAACTGAGTATACTAATAAAACTGTGAGTCATCATTCCTTTTTTATTGATTCTTGTTATCTTTCTGTATCTGAGGCAACAATAAACATGATTTATATGCATTGCCTTTAATTTCCCATGGTGTTCTAACCTGGCAGTGGTGTGGGGGAAAAGTCAATGAAGATGGATGGTGAGCAGACTGCAAACTGGGAGTCAGGCAGCAGGTTTGGCCAGAAATTGGGGTGGGGGAGGGGGGGAGTCATGTTGCAGAGATAAGTAACTTTTATACCTCTAGAGCTAATGCCATTTAGAATATATTAAAAGAAAAAGCATTATGTGACTGGTAAGGCAGGAAGATGGTTGTGTCTATACACACAAAAAGTGCCCATTTAAATCTCTTTGTGTGGATGAATCATAGCATGATGCTTAACACTTATGAGCCTTTCTTCCCTCTGTACACTGCTGAGCAGGAACAATTTCTGTGAAGATGTCTGCTGTAAGGTACAAATAATCTAATATATATTGGTAGAACCTGCTACAGCAGTTCTCCTCACTGAGCCACATGGACAGCACAATACACATGGCATCACAGGAACTTCCAGCGCCTTCATATACATTTTCTATGTCAAATGGATGTTTGATAGACAGCTGCCTGGAAATAGGCTGTAGGCTTCCTGGCAGCATCATTCACAAAAAATTAATTCAATCTTCTAAAGTATAGGCAGACTAGAAAAAAATTACTGCAGGCTATTTTCTGGTTTGTTCCCTTTGGATTCATTGTTGGGCATTTTTGTTTTAAAACAACATTGAATTAGGCTGTGAAATCCTCCCCTTTCATTTATTGTCTCTGATAACATCCTCTTTATGACTGTATTCCAGTCACTGCTGAAATGGTGCCATTTCACTAAATGGTATTTATCTTTGCAAAAGGGATGGTTAAGCCTGCAGCTTCTGGCAGAGCCATGACCCTCGTGGCTCCATGAGGACCTCTGCATATGATACAAAAGAGGCATCACTGGCTGCCTGTGAGAATCTGAATGAAGATGAGATGCCAGAGCATTTGGCTGAAATGGAAATCTGTGCCGAGGACAGCTATCAGCTATCACTTACTTGTTTAAGAGTGCAAGTGCAGATACTTACCGACTTCATTCGTTCTAAAATTACTTACTGTGGCTCAAGAAATCAAGAGCGTTGGTGTGCAAACAGGTCAGTCATGGGCACAGAAAATGTAGTAGCAAAGCAACTAGACTTCTAGAAATGTTGTATACCTCTGTAGAGAATGCCTCAGGGAGAAAACAAAAAAGCCTTTCCAAGGAGCAGCTTTTTGTAGGGCCATTGCATTAACTCTAGAGGGATAGCCCTGGAAGCCCAGCTTTGTCTCCCATTGTTGTTATTGGAATAAGAAAAAGGTCACATTCTAAGGCAACAATAGCTTAAGCCTTTATGAGCAGCTCCTTCTTTATGGTTCATTTTGTGGTCTCACCAATAAATTATTTTACAGTTTCTTCCAGAGAAAGGCAGCGCTACAGTTAGAGAAAAGCCCTTTGGGTTCTGTTCCTCAGCTCCAGTATCCCTCTCTTCTCCAGCGAACACAGAGATCCTTAACCTACTTTTACATTATTATGAGGCTCCAAGCCTGTGCTGCTCCCTTTGAGGACAGCTGGAAAGCTGCCACTGACTTCAAAAAGAGCATGGGCAGGCTTCTCGTTAGTTAACATTTGTGAAGTGCTTGGAGGTACTTAGACAAGAGATGTTACATAAATGCGATTAATATTGTAACTTGGCTGTCAATACTGCAAGGCTGTGCTGCACCTTGGTCAGCAGGATCTCCATTCACACTCAGTACCATGTGGCTGCAAGATTAGGGGTTAGTTAAAAGCAGATAAATAATCTTCCCAAATTCAATGCAACTATTCATCTACATAAATAAAGCTTCTACCTTTGTCTAAATAAGGAAATCTCTTGTTTGTGTGGAAACCCTTTTAGATGTATATATTAACCCTAGCTCTTATTTCTCGTACAATTATAAAACAGGTGCTTGTTTAGGAGTTGTGTGTTTGAATCATCACAGATGCCCTGAGGAGATAGCAATATAGCAAGAGATACAGAAGGTAAATGCTATTTAATACTGACCATTCAACCGTTCATGCTAACATTTGCCAATTAATTACCAAAATTAGCTTTACCTTCTGGTGATACAGAGAAGTCCACTAACACTGATTAGTTGTTCAGGTTACATGAGTACTTTGGTGCCATTTGTTCCTTGCACATTCCATGAGAACTAAGTTATTTATTTATCATTTTACAGAATTTACATCAATATTTTGAATTCTATGGGCACTTCTTAGTGGTTCCATACAGTAACCTTCAAGTTAATTTTGGGTAGTGTTGCTTGACTGTGATCTTGAGGCCACTAAAGCCAGTGATTTGAAAAAGAAATCAGAGAAGAAGAGAGAAGTCAGAGAAGAGAGTCAGATGAAAGCAATACCTAGAAATCACCTACTGACACAATGGCAGCCAGTGCAGGCAGGGAAAGGTGGATACACTCCCCTGGGAAGGATCCATGGCAGAGGGCTTGGAAGGAGGTGGATGTCAGATGCGTCTCAACTCCTTGCACCAGTAATGTCAATGGGCTAAACAGTGAAGTCCAATGGCTGGAAGGCAGTAACAAGCACAAATCCCTGTCCTGTGTAGACAACTCACATTGATGACACAGGCTTTATGTTGTATAAGCAGAGTCATCATCCATTATAAGAACTATAATATGTACTAACTGATTGATTTAATTATGTTCCATGAACCATTGACTTTTTCCTAAGAATTCAATCCACAAGATAAAATCTGGAATCAAGTCTTTTGATAGGTTTTCTAATAAGTAAACTTCCCCTTTTGTATCACACTCCTGCAGTCCTCCATCAGCATTCCTTATGCATTTTTGTAACTGAGAGCCTAAAATTAATATTTTGTCGTAGTTATTTTTGTGTGTTGTGAACACTTTGTTGTCATGTGCTACAAGTATTAATGTTTGGTTGTTCTTAATGAAAACAAAGACATGTAAATGATTAACATGGCTGTGTATCTACCATTTCAGATTCTAGTTTACTTGTTTGAGGTCATTACTAAAGGAATCTGCAGATCATCCGTGGATAATATACTTAAAGAACAAAGCATTCTTGTAAAAGTGAACATAATTCAGTTACAGAAGTAAAAATACAATGAGTAGAGAGGAAACCTTCTGTGTATTGAAGGGAAAAGTATAATGCACTTTATCAAATCAAATAGTCAGCATTTGTATTCCCACATTTCTTTCATGTCCAGCACATAAAGAAAGCAATTCTTGAAGTAGACAGCTTGTTTATGAGTCTTTAAGTGATGGAGAACCTGAGGTACATAGATAGTTCAGGCAAATATTTGCAAGCAGTGCAACTGATCTATGCTTTTCATTCCTTAGACACATAATGTAACATACTTGGAGTGTGATGGGAAGAAGTATTTAGCCCATTATTCCAGTCATGGCCTGACAATCGTAATGCCAGTTCATGCATCATTGATATATTTGGTATTTGAATTCTTTGAGTCACAGCCTTTCTACAGAGGAGGATGATATTCACTGTAATTGTTATTCACTCTAATTGCTGCTTTACAGCCATTTTTAAGGTTAGTGTTTTCAAAGCTGCTGTTCCCGTCTGTACAAGTATGACTTTTCATTCTCTTACTTTATTTTTCAATATTAAAATGTGGAATATTTCTTCGCACTGTGTTCAGTAAGTGATACCTATAAAAGTTAGGTTTGCATTCTCAATTTCCACTCCATCAGTCTTTGTGCTGCATAGGGATGTTAAAGCCAGCACAAGAGGAGCTCACTACAGGGTCGTGTTGCTGAACAAACCCATGCTCCCAGCTGTCTCCAGGCTTCACCAGTTCTCTTCAGCCATGTACCAGCTCCAAAGCTCAAACCATTTCTCAGCCAGTTCAATGACAGGTGAGGAGCAGGTTGGATAGAGATGTGGAATTTGTCTGTAATTTTCCAGTGATAACCCAGAAGTGGAATGTTAATAGTGCACTCTGAGTTAGTCAGAGTGGGGAGGCTTCTTACAAAACTTCATTGCACTATGTGGACAAAAACTTTCTCCTCTCTCTAGTGCTTAAGAGCAGCTATTTTATGCACTCTTCAGGGTGACTGATTAAAAAATTAATGTATAGCTGCTTAAATAATTTAAATGCCGAAATGGTGTTAAGTCATCAAACTGAGTAATAAGGATGCATATTTTCTCTACCCTACTTCTATTCAAATTCAGCCAACTCAGTATTTTATGCCTGAAAAAGGTTTACACTGACATTTGAAGAGAAGTGTTGAATATATGTTCCTTGTTAAAAATGTGTTCATAGAATCACTAGAATATCCTGAGGTGGAAGGGAATTGCAAGAATTATGAGTCCAGCTCCTTGCCCTGCACAGGACAAGCTCCGGTCACACCATGTGCCTGAGAGAATTGTCCAAACATTTCTTGAACTCTACCAGGACTGGTGCTGTGACCACTTCCTTGTTCCAGTGACTGGGAGTTTGTTTCAGTGCCTGACCACCCTCTGGGGGAAGAATCTTAACCTAATACTCAGCCTAGACCTCCCCTGAGTGAGTATTAATTCAGTGATAAGGTCAGTGATTGGCAGTGCCTGGCTATAATGCATTGAACCTGAAGATCCTTCAGACTGGGCTTCCATTTTGTAGGGAGAAGACAAAAAAGCATTTCCTTCAGTTCTGAATATGTAGGGAGAGCTGGCTGTAGTCTTCCTATTCACCTCCAGCATCCATCATTTATAGATGTATACAGTCTTTGCTCACAAGAAGACAGGAGAGAGTCATGCTGTCATTGCAGTATCACTTCCTGCATAAAGCACCACAGGGTTGCCCAGCATTAGCTGTTGTCTAAACCAGAGCACAAATATCTTGTCTTGATGTTAAAATTGACAGAAATTAACAAGGAACTGCAACCTTTAAATGGTCTCAGTATTACAATTGTTTCTTGTTCCTAGTGAGACTGTATCTAGCACCAGTGTCGTTTACATGTAATGCA
This sequence comes from Pardalotus punctatus, assembly GCA_013400915.1. Lineage (NCBI taxonomy): Eukaryota > Metazoa > Chordata > Aves > Passeriformes > Pardalotidae > Pardalotus > Pardalotus punctatus. The sequence continues at coordinate 508,345 of VZTX01031479.1, read as the reverse complement.
GAGAGATGTTTCTCCTGGCCATTTTTTAAGGCAGACCCACTCCTGCCTGGAAGCTACCAGTCGGTCATCTGTTGTGCAGCTCCACTGAAACAGATAGAGTTTGCCTCAGAGACTCTGCTAAATGTAATCTACCCCTTGAAATAGTTCTGAAATCATGTCTGGATCTTACACCTAATGTGTTTTTTCTTCAGTTTTTAAAAAAATACTTATTCTCAGTTATGTAGCCACTTTTCCTCTACACCACTCCACAAGAGCGGACAGCTCTTGACTTGGAAGTGGTGTGCACCATAGAACACTGACTTCATGCTTGAAAAACTACATGGACTTGTTATTTCCAGCAACTTGGTTTTTCTTTTGAGTAATTATACTCATGAACTGAAGCAAGAGAAGTGGAATATAGACCAGCACAGAGACAAAACCAGCAGTTTATTGCACAATATCAACAGCTGTTTTATTCTTTCACAGAACATTTAGGAAGTATCTTATTGTACTTGGTACGCATACCCTCTTAATTCAAAGAGGCCCCGATTTATATCAACTAAATATTGTAGCAGTGAAAATCCTTATGGCAAACCTGAGAAGTTTGTGGTAAAAAAAGAGACACAGAAAGCTGTCCGAAATATTGTATGTCAGCTAACTAACTCATTAGAGCCAATTTACTATTGACAATGGCTACCTATACAGACTGTTATTAATTTTAATTTTAATAAGGATCTTAAACATATGTAAAGTCTACCCAAAGCCCCAGTCACTACCGAACAACAGCTCCAACTTGTTGAGAGAATACCCTATGCTATGACTGCAGTGGGCAGAGAATCATGTGACCGTTGTGGAAGACATTAAATCCTGGGTTTTTTTCTGTATTTGGACACCTCTCCCACAGGTGAATGGAACTATTAGTTTCAATGCTCAGGTTTTGTTTCCTTGAGCTCTTAAGAGCACATGACCTTTATCATTCTTGTTATAGTATCTGATTAATTATGTGCCTACCAAGAATTTTTGTATGAACCCTTTTCATTCTTTCTTTGCTCATTTCAAACTTAGCTTCAATCCCAGAGAAAAAGCCATATAGCCGTAAGCAAGTTTGGAACAATATTTAACAAATGTTGTGATTTGCATGGATATCCATATCCCTTTCCAAATCATGCATACTTTAGCAATCATATGGGTGCACTATTTGTAATTCACCAATATTCAGTTATACACCACCTTACGAAGTTTTTTGCTGAACAGTTTCTTATTTCTTATTTTATTTTTGATCAGTTTCCTGTTGTATTTAAGAAACTACATACGTACATGGATGCTGAGAGAAGACTGACTCTGGGCCACAAAAAGGAGCAAATATTTTCTATTACATGGTCAGGTAATTATTTCTGCGACCTAGCAAAAAGGTAGCATCCAGATTTCAAAATAAGATAGTAACACATTGTTACTAATGGTGGGCTGGCTATGGACACTTGATATAAACTGTTATAGTTCTAATGATTTCACCACAATAACTTAATTAAGCAATTGAACCTGACAGGCAGTGCATTGTAGAGGGATTATTGCATGCCTTTAATAAAATATAAAATAAAAAGCAAGGAATTTCAGCTACCAAGAAACCTCTGAAAACAAATCTTCTGTCCATCTTGTTGTAAAAAAACCCAACAAAACCAATGGAATTTTAGGAAAGCAGAAAAGAAAGTAGGTCAGTAGTCTTGCATTTAGCAGTCTAAGGATATTTATCACCACTCAGAAAAATCTGCCCAGAATACTGTATTTATTTCTCATAACCCATTGCAGGATGACTTTTACCCTGGAACCAAAAGAAAAGATTCAAACAATGGTTTAATGTTTAGACACGTTTCCATGTATTCTGACAGAAAGCAAGAATCATTAGGGAGCTGACCTCAAGGTGTTCTTTTGAGGAGTGAACAGTGATGGAGACAGTCTCCTTTCATTAGGTTTGTCTGCTTTTCTGTAGACAGCTGAAAAGACAGTGCAAAGAAATAGTATTAGCATCTAAGAGTTAGTGGGGTAGAGCCCAATTTACTTGAGCCAAGCCCTGTATTACTGTCAGAACTTTGCCAGCTGACGATGTGGTTTGCTGCAGATGAATTTTTATTGGCTAAAGATTTGGTTCTAGAGCCAGTTATATAATACAGAAATGCCCAAATAATTTACTTCACTAAAACAGTGAGGAGAGCAGAAATTCTGCCATGCAAACAAAAAGTCAGGTACTTACCACAACCACTCTACTGACAGGGGCTACCAGCACAGCTGTACAGTAATGCTTTCCAAAACTTTACCTTCAGTATTTCATATCTAAATGTAATGTGTCAGAAGAGGAATGAGAAGATTAGGCCAGTCAAAGCCAAAGCAGGAGTTACTCTCCTTTTTCAAGCTTTTGAGGTAAGCATGCAGCATTTTATGTGGAGAAATAATAAAGACTTTGTTTAAACCTTTTTCAATGTGGAGCAATGAAAACAGGAGTAATGTGGAGGGTATTGTGTTGCAAAAAGTTTGGCTTTCTTTTCATCCCTGCTTCTGTATTTGGGCTCTACTATGAGGTCTTCCTGGGCTATGTACAGTCTTTAGTACCTGAAGGGCCCTGATGGTCCCTGTTGGATATTAGTGTCAAATGTAGACAATAGTTAGCTACCAACATATTCATTAAGCACAGACTCCTCACTGTATCAATATTGTATTGTATTTTGAAGGCTATTATAGAAAAGCAAACCATTGACTTCATCTTCTGTTTTCTTCCCACATCGTCCTTGGGCTTACCAAATATATCAAATATCCCCTTCCCATCTTATATCCCATGTCAGGGAGAGACTCTTCACAGGAGCACGTGCTGCCTATTGAAGATCAGAAGATGAAACAATGAAGCTGTTTGACCTATCCTGGAGTTAGCACGTGGTCAGATGAAGAAGATGCCATTTCTGTTTAGGTTACTGACACCTGAACAACCACTGGTATATGAGCCAGTGCTGATGAAGGAGGAAGAGAGCTGTGAAGGTGCCATGGCAGTCCTTATCTAAATGCCACAGAGGCATTTCTGCCACTTTGGTACCAGACCAATGGCTGGCATTCCTTTTGTTTCCCTTTCCAGTTATCTCTCTGATACGCTTTCTTCCTTGAGCTGGGGATAATCACATTAGGAACATACTGTACATCTATGTTTAGATCTCTAATTAGTTTATTCAATAGGGTAAGTATAATTATCCTTGTTTTGAACCATCTTAAGAAGACAAAACAATTTGCTCAACATCTCACCCCAAAGAATTTAGATATATGCTTTTATATCTATGCAAATCCCCCATTGTATTGCTTTTAGTAATAGCTTGTTCTAGTTAGTTCCACACCCTGTGTCCCATCTCTCACTTCCAAGCATTTATTTCCAATTAAACTCCATACTAGACTTCTGCCCACATTACACTGTGGTGTGGGTGAGAGGCACAGCCTCACACAGCAGGCAGCAGTGAAGGAATCTGCCCTGCTGGGCACCTCAGTCTCCCCAAGGTAAGAAATGGAAACTTTGAAAATTTCCCTGTTTACTCTGAAAAAAACAGAACAGATGTATGCAGACATTTAATTTCTCCTGGTCAGCTATTTGTAAGCACACCACAAGTACAAAGTTGTGAGCATAAAGGTTCAGTAATTTAAAAAAAGTCTGTAGCTGATGAATCCCAGCACAGTTTTCTGTTCAGTTACCATTCTTTGCTATAATGGACTCAAAAGTTGCACTCATAAGCCACAGTCATTCAGAAAGTTAATATTTTTTTTTCCCAGTCCTATTTCATGTGATTTTTTAAGGAAGGGAAAATTTAAAGGAATCTTGAAAAGGTTTTTGGCAATTGCCTCCGCAGCAGCACATGTATTCTGTTCAGCACAATCATTACACTGGAGCACACAAAACCCCAGCTTTCATTTGTCAGGACTGACTTTTAAGAAGCTTTTTCACCAGTGTACACAATTTGGTCTGTGTGTCCTCTTTTGTGGCCATTATTAACTCACAGTGTGGGCTATAAACCCAGGCTTCCTCATCTGGTGCCAACTGGCATCTGTCACCACTCTCTCCTTATCTGCTACCTCTGCCAGTTCCCAGTGTGAAATGAGGCCACGCCATGCTATCGTCAGGATTAGGCCTAATGCACTGAGTTCTGTCTGCCCTGTTTATTTTTACCAACTTATTTAGATTTCCAGTCTAGGCATCTGATGTCCAGAAATGCTAGTGTTTTAATAAGCAGTAAATCCACACAGATGCAAAGCCTGACTATTTTCTCTTGCATTTTTCTGTGTGTCCTTAGAGAGCATGGAGGAGATGCAAATCCTACAACACAGAAAGCCCTGCAAAAGTTGCTTCCATACCACTGCCTTGTGTGTGTCCAGGTAGCAGAAAGACCAGGGGATGCAAGGGAGGATGATTGCCTGAGTGTGACGAGAGACACCTGGAGCCAATTGAACTAATGCTCTGCAGGTATTGACCAGAGAATTGTTCTGCTACTATTTCCTAAACCAGCTGTATCTTTATTAGATATTGGGAGATAAAACGGACAAGCAATAAATGGATTTAAAACATCCTCCTCTAATATATAATGATGATCAGATAAAAAACATAGTATGATCTATTTATAACCCTGATCTGAAAGTGATGGAACAAAACCCAAACTAGATCAGATGCCCAAGCACAAAGAGCAGGAACACAAACATGAGATGTGCAGTTTGGTTCCCATGTACGGAAGAACATAAAGGAACTCACTGCAGAGAGAGAAAGCATTAGTAGTTATTTAATGCCAATGCAGAAGTATCCTTACCCAGTCTTTCCTAAGGCTTTTTAGACACAACCAATCTCTTACTAGGTATTTCAGATAGGAATACACTGCACTTTGGAAAACATTTCTTTTCACAAACTGAAAAGAGTTCTCATTTTCTTCCCTTCATTTTTTTTCTTATTACTACACAAAATTTTTCGGCATCATAGGTGTTTACACCTTTTTCAACACTTATTTGCCTGTTAAATCCCCGGGTACCTTTTTGACCTTCCTTAAATTAGCCACCACAACTCACTAGTCAGAAAGTAATAAAAACATCAGGTTTTCATTTAATAAAATAAGGTTAGCAAGGTTACAGAAAAAAAATGGAAATTAAGCAAGCCTCCAAAGCAAAAAGCTGCAGAACACTTCCAGAGGGTGTCATAATTTCCAAATTTTATGCATGTTCATAAAGCAATTAGATTCATGGAAGAAAAACACTTCAAGTGCCATGAAAAGAAAGATGTCATCTCTCAGCAAGTCAGATAATTGCAGATCACTGAGGAATGGGCAGTGAGCTGGGGAAGAATCACCACATGTTCCCCAAGAACCTTGTGTCAGCCAGTTTCAGGGAAAGACTAATGAACTAGATGGACCTCTGGCCTGGTTCAATACATCAGTTCTTACAGTTTTTTATTATCCATTTGGGATGGGTGGATTGCTTCTTTGATTGATGTAATTTATCTACTGTATCACACAGAAACTCCGCCAAGAAAACAAATTGCTATATTCATCATAATGTTGCTGGGACAGAGGTCAACAGTGCAGAGCAGCACTTCTGGGCTGATAAAGGTACAGGCTGCCAGCCTGGAAAAGGCTTTCAGAGAGAGAAGCTCGAGGTGTGTGCTTGGGTGGGTGAGAGACAGAGTGGGCAAATGCACAACAGCACGAGTGCCACTCGGGTTTTGTTCTTCATTCACCTCCCATGGCAGAGGGCAGATCCCTCTCTGGACAGCTTCAGTGAGAAGCTGCTGAACGAGGAGGTCAAGGGGCACCGCACTGGTGGGGCCCGAGCGAGCTCCAGTGGCGAGGAGGGGCTGCGTGCGGAGCTGTGAGGTGGGGCTGGCACGGAGCTGGGTGCAGCAGTGCAGCTCAGCTCACTCAGTGTCTGTGCTGGCAGGGTGCCCTGCTTACCGAAGCCCAGGGCAGTGCTCCTTATGAGCAAAACATCAGCACCCTGCAGTGCAACAGTGCTTTAAGCTGCAGAGGAGTCATGTTTTCCCTGTGTGAAGTTCATCAGGAGGGGATGCAGGACATTGGCTGAGGTTTCACTAACTGAAATTTACACTTTCAGGCCATTACAACCCCAGGATTGCACTTTCTTATGCACAGATTCCTCTTTACTCACTTCACTTTCTGGCTCACTCAACAGTGATGTTTGGGCTCTAACATGCTCAGCACGAGGTAAATTGAGGGCAAGTGCTGTGAGCTTAGTGATGGTACTTGGGTCAGAAGGCGAAAGAGTTGATGGAGACTCATGGACACAAACCAGAATGGGTTTCGGATCTCTGTTTCCTTATCACTTCAAAGAAAACTACATTCATTTAGTCCAAGGAAGTGAAATTCAATTTTGGAATTAATATTTTTTATTTTTCTCAGTAATTAAAGAAATCAGACTACTGAAGTTTCAAAAATAAATAACACTTGACTGTTCCGATAGGTTAAATGCACTGATTTATTTAGAAATGCTAAGCCAAACCATTTGATGTATGCCACTTGCTACTGGGAGAACTGTCCATACCAGTCAGCCTTCAGCTTGATTCATTACTACCCAGCAAAATGAACCTCTGCCACAAGCAAGGCATTGCAACCTACAGCCCTTGCCAGTCAGCTGTAGTGTCTGAGTATATTGTCCATAAACAGATCTAGTAATCACAGCCCAAGTAACTATTAAATTATTGGAGTTTATTGGTTTCATTATTTGAGTTAATTTTTATCTTAAATTAATTATAATTAATTATGATCTTCTTTATCTAGCTGTCTACCTAACATAAAGAAAGCAGGATTCATATGCCAATTACTGTTTTCTCAGCCATTTCATATATTCTGTGATTGCCTAACCTGGGATAAGGTGATGACATGACGTGTTTTTCCATTCAGTTTGGCATGGTTTTTGTGTTTGTGGAAGGGAGAAAAATATTGCCTCTGTTCCTATCAGTTTCAGTGCTCTGATGCATTTCACTCCTGTTTTTCCATAATTCACTTCCCTTTTCAAGTTATGAAATATTTGGGCCAAGTATTCTGCTCTAAACTGATTTAAACATGCTAAGGGCAGGTTTCATGAGCTCATGAGTAAAATAACCTAGTTCATCTATTTGTTTTCACCTCATTAAACCAAAGCCAGATTGTATTATATATTCAATTGCATTATAATCATCTTAGTACATGTATCTGCAGTACTCAGCAACTCACAAACGTATGCTTATATAGATAGCTTTGTGTCTGAGATGCTTCCAGTGGTTTTGGGGTTTATTCCAGTATCAACATCCCCGTGTGCGTTTTGTATGTGCAGGATCAGGGTCACAGCTTCCAGGGAAGTAATTTCTAAACAGGAACATGACACGCTACGTTTCACACTGTGACAGATCTTGTAGTAATACTGAAATCTTCAAAAATGCTCTCACAAGAGTGTGACTCAAACATGTGTCAGCACAAGTAAGGGATCAAATGCTCAGAAAAAAGAAGTATCAAAGCAAGAAGCCAAAGCAACATGACTATTCTTACATACTGCAGGGCAAAACCCAGCTGCCACTGGCTGACCTAAACATGGTGATTGCCAATTAAGAGGAAAAATGAAGATGTTGAAGAATGCTAGATAGAGGACTAGTTAAGGAGTTTACATAACCTGTCTTTGCCTTCCACCAGCCTCATTTTGAGGTTTAGTGTTTCTACCACAAGAGCACAGCTGTGATTTGTGGGGTATTATCAGTGACAAATATTTTTCATGGTAAAAACAACAGACAAATAAATACTTTCACAAAGCAGGACTTTCTTAAAACATTTAAAAGTTTTTAATCAGTACTTTTAATTTTCTACTTTCAATCCCAACTTTAGAATTATTTACCAGACTTTGCATTCTATATTTTTTGTGCGTGAATGTAGCAGATTTTCTACATTATTTTTGCTTGATAACTTAAAATTATTTTCTCTCTGAAGTGTCATATGATGCTTTATGTGTGTCTTGGTTTGAAGACAGGTGTCTGCTAAGGAAGGTGGGAACCTCCCTTAGAACTCACAAATATGAACCCCCTTCTCTCCAAATTATTATAACTTTGGAATCAAGGGCTTTCAGGCAAAGATACGGGGAAAAGGAATAACAGTTTTTTACTAGTATCTATAGCAAGGCAAACAATCAATAACAACAGTAGCAATGACAAACAAACAAAAACCAGAAGATGCGGTGACAGAAGTCTCTGAGCTGTCAAATGCTTTTCCCGTTCGGTGCAGTTCCGGTCCCAGCCGGCAGGGGCGCTGTCGGGCTCCCGGCCGGGCAGGGCGGGTGCGATGACTCCCGCGCAGCTGCAGGGGGCGCTGTGGCGCGGTCAGCTCTGTGGGTGCGGGTTATGGCGATGGATCGGGAGGCAGCGGGCGCTGCAACGGGACGGGACGAGCAGGGCAGGCGGGCGTGGATAGCTCAGAGCCGGGAGCAGGGGCGGCAGAGACGAGCCCACCTGGGCTTGCCGGCAGAAGGTGGCAGGGACTCCCCAGCCGTGGCAGTGCTCAGACAGGGAGAACGTGAGGCGGCGGCTGCCGGCCCCCTTGCACAGAAAACTGCCGGCACAGCCAGGAGGATGTGCCCTCCAGGAACGTCCCCTTCCCAGACAAAAGCTCACTCACCAACAAGAAGAAAACAGCGCAGATCCAAAAAACCTTTCTGCCACCGTAGCAAGGAGCCCGTAGTTCCTCCCTGCTGCCTCCCCCATAGCCGGTGGTAGAGTGCCTTCCCTCATGACTGCATCTGCTCTCCCCTCCCCACGCCCAGCTAGCTCTTTGTTTCTTACAAAAGGAGTTAATAGTCCTTAAGTATCCAGCCATTACCTAGTCCATACCTAGCACCAGGGATGGGGAAAAATTCCACACCCCTCAACCTCCAACAATGTGGTGTTGTTCCAGACAAGAAAATATTTTTAATTCAATTGGTGTAACCACATGGTGTCACAAGCTCCTTAAGACCAAGAAATATATTATCAATAAGGCCTTGTGCCTATGATCTATGGATATGCCTGGGATTTCACATGATATAATTGTCTCTGTCCTACTGAATTTACCCTTTCATCACTCTCCTCAGCCTTACTTCATCATCTCCTCATCCTTACCTTTCATCATCTCATCCTCCTCTCACCAGGTGAAACAACTCCTTTAACCGTTCCTTGTAGCTGGAGGCTCTTAACAATCCTGGCATCCTCCCCTCCATTTTCTCTGCATCCATCCTAACTGGACCAAAAACCCCTTCTGAAAGCTGTATTTCAGATGGAGCCTCACCAACACTGAGTAGAGAGAGACTAGGCAGTGGGACAGAAAGTGTGAAGCCGTGCAATATAAACCTGAAAGACCTGGATATTTTCACTTAGGAGTAAAGAGTCTTTATAAATCTCTAACAAAAATGCAGTAGGTTAAGATCACCCTTACCCTGGAGAGGGGCACAGCCCTTTGGGGCACACATAAGAGGGCTTAGCCCTTTCTCCGTCATTCATTTTCTTCGATGTTTTTTAGCTGATAAACTTCCATGAGTGCACCTTCAATGAGCTGGTATGAACAGTGCACCAGGTGAGCACTTCTGCCACACTGCAGCCAGGACAGATGATCAAGGCAATGTTTCTCACCACTCACCAGCTGATCCTGGTGGCAAGGGTGGGAAAGGGATCCTGGGTCAGGAGCAGTAGTTATTCCAGATCCAAAGGACAAATACAGTGATATAGCACCTTACTGGTGACAATAGTGAACAGCTACCAGGTAAATTAAATTAACTCTTTGTCTTCTACAGCTAATGTTAAGTGTGATTTGATCAGCTCTTACTCATCCCTAAGATCATCTGAGGCTCTTTGGTTCTGGTACTGCTCTTTGGTGTAGAATAGTAGTTTTGGTCATGTTTATTGCCACCCTTGAGAATGTTTGGTCAGGACCATCTTTTGTGATGTTTTTTGAGTGCCATCATGGCCAAAGTGTTGTGCAGAACTGTGGTTCTGCCCAGTCAGGGGCTTCATCACATCTGCCATGGGCAGCCAAAACTCCTTGGCATCCCCTCCCACTTGTAATCTTCAAACTGCTGCAATGGATGCACTTCCTAAGCCAGTTCAGTACAAGCAGCATCCTGGAAAAGATGTGGTTGTTTACCAGTGCTCATGCCAGGAGAATGGCATATCAAAACCACTGTTATAACATATTTAAATAGATATAACCGTACTCTGGTGAATTTAACTCCTTGAATTCAAAACACATCCATTTCTGGCTTTGCCAGGGATTTACTTCTGGTTTGAACCATGTTTTAATGACCACAGCTGTTCCTCTATGTCTCTGTATGCTTCTTTGAGCTATGTAAAGAATTGCTAACACTCAGTATGGTCTGCATATCCAGAGTGATAATTCAATATCATTTTCTCTTGTGATGAATGATTACAGACCCAACAAAGAGTTCTCCTGATAATGGGTTACGAATTCTGTGAACTCTGGTTACGGCTTTTCCCATGACTGGAGGGATTTGGATATATTTTCCAGGTAAGATTCTCTCTTGATTTAAAATGAACTCGTTCTGCAGCTGGTTGTTCAGTCACTGTTTATAGCTTTCCCCCCCATACCCTGATCATCATCTTTCATGAAACATTCAGTAATCCCGTGTGGAATTAAGATAACAGACAGGCACTCAGGTTCAGATGGGCAGGATCTCCCTCTGGAGGCCTCCACCAGGAACTGCGTCTCTCCCTTGGTTTCAGAGACCTGGGGCAGAAGCGCTACGGCAGAACCAAAATGCTGCTGCAAGTCAGATCTCTCACCCCGGACAGGATGCCCTTGCTTTCTGATTTGCCTTACACCTCCAATCCTTCTGCCGAATGTGGTTGCAATTTGCCAACAGCTTCAAAAGCTCTTGGACTGCCAGCTCTCCGCGCTTCATCCCAAGGGGAAAAGCGGCGAGAAGGGCCGGCGCATTCCCATGCCCTGGCCGGGCGAGCTCGGCCCGCAGAGCCGGGGCTCCCTCGCTGCTGCTCCATAGGGCCCGGCCCAGTTTATCTGACAGCAGCAGCGACGTGAGGGGGGGGCTGAAGAAGTGTGATGGAAATGAGCTTCACAAACGTGATAAGGAACCAGAGGAAACACTAAAGCAGCCCATGATGCAGCTTCTAAATGCTAAGGTTTGAAAAACATACAAGAAAGCCAGCATGAACTACGTAGGGCTTTGAGCATGTTCAGGGCCACATGTGTCAGAGTTACACATTTACTTCACTGTCATGGTCCCCCATTTGATCAGTTGAATCACTTTTCCCCAAACATACTTGGCATAAAATTAAGTATTTCTGGGCATAGGAAGGAAGATATGCAGGCTTACCAGTTTTTCCCAATGAAATATTCTGGATTTTATAAAATGTTTACAATTGTGACTCTAAAAATAACAAATGTGCCTTTTTTCTGTTAACTGGAGTAATTTGTATCGAGAACTTAGAATCAACTTTTATTGTAGAGACCACGTTGAATTAAATGAGTTTCACTTAGTACCTTCCACTCTTCTTGTACCTTTTTTTTTTCCTTTCATGAGTCTTTTGAACTCATGTCGATCAGGTCTCCCAGTTGCTCTCCACCACACTTATAAAAGACGCTATCAGACTGAAACCTAGCAAGAGGCAAAGGTTCTTTGAAAAGTTGTATTTTAACATCAATACCTGTGTATAAATAAAAGGCTTCTATTGAGTTTCAGCCAGCTAAGCTGGTATAAATTTCCTGGCTAAAGAACTCAGACTGTAATCTCTTTTGAAATTCTACTGGTTAGCAAATCAAATCTCTTGTAATCAAAAAGCATCCTTAGTAGATTTAAGATGAGAATTTGTTTCAGTAACAGTTAAAAGATTTTTTTCCAGATTTTGAAAGTGTATTTAAGCTAAAAAAAAAAAAATTAAAAAAAAAAAAGGAGAGAAATGTCTAGCCATGATGTGAAGGGGATATTGTGGTGCAAGTCCATGCCTATCCATAACCACAACAAGAACTATGGCTTGAATAATAACATTAATTCTCAGATATAAATTGTTAGAAGTTAAAATGTTTGTCTGCTGTGTTAGTGATTTGGGAATCAAGAAAATGGAAAGGTAAACAAAAAATATTCCTGCGTCCGTAGTAGCTAAATGCAGAATCGACTTCCATCACTGAGAGGCGCTGCTGCATCAGGCCCATGGGCCACTCTTGCTCGTCACACGGTGAGGTGGAGCCGAGAGTAAATAAATACCTGCATACATACTTTTGAAGGGAGTTTTCTATGCTGGAACATGTCTGTGTTATCTATCTATCAATCTATCTATCTATCTACCTATCTATCTGAATTAATATTGTTCTTTCAATTAAAAAAATCTTTCCACTTAAAAAATACTTTTTACTGAGTGGCTGCTCTATCATTCATCAGCAATATCTGGTATTTTCATTAAGTTGTGAAAGGTTTTGTGCTGGACTTATGATATCAGAATTTGTTCTGAATGTTATGATGATGCAGACAGCAAATTCTTGGCGCCTGAGGCTGTGTAAGTCCTCAAGATGGTAATATACATTAAAAGGAATTTTTGATCTGTAGAGCCAATTCCCCTTTCATGACAGGATCTAAGAACAGGTTTAAAGTGCTTCTCACTGTGATACACAGAGCATGTTAAGCAATATTTTACTCCTTCATTTGCAAAGATGGAGTTTCAGGAGGAGGCATAGCTAAGCCAGAGATATACACAAATATTGTTATAATTGTTCATGCAGGTAAGGTGGCTGTTACCAACTCATGCAACTTCTTCTAATTTGGAAAGGAGGTTTTTCAGCAGAGTTCACAGTAAGCTGGGTGTGAACTGGGATGGAACAGGGAAGGAATCTCAGAAAGAATTTGAAGTTGATGAGGGTGAATGCACCTGTAAAATAAAACCTGTACAAGACTAAAATGATCATAGCTCCAGCATGCAGCAAGCTTAGAAAGTACAGGTTGGGCTTAGTAGGTTTGTCTTTACATCCTTGCTGTGGGCACTCTGGAAATTCTAGAGATAAAAATAATAGATTACAAGATGATAAGTGGTCCTTATGGCTCTTCCAATGTGGTTTTTAAGAAAAAGAGGGGAAACACAAACAGAACTCCACTGTTTGAAGAACTGTAGAGAAGAACATCAGTACTGATTAAGCAAGAAACTATCACCTCAAAAGAGTGTCTGACATAAAAAACTGACAATTTGAATTAAATTGGTTTGCATTTGTCACAATTGCTCTGTGTACCATTCTCCTCTTAAAAGCTAACTTAAGACATTTTATTAAAAAGAAGACACAAACCATAAAAAAGAAAAGGGAGAGAAAATACATTTGTAAAGGCTCTTGCAGCTATAGGCTCTCACATTATTTGCATTAGGAAAAAATAAACAAACAAACACAAAAGATACCAGTAGTTACAACCACAACAATGTTTACTGCTTCTCACTCCTTGAAGATTATTTAACAATTAAATTAGAAGAGGAATATTCTTTTTTCCTGATTGGTGATGGTAGAACTATAAAACAAAGCACTTTTAGAAGAAATGGGTAGAAGGGTGTGATTTCAAACACAGCAAAGCTGCCAAAATGCAGCCTACCTCCCCTTACCCACACTTCAGCTGATACTTGCCTGATCAAACCACAGGCCAGTTAAAAAACCTAAACTGACATACCACCCATTGAAAACATACAAGTCAACGTGGTTTTGCTAGTTCAGACAAGCTCCAGTGTGAGAGATAGCATGGGAAGAGGGGATGGGATCAAGCATGGTGTCCATTTGGGCAGCAAATGCCCAAATGATACTGCCTTTTGGCCTTCTATTTCCCATGTGTGACTGATTTTTGGATAGCCTTCCTCTTGTGGCTGAAGTGTCTTTTAAGTTTTGTCTCTCTGATTTATAATAGAGTAGAATCATAGAATCATAAAATGATTAAGGCTGGAAAAGAACCTTGAGTCCAACCTTTGACCAAACACCACTGTATCAACTAAACCATAGCAATGAGTGCCATGTCCAGTCATTTCTTGCACACTTCCAGGCATGGTGACTCAATCACCTCCCAGGGCAGCCCATTCCAATGCTTAATCAGCCTTTCAGTGAAGAAATGCTTCCTGATGTCCAACCTGAACACACTCCCCTGGCACAGCTTGAGGCTGTGCCCTCTTGTTCGGTCACTGTTGCCTGGGACAAGTGAACCCCCACCTGGCTACAGCCTCCTTTCAGGCAGTTGTAGAGAGTGATAAGGTCATCCCTGAGCCTCCTCTTCTCCAGGCTAAACAACCCAAGATCCTCTTCAGATGTTAACTGTTATAATGTCGTTTTGTCTTCAATTGAAAGATTAGTGTTGTTTCCAATGCAACTTCTGGTAGTTTAGAAAAAAAAAAAAATCAGTTCCAATCAAGAATTTCGAGAATTTATATATATTCTTTCTATTTCTTTTGCTATTCTATGATTTTTCTGTTTCTGTCCTATTTCATCAGCATACCAGAAATTATCAAGGGACTGTTTGGACTTTCAAGTTAGTGTCTCCAGCTGCCCTTCAGACCAGTAAAGCAGGTTGCAAAGATGTGTTGCCAAGATGCACGGTCCATCTCCCAGTGCCACTGCTGGTGATGGTGTTGCACAGAGAGGGGCCTGACCCGGCAGGCCATGCCTGGGTCCTCACCTAAGGCTCACTGTCCTCTGGCAAACTCCGCTTTCCAGAAGGAAAAGTTATGATGGAGGCAAAGGGCATTATAGCAGAGGTCAAGAAGACACAAGCTATGACTCTAACATGGTAGTGATACAGCAGTGTGTGATAACAGAGAGCTGAAAAGCACTTCAGCATGTTGCATTCTCTGTAGGTGTCAGGACAGGAAGGTAACGTGAAGGGCAGCTTGTATCCTCTCAGCATTCACATCCCATGCCTCCAATTATCCCTGTGAGAACAGATTTGTTTCTTTTTTAAATTACGGTATTCTTTTGGCATCAGATGGCTGAAAGTTACTGACATCATTCAATGTTAAGCAAAATAAAAAAAATCTTTTGTGGATTTAAAGTGATTGTTCCACTGTGACAGTTTGTAAGTAGGAGACAGTGGCAGAATCAAGATGCAAAATTCAGTTCATGCAGACAACAGCTGAACAGGAAAATGGGTCAGCCTCCTCAAGCAGAGGGGGATTTATAATTGTCAATATGTAGAGTAAGAACATAGCAAAAATATTCAGTGGAAGTTAACCTTTTTAAAATTCTAGCTGCACTTTAGTTATAAAAATACTAAGGGTGTGTGAAGGAAATTCTGGCTAATTTCCAGTATATTCTTGTGTAACTGTCACTGTAGCAAATCATTGAGACATCATCAAAGTAGACCAAATGTGAGACTTGTATTTCTGTCATCAGCAATCATAATAAAGCTGCATATCCCCTTCAGAAGGGTAAGGGCATACGAGCAGGGATGGCCTCAGTACTTGTTTTCATTTATCAACATTAAGATTTTGGTGAAAAATATTCTAAATAATAATTGATTGTATCTATGTGAGTACTTTGCTTTCCTATGAGGTCTGTCTTTACCACATCCCAGTATAGCATTAGCAGTGTCTGTCTTTTGCTTCATTGTTCAAGTTCAATCATTGTTTCCATCTCCAGAGTCACTACAGAATTCATAATTGAACAACTCCATGTAAAAGGAAAAGTACTTTCTGCCATAATTAAACACTCTCTCTGTGCTGCAAACATCATAATAAATCAATCAAATGCTGAAATATTTCAAATTACTATAATTCTTGTATCACAAACTCTTATAATAGTCCCTTAATTTCAAAGCCCATAAACAATGTTAAATAAGAAATAATCTAAAGGAATAGTAAAGGGAGGAAAAATATAATTCCTCTGAAAATATAGTGACTATATTGTATTCCATCCAAAATGTCCAGCAACAGCAAGGCAGTGACTATATGTCAACCACTGAGGAAACCCCACAGCATTTCTCCTTCACCTTCCCATGGTATAAAATTTGGAACAATCATCTTGCTGCATTTTGCAACTTCTACTTAACCTCCACTGTTTTTTAAAAATTCTGTAAGGGTCAAAAACACATAAGCTCTTCTGCTTCTCCCCAGCTTAAAAAAAACCCTCATCAGGTAATGAGTAGCACAGAAATATTGTGGAAAAATTAGGCTGATGTTCATCTGCATGTAATTCTTTTCCTGTAGCAAGTGTCATCAGAAACTACCCTTTAACTAAAATGATATCAAATATTCTTCCTCTTTCACTTCCAGAACTGGACATGATGAAGATAAACAATGGTCCTAAGTCTTGTGATAAAATCTGTAAAATTAGCTCAGCATGGAAATGTAGCATATTAGGAATATCTTATTCATGAAGATGGAAAAATACAGTACAAGAGGTAAAAGTAATTCAACACACAGAATGGCAGTCACTTCAAGATTAAACAATTTTTGCGTCTCAGGAATTCTTGTCTGTGCTGATTCATCCACACACCACATTATGTCCCATTCTTTTTTCCCAATTAAACAGAATGTAGTCTTATTATCTGATTGTTTTTCTGGCAAAGACACTGTGTTTTCCTCTTGCGCTTCTTAAATAGAGATGCAGATTCTTAAACAGCTGGACATTCAACAGAAATGATCTCATGCTTTAAATCTGTAGCGTCAAAACAAGACAGAAATAACCTTTGAGTGCAATGAATATTTTTGACAAGATTAAGGTCCCACGCAGGAAATGGGACATTGAATTGTTTTTAGGATTTTTAATATGTGTCTGTCAGAAGAAATCTAAACTGACTTTTGGAAAGGAAGGATGAAGTGAATTGTCAATTTTCCTGTGGCTGTACCATAATTAAAGTTATTGTTGCCAGGCTAATTTATAATCACTAAAAGCCTCTGCTTTCCTCTTTGACTGCATGAGGAATTTGACTGCAGGATGAAGTAAATTTTTCCAGTACCCTGGGTAATCCCTGCTTTTCCCACCCACCACTAAAACCATTCTTTGCATTAGTGTGGTTTTCAGCTGCATTTCAGATCTGAAAGCAGAACTCTTATCAGTTACTGAAAGAAATTCCAAAATATTGTGACTAATGCAACTGACAGAGCTATAAATCCTCCTGCCAATAAAGGGTAAGGTCTAAACAAATTATCTTTTTATTCTAAAACACCAGGATTTTAATACAAACGCTGATACATCAGGATTTTTCAGGGTTTCTTGTGGCTCTATGGGTGCTGGAGTCCTCAGGAAGCAATGGAAGCAGAGACAAGGTACGTGTGCAACTTCCCAAAAGATACTCAGCTCCTGCTTCCCACACACCACTGCTTAGTGCCAAAGCAATAGGTGATTTTTGGAAGTGGATTTTTGGAAGTTTGCTTCCCTCAGGAGTTTTGGAGGATTTGGGTTTTATTTTGGTTTGGTTTGGTGGTTTGGTATTTTTATTGGGTCAAGAGTTTGAGTAAATTTTCTGGGTAAACTGGAACAGATTAAATCTCCAAGGTGAGGAACAGCTGTCAATAGAAGAAAAGTTCCTGCACAGAAAGGCCTGTCTTTCTCACATTTACTTGAAGAGTAGTTCTACTTGTATACATGTGTCTGTGTACTTTAGGATATAATTTATTGTAATAACAAACAGGATACTGTGGTGTCCGGGAATAGCTGCAAGGGGCTTGGGAGTAGTGGTGTGGAAAGAGCTACATCCTTCCTGCAGCAGCCAGCCCAGCACAGAGCAGGGCTACAGTCAGCAGCCTTGGTTAATCTCAACCTAAATACCCCTGGAATCCCTGCAGCAAACAGTGTTTGGCAAACTCCTGCGATGAATCTGCCACAAAGACCACTTATTACCTGAATTTCTGCCCAAAGCTCCATCTCTTCCCACCATCCTGGCAGAGATGGAATATCAGGCAGAAAATTCAATCTGAGAAATGGGGACTAAGTGAACTTTATTTTTTGGGGGAAGAGGGACTTTAGGAGGAGGCAGGAATTTCAAGCCCAGTAGCTGTGTGAAGAGGACAACTGCTGTGGGATGGGTCATGGGGAACCATATCCAGCAAACTTTCGATGTCACATGATCTCAAGTGTCAGAACAGGGTGGTGCAGATACCGACCAGTCTGTCCTGCAGTTCAGGGCCAGGCTGACCTGTGCCCTGCTGTCACAGGCTCCAGACCACTTGGAATTTATGCCCACCTCACTCAATTTGCAATTTCATCAAAGACCTGACAAAATTGCTTGAAAATAAAGCAGCTTTGCCCATATGTAGGTGCAGATAATGTTATAAATAATTAGAGTTGGTCAGAACCTCAGGACCTTTTTAGTATTTTGCTCTAAATCAAAACATTTCTAAAATCACAGAATCATAGAGTCATAGAATGGCTTGGGTTGGAAGTGACTCTAAAGACCATGTAGCTGCAATCCCAACCTAGACCAGGTTGCTCAGAGCTCCATCCAGTCTGGCCTTGAACACTTTCAGGGATAGGCATCTACAGCCTCCCTGGGCAACCAGTTCCAGTGCCTCAACACCCTCACAGTGAAGAACTTCTTCCTAATATCTAATCAAGACCTACTTTCCTTTAGTCTGAGTCCATTCCCCCTTGTCCTGCCACAACAAGCTCTTGTAAAAATGAGAAATTCTCAGATATTTGAATTATAAATATAAGAATTATAAACAGGCATTTTGCATAGAAGTGAAACACTTCCTTCCTCAACACAACCTTTCAAAGAAGCAGGAAAAAACACTATTCACTTGATTTTTGGTTTTTTTAGAAAATTTTTTCACTTACAAATATTCTTTTAAACATGGCATTATGCCATTTTAGAGAGAGGGTATTGAAACAAAACAGTCTGTTTCCAACACCATCACCATGCAGCCACCAGACTGGGCTCTGATCAGGTACCTTGTGTTCTACACCTGCACAAGTAAATATGAGTCAAGCTGAGTTTCTGTGATGGGAAATCACAGCCTTTCAGCTGATCAAGAATGGATCATGGAGATATGAAATGGGCAGAGCTATGATAAAAAGTTGAAAGGGCCTTCCCAGACCAGGTTTAGCAGCCTCATGCTCTCACACAAAGTGCTCTATGAGTGGAGATTGACCAAATCTTTTGTCATGGGAAAAGCTATGCAAATTATTTGCATATTCCAATTTTTTATGCTTTTCCATGAACCAGTGCCTTGGAAAACAGATGGTTTTACATGTAACTTCTTCTGTCAAGACCTCTCTGAAGAATGAAATCTAAATGTGAGGAAACCTCAAGTACTGCAGGATGCTGCCTCAAGTCCAGTCAATTATTCCACATTTTTAAAAGTTTTCCAGAATTGTTCTTCCTCAGCATGGGACCCTAAACCACCACTTCATAATACAGTCCACATGTCACGGAAAATGGTGATGGGTTTCATGAGCAACTTCTCACTGACCCAAACCCTGCACAGGAACATCTCTAATAGGCTACAAATACAACAAAAAACTATCAGGACTCTACAATCAGATTAAGTTTCTGCTACAGCAGAGGAATGTGTTTGTGGAAGCTGGCACTCAAACATATTCTTAGATTTTAGAGACTGAAAGACTTTATGTCTGCTCTTCTGACTACTCATCCATCACAAGCCTTTAAATGGAAAAGCAAAGTTTGAGTATTTTGTGAGAGCCCACTTTGCTCAAGTTTTTGGAATTCAAGTCCCTCCTCAAGATCTTCAGCATGGTCCTTGTTCCAAACTCCCTCTTCAAATTTAAAGATGGATATGAGTACATTTGAAATAACTCTCAACCACTGTCCTGGGCTTAGGAGAAGATGAAAAAGGAAGGAGAAAAATTCTTGCCCAAGCAATTATGAAAAGGGACATTTTGGCTGTTGTTCTCTACTGTGTTTCCAAAGTAAATCTTCTCATCTCTTGACTGTCTGGTCATACACACCCTGGCAGTTCTACTTGACTGACACCATCTGTTATTCCTGTGCTTGGGGAGAGAAATTAGTCTCTTCAGTCTCTGTAGGAAACCATATAAAAACAAATGCTGAAAAAGTAGTTGCTGTCTCTAATATACTGCAAAGGTTTAAACTAGTGATATTTACATCTTGAGGCACATTAAATTTAGGCTGTGGGCAAATGCCCAAATCTTTTTGCAAGTTGTTGCAAACATTTGTTGACAATAAATATGTGACATGAGTATCTAGAATGTCTATGAGAAAGTGGTATTAAAACAACATTTCTGCAGATAACTGTTTATAATAAAACTTGTAGCTGAAGTACGTAACTACCTTGATGTAATTTGTAGATTTATCTTAAAGCCTGAAGTTTAGGGAAAAATAAGTATTAAAAAAAAAACTAAAAAAAAACCAAACAACCAACCAAGGTCTTCAATGTTTAAACAAACAGAATAAGTGTTTGTTGGGGAGAGGAATTGTGACTCTAAAAATTACCACACCCACCCCCACCCCCCACGCCCCCTCATAGGATTCCTTCTCTACACTTCATCTTGTCATCTGGGATGCATCATTGTTGTATTGTGCTGCTTTGGGTCAAATAGATTTTTACCTGAACTGACAAAGAAGTGTAAATCCTTAAGGCAAGTCCCCCAATATTAGTTAATTTTATCAGAATTAACTAGCTGGATTTCATGAAGAAACTTGCTGAGAAGCTTCAAAGGGTTTTTAATGAAATGGATCCTGTAGTTACTGGGAGCTAAAAAAATTAATGAGTGCTTAAAGCTTGAAATCTTAGATCTTATTCATAGAAAGTCTGGAGGGTGGTAACCTACAATAGCAGTTACTAATATTTTTACTTCCTCTGCCTTAAGGAGAAATATCTCCATAGCTGTGAAATAAGCAGCTTAGAAAACTCTCAAATTACATTCTATGTAGCTTTATTGGCTGCTTCATTCAAGCAAGAGTAAGCTGACACTGCCACAGTAATGTCAGATGTTGTTTGCTTAATAAAACTTCTCTCTGATTAGACTGTGGGCAGATATCTTGGCATTAAAGTTATTAGACTGTGGTGTATTTCACTGAGTTTAGGAATAAATTTTTCATAAGCATTTTATTTCTTCTTTCAGGCAGTAAAATCAGTATTAAACATATACTCATCTTTCTATAATCAAGGCATATTATAAAGGACCTCCCACACAGCTCTTACTGTGACTGTAATTTTTTTCTTGCTTGCCAAGAACAATAACCCAATGCTTCTCCAGGAGACAAACCCTTGAAAGAGACCTTGAACATTTTTCTGAGAGATCTGTTCCTATTTGGACCTGTCAGATTAAATTCCTCTGTTTCAAGACAGCAGTCTTCTGTTGGTGACAGGGGCTTTCCTGTTATTTTTGTCCTTTTGCTTCCAAGTAGTGGGGTAGTATGAACATCTTTCTGGAAGTTCTCTGGCAGTTTCCAAAATTCTAAGTCACAATTAGACATGCAGTATCACAGTCTGTGGATTTTCTGCCACAGGGGAAGATCAAGACTTAAAGCCTTTCTGCCTGAAGATGTTTTCATCACTGCCTGGTGAGGTACTAATTTATATCCCAGAAATTGACTATAAAATAGTAAATATCAGTGTGGCATCATATTTACCTTGAATTTATAGCAACATGTATTACCTAGCAAGGTGCAGGGCAAAGGGGATTCATGTCTCCTGTACCGTACTGACATAGTACCAGTGTGCTAAGTGATAACCAGATTAACATCTAAGTGTAACACAATTTGAAGGTCATGTTCATGGTCTGCTACAACAGTGCCACACAGTCTTAAAAAAACATAGTTCAACATAGTTCAACAGACACTAAGTTACCATTAGCAAGCAGTTTAGCAAAGAGATTTCTATGAACATTAAAATTTGTAAGTACTGTCCAGTCATAATTAACTCCAGTACTGTGGACAGTAAAGGTCAAAACTAAAATATCTGGCAGACTCAGAGACTGACTACATGTTGCTGTGACATAATTGTGTCCAATTTACTACAGAGACTTCTTTATCACCACCAGCAAAATAATTCGGTTAGAATGGAAAAAATCTGGTGATTTCTACAATTTCTCTTGTATAAGAAGAGAGAAGATAACTTCTCTGAGCTTACTGCCATCACCACAGTGAACTTGTATCACCATACAAATGCTATCCAGTGATAGCAAACATTTCCTCACTCACCCTAAAGTGACAGTGATAAGGTAATTAAGTATTTTATACACAGATGATTGTCTGCTTATGTATACCGGAGATTTTGTGTCTTCAAAGTTGGCGGCATGCATGTGCACACTTCAAATAATACTTCTCACTAAGCAAACCCAGCACTGCCTTTAGACACAACCTATTGCAGCCAGGCTACATGCACTGGCCACTGGGCAAAAGCAGAGATGGCAACTGGTTTATGTATGGAATTGAAGCGGTCTTGAGCCTGAGTTAAGCTTTCCTCAGAATACTCTGGAAGGAAAGACTGAGTGGCCTTTTTTCTTCCTTTAGTTATTATTAATTGACATTTTTTCTGTAGTTCCACTGCCATGCACCTTTTTCCTTGGGTTTCAGTTTAGCAGTGAAAGCAATGTCTAAGCAGAGCACACATGAGGCAGGGATTACTTGCCATATCCTTCCCTTTATTGTTAATTACCTGCAGAAAGTAGGGAATAAAACAGTGAGATAAAATAACAGAATATTTCAAAGAACAACACTGAAGATGCTGTATCATAGCATGAAGATATAAAGGCTTACTTTGGGAGCAGCTGGTTTTGAAACCTCAACTGCTTATCAAAATGTGCAAGGAACTACTGTTTTAAACAATGTGTGTGTTCTACTGCCATGGGGATGTCACATGTATGTCCCACTTCCACAAAGAAAAGCATAAATAGCCTTGCTGGTTGTAAAACTATGGAGAACAGTCACCACTAATGAGGCTCTGGGTTTTTTTGCTTTTCTGGGAAAAAAGTCAGCAGATCTTTTCATTCAAAAGCATGAAAGCAAGGGATGAGGAAGATGCCGACTTCCAGACTGCAAATGCTCAAAGAAATTGCAGTCCAGTGACAGGTAATTTATTTATTGTCACTCTGTTGTGAAATCACCATAAAAATTTCCCACCATTATGGGAAGATTAGCTGCTATGTATTCAGGTGGCCTTAAGTGTAGAAATAAGCTGCCTTCAGAGGTCAAATAAATTGTCCCTGAAAGTGCTCATCACCTTGGTATATGAGAATCCATCAATACAGTGCAGGTGGGATGCAGTTGGGAGAGATAAATTTCAAAAGACATTTAGTTGAAACTAATGGAAGGTAGGTACAAAATCTAATTCGACACCAACATGCTAAGAGTAATTATTAATGGATTCACTGTTTAAATTGAGGGATTGATCAAGCAGCTTTTTTCTATCAAGCCTGGGGCTATAGAAATCTGGCCCAGGTCCAGTTTCATTCAAAGTTTCATTTGTAACCTGGATGATGGACTAGGCAACATTTCTATTAAATTTGCAGACAACATGAATCTGCAGAAGTCTGAAAATACATTGGCTGATGGGATCAGAATTCAAAATTATTTTGACACTTGGGAAAAAAATTCAGAAGAAAACATGAGGGGGAATTCAGGGCAAGTGATGCAAAGCTGTATACTTAGGCCATGTTTCCACAATCACATGAGATCTGTGCATTGCTCAGTCACCCACCTTTACCACCTCACTTAGCAGGAGATAAAATGTTTATCATTATCATTTGTAACTTATTACCACATGAGCAGCACACCATGTTCACCTCTGCCTCAAGCAGCAACAGTAGGCTGCACATCTACCTGGAGGTGGTCAGAGAGCTGTGTAAAGAGGTATGGACCCAGCCAAAGTTCATCACACACATCAGAAAGGGGCAGCGCAATTGTCAGTGGTGCTAAATCTAGGCTGCTGTAGTCCTGCCATCTGCAGGACTTCCCAGTTACATTCCCATCCTTTTACTTTTGCTACCACAGCTTCTAATTCGACCACATGCTGAGACAGTTTGGTGCTGACAGCTGGCTCTGCCAAGAAAGTGATTGTTTTTTGTCAGAGCAGCTCTCAGAGGCAGCTCACCATATAATTCTATGAACTTGTGCAATGTGAGGGATGGGAACATACATCTGGGGCTCAGTGGGGCAGCTCAGATGTGATCAGCTCCAGGTACCATAGCACTGTGGACAGAGAGAGGACTCAGCAAAGACTTTAGGAAGTCACTGTAGCCATGTAGATAAAGAGACTCCCCTTCTGAAATCATCCCATGAGAAAAGAGATGTCTCATAGCTATGAGATGAGCATCCATAAATGGCTGTAGAAAATGTGCTTGATTACCTGAAAGCCAGAGGAATATCCCTTAAAGGGAAGAAAGTCAGACCTCAGAATAACTTGAACAGGATTCTGCCTCTCTGCTGTCTCCTGCACGGTATTTGCAGGAGCAGAGGAGCAGATGGCACTAGAGAGAGAGCAAGAAGCTCAAATGGAGCCACGGTCACCACCTGTGCCTGCCACAGCTTGTTCACTCACCCAGGACAAATAGGAGGGGCAAATTGTGGAGATGCCCTGACCAACTGTGTTGTGCACAATCCCTGACCACTGCTTGCTGTGCTGTGAAATTATGCATATGCTGGGGTGAAAGCAGTAAACAATTGTGTTCTGCAAACCTTCCTCCCAATCCTTTTTTAATGGTGCCATTCCTGCACCCCTCCTGGACCCCCAGCCTCTGCCCGACCTTTGCAGAAGTGCAAAGACAACCCTGAGCTGTTAAAGTGTAACAGAATTTGTTAAAATGTAACAAGGGCTGAGCCATGCAAAGACAATGGCAGTTCTGAAAGCCCGAGGGACTGGGGAGAACCAGAAAGGTTTGAATCCTGTCATGTGTCCTGCTGCGTCCATCCCATCTAGTGACCCTTACAACCTGCTGTTCCTCAACTAGAAAGATTTTTCAGTGCTAGAAGAAATCTTGCTGTCCTGGGAAAATACAACAGCCACACGTAGGGCACAAATGCCATGGCACGGTGGAGGAAGATGCAGAAGAGCAGAATGTGGCAGGAAGGTGCAGCGGTGCCTTGGTCACTGGCACTAACTCTCCATCACCTGCTGTCACTTCAACAAAAGCCCAGAAGATATGATCACCCAGACTGAAACAATAAGGGAGCAATAAAAGCAATTGGAAGTCTAGAAACACAAGCAAAGATTAGAAGAGTAAGGGCTATTTATCCTGTGGAGGAAAGACAAAGGGAAGCCTTGTAATAGTCTTCAGAACTTTTTAATGGAGAGGAGTAGAGCAGTGGAATTAAACCGTTTACAGCAATTACACTCACCAAGTCTTTAGGATCTGCCCAAACAAGGCCCTGTGAGGAAGATGGTGATACAATCTTGGGATGAATTGATGACCTGTGCCACCTCTGCCTAAATTTTAATGATTTTATAATTAATACACATTATTGTATTTGCATCCTAGAGCAGACAAAGCAATAAAGAGATTCATTAGATATGAAAGAGGATTACAGGGATTTGGTTAAGAATATTGCTATCATCAGAGACCCCTCTAAGCGCACTGAAAGGATTCTGCTCAGAACTCAGAGGCCCAGATAACTCTTCAAGCCCTACTCCTAATGCCATTCCTCTTCAGTCTTCAAGTTATTATTCAACTGCTCTTTTAATTACCTTTATTATAATTTACTTGAATTAATTTTACTCAAATAAAAAATAATTACTCTCATTTACCAAAATCAGAATGATTTTATAAATTGTACTTTTGTATATATTATATGATGCCACCTATGTGGGCACTATTCTGTGGATTTAGGACTACTGAATAACATTAAGTTCTTTATCCAACTCTCCTTGAGTCCTTCAGTGTGTTGCACTAACAAGTACACTCTGGGAAAATGCTTCTGGAATCACCTCCTGTCTTTTGAGATAGCATCAGAATGGCTACAGTAATCATTTTGTCAACCAAACCCATTTTACTGAACTAACTGCATGGTCTGATTTGAAAGTAATGATAACAATGAAACAGAGGGTCAGCACCGGAACTCTTTCAACAATTTTGGACTCATCAGTTAAATTCCTTTATGGAAATTGTAATTTTGCTGAGCTTTTCCTCTTTTTACTGGTCCTTTAGCAGATAGCTGATCCTTTTACTGGTGCATTTGTGTACCTGAATCTCATTGTTGGTGTAATTTCAACTGCCTGGGGGGAGTTCATGTAGTGCTACAAGGAGGAGGAAGCCTGGAAGTGGTGCTGTCCCAAAGGACAGGCTGAAATGTCATTTTGTGCTTTGCTATTGCCTACACTCCAGTACTGAATGACAATGTAGAATAAAAGTTGTGACCAGCTGATTCCAAATTTTCTTGTGGTAAAATGAATCCTGGGAGAACAGACATCCTGGTACACTGCAAGTTTATTCTGGATCCTATTAATATTTTCTATCCCCTGCTTCCAAACACATACTTTTATTGCCTTGTGATTCAAAAGGTTACCCAGTTTACTGGGTTCTAGGTGGGTTGTGCCAGGCAGAAGGGGGAGGTGATTTGGGGTCAATTGCTATGGTTTTTCCCTTTATTTCCAAACAGGTTCTCTTTTTCTAAGCACAAAAGAAATCAAAATAATAGTATGTAATTCTACAGCTCCCATCCTCAAATTTTCCCATTCAAAACCTGATTTAAAATCTCTTTTTCTTTCTCAGCTTTTTCTCAGATCACCAGTACCAGACTTCTGTGGGTGTGCCCTATCCCATATTCATTTATTTATCTAAGTCATATTTCTGCCTCCTTTGGTAAAGACAAGCCAAAAAGAACAAAGAGAAAAAATTCCTCTGTATATATATATGGGGTTTTTTTGGATGAAGCCAGCTGGTGCTTCAGCTGCTTTTTTCCCATGAAAGTGTTTTGTAACTTCTTAATCTTAAATGAGGAACCCTATACATAACAATATACCCATACTTGATGAATGTCCTGATAAATCCTGATTTTTTACTGCAATATAGGAATTCGGGCCAAGTGGAAAAGAATATCATAAAGCAATCCTCTTATTTTTCATCTGAATTTTGCAGAGGTTTCAAATATGCTTAAATTACCTTTGTAGACTGTACTTCCCCTGGCCTTTGTCTTCTCTTCTGTTTATTTATGCTATTTTAGACCCTCCAGCAATATTCAATAAATAATCATTTCCCTTCTGTTAAAAACTGCCATTGTATAATGTTTGCTCCAAGGTATGTTTACTATAGTTTTAGCTGAAAATCACCATCACCACCAGCCTGAGGAAGCTTAATTCAATAAGTCGTTAGTGCAGGCTACTACTTAAGAATTTACCTCACAGAAATTAGGAAAATGAAAGCAAATACATTTACAGTTTAGATATGTTTGTACACAATCCTGTATGAAGTGAAAGTCAAAGAATTTATTGTTTCTATTATGTTGCATATCAAAATACTCTTGATATATTAGCAGTTTTGATAAGCATATGACAGAAGGAGACAACAGAAGGAGATGTATTTCCCATCGATACCGAGTCTGGAAGCCTGATTCAACATCAGGCTGATTTCCAGTTTGCACACTCAATAGACATCCAGTGCTAGTGGAAGAAGGGCTAACTGCATGCTTTTTCAACAGAAAACTCCTCAGAAAGGACAGACACCTCAGGATTTTTGAGATCTAAAAAATTAATGTGTCCTCCCCATTCAAAAGACAGAATTTTTTTTAGTATTCACTGAGCAGACTTCTTCTTTTCTGTTCTCAGATTGAAAATGAAAGTGCATTGAGAGATTTTATCCTAGAATGACTGTGGCATGCAATGTCTTGGCTAGCTGTGACAAGAGCAGCTTACAAGATGAGCTTCCAGGCAGATATTGAGTCTTACTCTGGTACCTTTACTATGCTACTCATGCAGGCATCCCTCCATCACTGCAGTTTTACTGCTGCCTCCCCACAGTCATATCAGCAAGTTCATGTTCTTCCTTTGAAATAACACACTTTGCTGTATGCACTTGTCTCATCTGAAAAGCTTTAAATCATCCTGGGACCTCTTTAACAAGATAGACCCTAAAACATCATCTTCATTTAAAGCTTTGTTGGCAAGTTTCTCGTGAGACATACAGTAAAGTCACTCAAATGAAAAACTGGTCACCCCACTGTACCTTGCTACTAAATCATCGCATACCTCCCGTTCCTGTGCTTCAGACACAAGTACTGGGTTTTGCCTCTCCATTACATTTTAGGTATTTTCCTTTCATAAAGAGAGTCTAAAGCATCACCAAATCCAAGTTTTCCACTTGTTCTGTTGTTTAGTTTTAAAAAATCTTGGCATAAATAAAACTTTGTTACAAAATGAGGTCAATGAAGGACTGCTATACGAGCTCCCTGAAGAGCTCATGGAGCACGTGTTACACATTGCCAGCCAAAGTGAGCTACCAGTGACAAATCATGACAATGGCAACAGAAATCATAATGATGTGTAGCTGCCTCACAGTTGTTGCAGTTTCCCACAAACCCCAGCACTTGTCATACAAATAGAAAGTCAGAACCTGCTAACAATAATGTATGAAAACAACACACTGTTTTGCAACAAACAAGCATTATGTTAATGCACAAAGCCTAAACACTCTTTTGGACTAGATAATTATCCCCCTTGTACTTCTGGAAAGGCAGAATTGCACAAAGGAGGACTGCACTAGCTCAGACATGTGGTCAAATAGTGGCCCAACTGAGACCTCAGCTTGTGGGTACATGTTATTATTGCTGTAAAATAATGATAATTTGTGGTAGCTAGACAGAACTTTTCTACTGCAAACTCCTATAACACTGCTTTAATTCTCTTTCCCAGAGTTTTCCAGACAGTGCTTGTAGTCTATAGCAAAGCTGAGCTAGCATCACACAGCACCAGGGAAAAACAGAGAGTTAAAACACACAATGGGCACAGGCTGTCACAGGGAACTGAGTGAGGATAGAGAGAGGTCAAGCACCAGCAAGAGGTCATTTCATGTAAACAGAAGTGGAGAGCACTAAATTTAGTCAGCTGATTATTTATCTCGTATCACATTTTGCTTGAATATTTGGCTGTGGAATACGAAAATGCTAAAGTGACTCCATCGATATTCTTGAAAGCATAATAAATTTCAAGAGTAGATAGATAATCTCATCGAAATAAATACTTTGGACCATGCTGAAAATAGCACTCAGGACAATACCACTTAGACATTAGAGATATTACAATAATTGGTTTCATGTAAAACAGATAGCTAAAGACATTGGATTAGTTCCCAGGAGTGTGCTAGAATACATCATTGAAGATGGGTTCTTTAATTGAATGCATATAGGAATAGATATAACAGCTTGAGCCATACACAGTATGTCACAAACCTTAACAATTATGGCTAAATTTCATTTTGCATACCATCCCATCCCCATAAAATAGCTTGTTTTAAATTTAAAGGTACAGGATCCATTGTATTTGCTTAAGAGGAGTCTTATATTCTTTGAGGAAGGAGACACATCCTCCTGCTTTCTACTGAAAAGAACCAAGTACAGTCCTCGAGCAATATAAATAATAAATCTTTCTCTTCTGCATTTATAAAGACACCATCAGTGTGATACATATTTAACATACAAGCACTTTATATTTCATTATATATGTATGTGAATATTTACTCCACTTTCTAGGTTTCCATAATTTTTCCTGTATAACTGGTTTGAAAATATGGGCTACGTATTTTTATTTTATTTTTCTTGAATTTTTGTTTTCCTTTTTTTTTAGTACATTTATAGAAGCTGAAAAACTGTGTGCAGCTACTTTTATCCTTTTCCTATATCTTAATTTTTTTTACAGGAGCTGCCAATATCTAGACTGTTTTTTATTAAAGTGCAGAAAACTAAATATTTTCATTGGTAGAGTGTACCTACACTGTTCTGATTTTGCAGTTGTACATGTGGAAAAGGAAAAACAGAGCAATTCAAGCCATAAGGATCACAGATCAATCTGGGCAAATAATCAGACATCCTGCATTAGAGAATTTCCTCTTTTTTTTTTTTCCCCCGAAAAGATATCATAAAGCAAATCTCTACCTTTGGCCAAAACCAACTGTGCAGTGTAATGGCTCTCTTATGAGCGTTATCACAAGACAATAGCTTTGGAAATAGAGTGCTGTGTTGTCTCTAAGTGTAAAGATAATGAAAATATGTGAATGGAAATCATGTGATTTCCTTGGAATGTGATATTAAACCTCTTTATTGACTCTCATAAATTGCTTTCCAATTACTGCACTAATTCTTTTCCTCGTTAGAGATGAAACAATGTAGTATTTACTCAACAAGTTTTCCAACACTTAAAAAAATGCATCAGGAAAGGTCTGAGCTACCTTCAAAACAGCATGTATGCTTTGTAGCATATACTGGATTTCTTTAAAGGTTTTTGCAGAATCTATTATTCTCCTACAGGACCAAATTAGATTCTAAAGCCATAAATATCAAATTAGGTTACTTGCAGTTTACACCAGAGTAGCCTCATTTCAGAGGCATTCAGAAACCACAGGAGGGAGAAGATTGCATCAGCTCTCCACTCGGTAAAGACACTTTCCATAACTCGCCCTTCATGCACACAGCAATTGTGAAGCAAATCCTCATCTCAGCTTACTCTGACCCATATGGACAGCCTGGTTCTGTGGAGCCAGATTTCCTTCATGAACTGCTACTTGGGATGCTAATGCAGAGGAATTAAGGGGCTGCCTTAGGCTCCTTACATGGCATCACAGTAAGCAACTGCACTGCATCCAAGCACTACTGCATTTGAATTCTTAATAGCAAGTCAGTTATTGTTATCTATTTTTTTATTTCCTTAATACAATATTGTAAATGTTTATGTTAGCATAAATGAAGGATTTCAAAAATTATTTTTAATCATCTACTACACACCAAGTAACATGCTGGCATGTGATTTGTTTCACTTCATTGATAATATGCTCAGAGCCTTTTGTACTGAGGCATGAAAAGTTAATTACTTGCAGCATGGGGTATTTACTACATCTCCTTGGATTCTAAGTGTCAGTATTTTCTGGATGGACTATTTAAACTGATTTTTGAGGTAGCAATATTCTGTTGTTGTAATGCACATCATGATTATGTACCTTTTTCATCCTATCTGGGCTTTAACAATAGATAGTTTTCTCTTTTTCCTTTGGGCACTGATGACATGTTCTTTTTGCCACTGACAACTGTGTACTCATTACTACTTTTCCCTATCTTTTAGATATTAGTGACAACAAAAGAAAGACTGTCAAATACCTTAAGAGAGTGAGCGTAACTCAGTTCAAACACAAATAAAGCTGATGCAAAAGGACTGAGCTTTGTGGCATCCACAAGTCTGTACATTTCTACTGAAGTTCGTCACTGTCTGCCACTAATCCTACAAAGCTCAGTAGGGATCAGCTGCTGATAACACCAATGAAAGGGGGTCTTTGTTACAA
This sequence comes from Pardalotus punctatus, assembly GCA_013400915.1. Classification (NCBI taxonomy): domain Eukaryota; kingdom Metazoa; phylum Chordata; class Aves; order Passeriformes; family Pardalotidae; genus Pardalotus; species Pardalotus punctatus. The sequence continues at coordinate 476,969 of VZTX01031479.1, read as the reverse complement.
CACTGGGTTTTTGTACATATTGAAGACCTTGTGAGCCTCATTCAGATTGTCTGTTACTTAGCAAACATTAACAGTGTATATAATGCAGTGCTTCAGACAAATCTGTACTTTTGCAGGGTTTTTTGTGTGTTATTTGTATTTATCACGAATGTTTTATATAAAATTCATATTTATGATTTAATTCTCTATCCACAATAAATGCCTCATAAATAAACATTTGACTGTTTTGGTCTTCTCTTTAGTGGCAAAATAATGATTGCACTGATAAAGTTCAAAGCTAGAATGTTTTGCCTGTGGTGGATTTATTATTACCATTATAAATGTTGTCTTCAAAGAGTTAAAGTTAGTTAATTATCCCAATTCTCCCTGTTTAATGAAATTATTTTGTTTCCTTAAACTGCATTCAATAAGGAAGACTGGAAAATTAATACACATCTTGCAGTATTGATTTAGGTTTAGTTCATTCTGTTTTCTCTCTGAAGTCTACAAGCCTTCAGGTGCCAGCTAATCTATTCATTTCTGACATGCACATCTTTCCACTGCCTAAGCGCCTGTGCTGTTCTTGAAACAGCCTCAGAGATTATTTAAATCCACATGCTTTGCTTTTTCACCTGTTCACCACTTCCCACATAATTTTATTCTATACTTCAAAACATTATAATTGTACTCTAAGAAACTCCATTATCATATTAGGTCTAACTTAACACTGAACCTTATTATCCAAGTTATAGTCCCTACATCCATTCTCCTGCAACTGCAGGAACACTGCTAGACCTCCCCTTGAATCCTGAAAGTGCCTGGCAGCAATTCCATATTCAGGACAGCATTTTAAAATGGATAGCTACTAGTGTTGGAGGGTAATGATTCAGTAATAGGCTGTGAATATACAGGTATAAAGTTAGGACTGTGGCGCTATGGTAAGTGCAATGACAGCAGACTGCACAGTTATTTTTAGACGACAGTGTAGGAAATAAAATTATGTGCTTAAAACCCACAAAATGCTAAACTCAAACCTACAAAGTGCAGGGCCACAGTGACTGAAGCAGCCATAATTAGCAAAGTGAGGCACCAAAGCTGGTGAAAGGACGGGAAGGCATGTCCTGCATGGAGTGGCTGAGGACACAGGCTTTGTCTAGTTTGGAGCAAAGGCATCTGAGGGGTAAATCCATGGCTCTTTAAAGCTTCTCGAGGAGGGGTCATGAAGAGAGAGGAAGGTGATGGGCTCTTCTCCCTGGGATCCAGTGACAGGACATATGGGAATGGTTCAAAGCTGCACCAGGGGAGGTTCAGATGAGACATCATGAAGCATTTCTGTACTGCGAGGGTGGTCAAACACTGGAACAGACTTCCTTGAGAGACGATCAATGCCCCAAGCCTGTCAGTATTTAAGAGGCATTTGGACACCACCCTTAGCAACATTCAACTGTTGGTCAGCTCTTGTGGTCGGGCAGTTGGACCAATAGTCACTGTGGGTCCCTTCCAGCTGAAACAATCTACTCTAGTTTATTCATACAGTCATGGTGCCATGCTGCACAAACTATGTCTTCTCCGTAGAACCTCCACAGAATCCTTCCTTAGGCAGGGGTTGGCCCAAACTGTACAGACTCTGTAGGGTCTTTCCCTACCACTCAAAGCAGCTATAAGCATTTCCTCCAGGAGGATGCAGGCCTTTTGTAGGCCTGAAATGCCACATAGCCAAGTACATGTGTCAGAAGAACATCTGGACTATGATCTTGTTCAAGCAAAACTCAAGAGCAGAACCACCACTCTGAAGAGATTTCCTTTCTGTACTGCCTAGGACCTGCCATGTCCCCTTCCACCAAGACATTATCCCACAAAGTAAACTAATTTCCTACCATGTTCCATGGATTCCAGATCATCAGATCCAGGCAAGCAAAAAATGTAGCAAAGGATAGCTCCTGAAAGGCATCAAAGGCAGCTAGTTCATGTAATCATAGAATAGTTTGGGCTGGAAAAGACCTTAAAGATCATCCAGTTCCAATGCCGCTGACAAGGGCAGGGACACCTTCCACTAGAGCAGGTTGCTGAAAGTTCATTACTGCCAGATATTCCCATTCAAGGCAGGTGATCTCACATATGTTTGAATAAGTGAGGGCTTTGCCATACAAAGAAAGAAAATGCCAGGCTAGAAGTTTTATTTTTGTTTCTAAATGTATTCCCCACTTTAAAGGTCATCATATTTTATTTAGCATTCACGAAGTGCTTGATCACATATGCTACACTCTTGATTGCAAGCCTGGCTCTGGGAAACAAAAGAGAGTTATGCTCTTTTGTTTAAATTCTACTTTGTTTTGAGCCATGCCTCATTACAATGGGGAAACTTTGAATTTTTATGCTTGTTGCCTGTCTTAAAGCCAGGTGAACTTCAGTCTTAGTTCTGTTTTTCAGACAGTCTTTGTCTACTGCATTTCATTTCTTAGGGTTCTATAGTATTCTAAGTATTTTTTTTGAAGACAGAGCAATTTCAAGTTTCTAAATTCCAGTGGGGCAATGGAGCACTGCTCTCCTCTGAACAGAGTTTCAGGAGCCTCTCCTTGACAGCAAATTTATAAGAGTAATAAATGTGCTTTGTGTTTGACAACAATACAGGCTTTTTTTTCTTTCTAAAAACTCTTGCATCTGAGAACATTCCTCCTGTCTTTTTATTTTGTGCCCATGGGAACTAATGTCTCTTCATTCCTAAACACGATTCAGTTGTCTTCCATGTAAGTGCTGTCACCTGAAACTTTGCTGATTCTGGGACTGACTTGTATTTCTTTAATTTCTCAGAAAAGAAATCACCTTATCCCAAGTTATATGCCAGGGATCTGACACAACAGAGCAGTGTATTGAATATGGTCTGGTGAGGGCAAAAGTGGCCCACAGACTGTTGACCTTGACTATTTTCATTCATGATCTGGAGCTGTAGGATCAGAATAAGATCAAAAAGACAAGTCTGTGTAAAGGCAGTCTACCTCCATTGTAAAATCTTTAGACACAGTTGAGCTGCTGACAGGAAGGATGTGGTTCAGCATGACATGAGGGTTGAGAAGTGACCCTTCAGGATGCCCTTGTTCTCGCGAACATTGCGACAGCAGTGGTATTTGCAACTGCCTGGGTTCTACAAAGATTGAGTTTCCCTCTGCTGATGTAACTCTCCTGCCCTTGTGTCAGCCCAGCCACGGGAAGTACAGGCTCTACAGATGAATGTTAGCAGAACCTTTCTGGGACTGTAGCAAGGTAACTGTTCAGCAGTCGGTATCCCTGAGGGCTTCCCATCTGATGCGCGCTCCTGAGATGGCCCAGGGGCCTGCAGCTCTATCCATGAAACACAATCCAGCCTGAGGCCCCGAGAGAGGGGCAGCGCTCCAGGGCATCCTGAAAGAGCAGTGCAGACACCAGCCTGACCCACTGAAGCGAGCACTGGATTCCAAGATCCTCAAACATTCTTGTATAACACACAGCAGTGTACATATTCATCCAGGGCATGCCTTACAAATACTCTGACCCTAAGATATTAATATTGAATTTAAATTAAAACATATGGTGCAGCTCTGCCAAATTTCAGTAAGCAAAATTCTGATTACACTGAAAGATGTTACAGACTCAGTCCTGTCCAGTTTCACCCTTTGAGTAACATGTTCCCCCACTGTTGGTTTAAATAATATCTTTTGGGTGCTTGGAGGGAAACAGAGAAAAATGCCAATACTCTTCTCCATGTTTTCTTCCTTCCTTTTGTCTACGCACTACTATTTCAGTTACAGGTGATGTTGTTACTACTAAAACTAGGGAAAATAAATGTTTTTAAATTCTACACTAAAGTCTGAGAGCAATGCAAAGGTACATGGTAACAAAGTAAGGGTGGGAAAAGCATACAATCACATGTGCTGGAAAGAGAGATTTTTAAGTAGGCATTTCCAAATGCAAAAGAACATGAAAAAAATATACTTTTCTGAAATAACTTTTTTAATTTGCAGAAATTTCACTTATTTGTAGAAATTAATCTCTGGAAATAGACCTATGAGACCAAATATATTTTCAAATAGGAATTATTTTCAAGTTAATTCTAAAACAGCAAACACACTTGCTATTCTAAAGCTGCTACATACTGTAATTGGTATCATTAAAACATGAGTTAAACCGCCAAAATCATAGGAAAGACTTAAAAATAACCAAATATCTGCTCTTTTGGGGGTCAATACATTTAGAAATCATGAGAAGCCTTTCTCCAAAACTGTGGTAACAAATTTTCAAAAGTGGAAGTGGTTTTGAAAGTGTTTCTCTGAACAGTCAACACCAGCGATTGATACTTCATGATAAAAATGTAAGAACTGGGATAAAATGGCAGAATCCACTAATACGGCTCACCACACAGTTTTACTTATCTGCTGTGAATTATATGTACCACAGAAATTTCCTGAGTTTAACATCTACCTGCCTGAAAATTGTCACCCAGTAATTAGCAGCTGCCAGACTACATTTTTTGCATGCTAAAGTTCAAAGACAAGTGATGATGCTAATGAGATTTTCTATGAACCATCTTCTTCTTTTGAGGGTGCTCCTTCAAAACACCCTTAATAGAATTAACAAATATACCTCAGAATCCTTGTAAATACTGAGTACACACAAAGAAGGCCAAGAAAAAATATTCTCTCAAGCTATCTGAAGCTATCAAAGAAAAAAATTCTGTGAAAAAAACACTGATATCAAAGAAAGATAGAGCAAATAGTACAAAACCATCTGTCATGGAGCTGGTCAGTGAAGGGCAATAATGACATGACTGCTGTGGGTTAAAAAAAAAACAACCTTACACATTTTAAGTCCTGACCTAGGCAGCTGCTTGAGGGATCATCACATTCTAACCAGATCATCATGTTCTTTCACTGCTATTCTCACAAGTCCTTTAACATGTCCTCTCATTAAACACGTTAACTTTTCCCCTGATCCATGACGTTTGCCTCCAACTCTGATGTGTTAAATTTCAAGGACACAAAGTCTTTTGCACTTTCTCTCACACTGACCTCATTCTTGCAATAATTTTCCCCTAAACACACCAATCTATTTCATAATCCTTCTTGAAAACCCTAATAACAATGTCTAAAGAAACCTTTGGGCAGCAGTGTGTGAAGATCATAGACTGTAATACAGACCAGTAATGGTCCAGTATGTCCTTATATTCACTCAATTGCCTTTCATTAGCTAATTTTAGATATCAAGATCTCCAGAGCCTGCCTTATTGTTCTGTGTTTCTATAGCACCTGGTCCTTGGTTTGAGTTCTTATTGGCAGTGATGCAAATAAAGATTTTGATGTACAGAAAAGGTTTCTAAAGGCTCAAAACCAACCAAATAAGCAAAAAGATAAGAAAACCAGTTATTTTTAAATCTATCATACAATTTTGAAGGTCTGACATGTTTTTAACAACACTGACTGATGTAACCATTAATGCTATTTTGAAGTCAGTGTTGGAAGAAATGTTTGTGCAAATTAAGTATTCTGATTCACAGAGCTATATTCTGTGTATATCCAGGAGATCAGAAGCTTTTCAGCAATATGCAGAGCTTGGATCTTTGGAACATATTTTTGTTATTTATTTCTCTTTAGTAGAAGACCTCTAACTGAGTGACAGGGTCCAAGAGGGCAGTGGCATTTTATCTGTACTAATTGCAGGGAAGAAGGAAGGAAGGAAGGAAGGAAGGAAGGAAGGAAGGAAGGAAGGAAGGAAGGAAGGAAGGAAGGAAGGAAGGATCCAAAATCAGAACAATGAGGAAGCAAGCAGGAAAAACCTAGAGAAAAAATAGTAGTACCACATTCTGTACAAGCCAGCTTTGTTCACAGCTGTCTCATTGTCAAGCCACTCCCCTTTAATACTTATTCACAGGTTCAAAGAATGGGGCATTGAAATTAAGTATCGCTCATAAATACCTAAAGGCCAGAGTGTAAGGGTAGATGAGCCTGAATATGATACAGGGACCAGAAAGTCTAATAATACTCTTGAATATAACAATGAGGGAGTAGAGAACCAGGAGAATAATTTATTGAGGTGTTAGAACTATAAAAATGATGGAAGGGCTGAGAAAATAGCCTTTCAGTGAGAGACACAGGACTTGCACACACTAATAAAAGTGTTACTGCAGAGTAACGAGGTGCCATGTGTCAGCTGACTCACAGTCACCACCTGGATACTCAGTCTCGGTTTGTGGCCAGTGCAAAGCTGCTCAAATTAACTCTGCCCTCTTTAGAAGAGGGGAGCTGTTCAGTTTGGTTTATCAAGAAATAATGCTGGGAAATTATTTCATTCCTGTGTACAAGAATGGTTATGGGGAGAAAAGTCTGAGTACCAAACAGTTCCTTAACTACTGAAAAATTGTAATAATAATAGCTGTAGATATGATCAGCTGATATTCTAAAACACAACAGAAGCAGGGCATTCTCCAAACTGTTGAGTCATGATATCAAGTCTAGATACCTTCTAGAAAGTTCACCCAAACACAAGTCTTTAGCTTCATAAGGAGAAGAGCTGAGGCAAATACACAGTGCCAAGCAAACAGGCCTTGCAGTTTCATTGGGGTGGCAAATTTTTGCATCTATTTAAGTTAAAGAGAGAAGGAGATCAGATACAACTGCAATCATCTAACCTAACCTGCTGTACAAAATATAATCTGTAGAATTCAGACTCAGTGCATGATGGTACCGTCTGTCCTGTTTGCAGTTGGGATAGAGTTAATTTCCTCCTTTGCAGCTGGCACAGTGCCATGCTTTGAATTTAGTATGCGAATAATGTTGATACCACACCAATCTAGTTGTTGCTAAGTAGTGCTTACTCTAAATCAAGGACTTTTCAGTTTCCCATGCTCTGCCTGCAAGCAGGTGCACAAGAAGCCACGAGGGTGTATAACTGGGACAGCTGATTTGACCAAACTGAAGGGATATTCTGGACCATTGTGCATTATATTCAGCATATAAACTGGGGTTGACTGGGGGAATCAGCCACTGCTCAGGATGGGACAGGTATCAGTCAGTGGGTGGTGAGTAACTGTCCTGGGTATCGCTTGTTTATCTTCGGTTTTAGTCTTATCTCTCTCTCCTTCTCAATAAAATTATTATAATAATATTTTATTTTGTTTCCATTATTAAACTGTTCTTAGCTCAACCCACGATTTTTTTCCTTATTTTTTGATTCTCCTCCCCACTGGGCAGAGCAGCAGTGATGAGTGTCTGTGTGGTACTTTGTAGCCTTGTACTGGGCTGGAGTTGAACCATGACACCGTCTCAGTTGTATATACTCCAATATCAAATTGAGGATGCAACCACTGGAGGTTGCATTATCATGTTGCAGATTTGGATTATATCTGATAGAACAGCTGCTGCAAAACCTTAAAATCTAGTAGCATTTGCCTTTCAGACCCCAAGTTTTTCATCCTCTTCGAAACACCTAAATAAATATGCCACACTGGAAGATATGGTAGGCAGTTTAAGAATACTAGCGTTTACTAAGTTTGGGTAATAGTGTGATAAGTGTTGCTTTAAAGGTACCACCATCAGCTGATGGAAAAACGAAGATGTAAGATCACACATTTTTAGCAAGAATGAATATTTATACTCGACTATACTAATTTGTTATGTGATGTACAAATACAGACAAGAAGTTAAATGCATTAGCAGCAGAACAATGTATACCTTTATATGCCCTACTAACTGATCATGCCCAAGTATTAAGAAGGAGAGGGGCAAAGAAGTTAAAAGCAAAACAACAGTGGTGATTTTCACTGGAGAAAATAAGGAATGATTAGGATGGAAAAACTATTAAGAGTCAAAAAAAGGAAAGAACATGTGGATAGTCCCTATTCATTCATCTGATTTACTACAACCAGTAAAATAAATATGGTTGACAAGCTTTATTATTTATGCTAAAGGATTGCAAAGGGCAGTAACATCTGGGCAGGCCTGCAGTTATTTATTTGGACTTTTTACAAACGGCAGCAGAAGAGTACCTGCTTACTCATCTGAACTCCCTGAAGAGTTTTAAAACAGGGTAATAAAGAATCACTTACAGAAAGCTAATAACTGTATCACCAGAGGGGAGTGAAAGAGCCACAGGAGAGTTTCAGGGCCAAAATACAGACTTTTGAAGCTTTCTGCAGGAATCAGCTAGAAGTCCTAAGGGCTTTGAGGCCGAAGAAAACCACTGCCATGGATCACATCCCCATATTCCCAAAGGAAGCAGCACCATGCTCGTTCAGCGACACCTCACCAGTGTCCCTTCTGCTGCATCAGTCACAAACGCCACAGCTTGGGCTGAGTTTCACCCTTTTTGCCTCGAGTAATCCTTGTGGCTTTATATTCAAGAACAAAGCACCTCCTCTGATAGCTCTTCCTCCTTGAGAACAGAAAAAGCTTTCTAAGAATTTAGATTTAAATCTTACTTAGCCTAAAAGTATTTTTGCACAGACCTCTTGTGAACGACAGCATTTCTCTTTAGCTCCCTCGAAACTAGACAACGAACTCGTAAAACAGATTAAACTGTTGAAACATAAATTATGAGCTGTGAGCGAAGAGACTGTCCCTGCACCTGCGGGCAGTCCCGAAGGGAACAGTGCGAAGACCTGCCCTGTGGGCTTCAACCTGCTCCCCCTCGCACCAGGCGGGCACCGCGCCTCACCTTCCCCTGCCCTTGTGTTTTTGTTGTTAAACACTATCCGAACCACACGGCTGGATTTGTCCTGCTTGTCGCTGGGATTACCCAGCCGGCGCCTGCCATCTCCTCTCCCCTCGGGGCTCGGGAAGGACGGACGGACGGACGGAGGGAAAGAGGGAGGGGGCCGCCATCTTCGCAGGGCGGGCGCCGGTGGCGAGTGCGCGGCGACAGGTCCGCGCCGGGGGCTGCAGGGGGGTCGGGCGGCCGCGCCCCCTGCCCGACAGTGCGTGAGGGAGAGAGGGAGGAGGAGGAAAGCGAGAGGGAGAAAGCGAACGGGAGGGCGGGGTGTGCAGGCAGCTCCCGCGGCTGGGCGTGTGCCCGGCCCCCGGTGCTGCGTGACCGCGCGGGAGGAGCAGGAGGAGGAGTGTGGGTGCGGGGAATTTCCTTGTGTGGCGGCGGAGGAACAACACCGCTCCAGACGGCGGGGCTGCGAGGAGGGCGCTGCCGCCGCCGCCGGTTGCCGAGCGATGTGAGGGGGAGCCCCCCCTGCGCCCTCCCCTCCCTGCCCCTGAAGCCGCCTGCTTTCCCCCTCCCTCCCCTCGCTCATCCCCGCCCCGCCATGCCGGACCAGATCTCCGTGTCGGAATTCGTGTCCGAGACCAATGAGGATTACAAGTCACCCACCGCCTCCAACTTCACCACCCGGATGGCCCAGTGCAGGAACACGGTGGCGGCCATCGAGGAGGTGAGCCCGGGCGGGGGGCGCGGGGCGCACAGCCCTCTCTGGCCTGGCTGCAGAGAACAAGGCGCTACCGGCGCTGGCTCCTGCCGCTCCCTCTCCCGCCCGGCCCCGAGCAGCGCCCTCGGCTGCCGCTCAGAGGAAATGGGGCTCGCCCGAGTGGAGAGGGGAAAGAAAAGGAGCGGGGGAAGGGCCGGGGCGCCGCTCCCCCGGCCCGCGGGGCTCACGCTCCGCCCGCCCCTCAGCGCACGGCGGGGCAGGAACGCCCGCCGCCCTCAGCCGGGGGAGCCCGAGCCGCCGCTTCGTGCTCCTCCTGCCGCCCGAGGAGCCCCGATCTGGGCGGTTCCGCCCGCTTGCCTCGTTTCTGGGGGGGAACTGGAACTCTGCAGTTTTCCCCGTCAGCCCCTTCCTTCACAGCGGCTCCTGAACCGCCTTGGCCTCGCCAGCTGCCGTGTGGGGCTTCGGCTTTCCCTGTTTGTCCTTTCCCTGAGTGTATGTCTGCCTGCCTCCGGGCACAGGTGGGATTTAATCCGCTTTCCAGTTCCCGCACTCAGAAATTTAAACGCACTCCCCCCGGGCATACGGTTTAAGGCAGCATTCCCTGGGGATCCTCTCCCACAGGGCCATGCCCTCTCTTCGGTGTGCGGGATCCCGAGCCTCCCTCTTCCCTGCGTCCTCCGGGACAGCCGGGCTGCGGGCGCCTGGCGTGAGCCGCTTTTGTCTCGCCAAGAGCCGGTTGTTTCTCTGTCTTTAAAGATATTCGGAACGTGCCGTTGAATCTGATGATGAAAACCCACCCTCCCTCCCACGGGGTATGTCTGCCAGCACTCGGGAGAGGGAGGCTCTTTTCCCTCCTGTTTCAAATCAGAGGGAAATCTGGGACAGGTCTGAACACAGTGAGAACACATTCCACATCCCAGTCATACATGCACAATGAAATGAGAAGCGTCTGTGTATCTTGACTCTAGCAGCTTCTCTGAAGTAACTTGTAGGAGGGGGGAATCTTGTGCTGCAGATTAATTTGCTCCATCTACCTGTTACATCAGTTCTTACAGTGCGTGTTTAGTTGATTTGTTTTGCAGTAAGCATATATTTTAAAACAGCCTCTTCAGCAAAAAGAACCTTTTCAGTAGTTGATGTCCCTTCTTACAAAAGAACTGCCACTAGCAATGGATTATTAACGTGTCTTAAGTGAACAAAACCCGGGTTAGGTGTTTAAACACCCTTTTCAGGATTTTCCTGTTTTGCCAGTTCCCAAAACCACTAAAGCAAGGAGTTGGATTCGAAATAATCTTGTTCCCGAGGTAATTTTCTGCCCTGCAAGCTTGCACTTAAATGCCTGGATTTAATTATGCTTTATTAACCCGATAGTCTTAAGATCAACAATTCTGTAACAAAGACAACCTCTTATCGAATATTTATAATAATGAATCATTTTAATTGCAAGGTAGATCTGCTTAATAATTGATTAATACAAGATTGAAGTTGGTATAAGCGTTTGGGTCAAAAGCAGTTTTGCGAGATTTAGAGATTTTTTATTACAGTTCTGAAAAAAATTGTTTTTCTCTAACTTGAATTTAGTGGATGGGTGTTTGATTTTTAATGGAACTAAATCAGAATGTTAAATCTTCCTTTGTATCTGCATATTTCTGGTATTAGATGCTGTCTGCTAGCTTAGTACAAAATTATCTTTACTAATAATGATGATAAAGAATGGGCCTAGTAAAGTTTGTAAGGCAGGAGGAGAGAGGTTGCGGAAACTGGCAGTAGTTGTTAATAGTATTGATCTATCTGGCACTTCTGGCAAAATATCAGCAGTTGCTGCCTTTTTGTGCTGCTATCTGAAAGCATGTGCTGAAATGACTACTGAATTTTTTACTCTGTGATTTGTCAAGAACAACAAACACATTTTCATAGTTTCAAAATGGTGAAATCTTTTTTCATACTTGGACTTCTTTGGTTTGGAAATACTCAGGTCCTTTAGCATGACGTGCCTGGTTTTTCAGGTTAAATGTGATCCTTGGATAAAAAGCTGTCTATAAATTGTGTAATAGAGAAGTCAGGGCTCAGCACCTTTTTTCTGGAAGGCTGGACAAGAAGTCATTCATCAGCTTGTTATGAACTAAAGCTTATTAAAGAATGCATCTAAAAATGTACAGTGAATACAAAGAATGTGTGCATTTCCAGTGGCACAGGTACAGTGAGGCATTGGTTTCCAGAGCACACTGCTCTCTTGCAGCAGGCAGTGTAGTTCTGGAAACTAGGAAGTCTGGCTGTGTATGATTGAGGGAATGTGTTACTCAAAGCAGTTAATAGGTAAGTTGAAACTGGCTGACTGCTGACTTTGTGTATGCATTGATTTGAACAAGCGACTGTAAGTGCTAGTTTATTAACTGAAGACACATTCTTGCTTCCCGGGACATTGTATACATTTATTAAATCAACAAATTAAGTGGTTAATACTGATACTTAGAGGATGTCTCTTTTCTGCTATTCCCAGAAAATCTGGTTCTGCAATGGAGTATACAACTGCCTGCATGAAGCCAGCTCTAGCCTCCCTAGTCTGGCGCTCCCGTGGGAGCTGGGGAGGCAGTGCAGAAGCACAGGTGGGGGAGGCTGCTGTGACTTGTTAGCCTGAGCTCAACGCCTGAGCTCAACTCTAGCAAACACAGATATGCTTTCACATCACCCTGGGATGTGTTCTGCACTTAACATTGCTGGCTACTAGTTTTCTATTTCTGTTTTAGTTAATTAGCAGGTATCTAATAGTGTCTTAAAAGTTATTTAATGAAGATTTCCATGAAGTGGAAGAGGCTTGTTAAGTGAGGAAATCAATAAGATGTTGGACATTTAAAAGTGTATAATTTACCTGTATGTCTTTGTGGGCAGTGGTATTGCCTTATTAAATCAGAACTGACCTCTGTCAGCTTCACAATATGGTTGATTCTTAGTATCAGTTGAAAAAATACTTTTAGTTTTACTGCTTTATGTGATTATATACACTGATTACAGACCATGGATCCTGGCTTTTGAGATCACCAGAAATGCCTGCATTGCAGTTTGGGAACTGGTTCCTGTTCAAACACTTGCAGAAAGAGAATCTGATTCTTTGCTGAATCTGTTTCTTTGCTCTCTGTAGTGGAAAAGGGATTAGGAAAGGCATGCTTGTGGAGCACAAAGTGTTTCAAAGGAAAAGGAATCATGTAATTTCTGCATTGTTATTAGATTAGGATGTTGTTTAGCAAAATGTTGGGAATCTTTGGCTTCTTCTGAAACAAAATTACAAGTGAGCAACATGTCACAGGCCTTTACAGGTTACTGTTTAATCTTTACATGTATGATAGTGACTAAGATTAAACAAGTTTTAATTGATAGAGCGCAGAGCATGTTCACGTGACTGGAGGAGCAGTTGCTTGAAATCAGTAATCTGGTCTGACAACTGCAGCCTTTTTAGTTGTCTGTTTCTATTAAAGGTCACAGGATCCAAAATTTTGTGGTGACCATTCTTAAGCTATGAATGCTTAAAAATCTGGTTTTAGTACTGCTGTTACTTAGAGCACACACTTCTCTCTTTTATATGCTGTAAGTTAAATAAAATAGCTCCTAAACTGTAATGAAACCTGCATCGTGGTCCTAGTAGCTGTGATAATTTTAAAGATTTTTAGACATTAGTTTAAGGAGTAATTTAATGACTAGAATCTAATTGTGTCACCTTTTTTTTTGAAGCATGGGTTAAGTTTTACAATAAAATGTGGAACTAAAGCCCATATTCCTGTTCTGTCTGTTTATCGGGGTCTAGTGCTGGACCAAGTAAGTAGGACAGGGAGCTGTTGTGCAGGCTAATATGTAAACAGAGAGTAGCAGACAGTCCCTGTGCAGAAGACATTTCCATCTAAGTCAGGACTTGAGGTACGAAGTTTATCCACGTACTTAAAACTTCATTACATGCACAGATTTCCCTATGAAGAGAGGAGAATGGAAATATTGAGAGAAGTTTAATAGGTTACTGGAACATCTCCACAGCACAGTGGCACTTGCCACTGGAATAAATGTGTTCTAAAAAGTAGACAGGACAAACGTGGTAGAAATATGTAAAGTGTACAACCAAAAGAAACAGTATCTTGGTATCAATGATGGTCTTAGTTCTTTGGAAATAGATGTCAATTGTTTACAGTCCTTTTAAAAACCACTTTCAAGGACATTTTATAAAAGCTGAGAAATTGATGTTAAAGGCATAACTTGTAATTTCAGGTCTCTACTTGCCTTTGTTTTGTAGGCCCCATTCCTTGATTATTATACCTCAATAATTCTGTTATTTTACACTTTTAAGAGGCTTTTTAAAAAATTACCTACAAATGCAACATGTAATTCCAGTATCAAATCCTTTTCTTCCTCACTGTCATTTATAATGCGAGTATTTTCTGTCAGAAATGGCAACATCTTCATGCCACCTAAGGCAATCCACAGTTTTCAGCCGGCTTGGAGGGCAAGGGATCTATGCTTATTGAATTTGATTCCCTCTTGTATGGTACAATTCTGTAATTCTCTTCTCTGCATTTAGGTTCTGCAAAGCTAACAAGGGTGAGATGTAATAACAATTTGGTAGGGTGGGGGAATGTGAGCCTGGATAAATGGATATACCTGTATGTTTTATTTTTGCTCACTACATTTATGGGACTGAATTCTGTTTTCCTGTAGTTGATGGTTGGTCCTTGCATTTAAAAGTTATATGAAGAGGGTGTTTCTGTATAGTTTGAGAAGCAGCAGGAAATGTCATATACAGTAGTGCATTTTGAGAAATTTACTACTGTTTCTTGTATATCTCTCTTTAATAAAATATATCTTTGTGCCCAGTATAGCATGCTCTTTAGTACAACATATTTGCACACTTTTCTTACCTCATTACTAAATACACTTCCATAAATACATGTTGTTTAAAACTTTTTTTGTGTTCCACTTCTGCTTCCTTTCTGGAATCGTGATTCTCTGTCATCAGCATCCAAAGAGGTTTCTGGAAAAGTCATTATAACACAAAAGGCATGATGATTTCAAAAGGAGTGTGGGAATTGTTTTCTTTTTGAGAGGAATATAGAGGATGAAAATTGCAGAAATACAGGAGGTAAACGGTATGTCTTCAGCTGGAGCTTTGTGCATATTTTCAAGTAGACAGTTTAAACCTTAAACCTTTAAAGTCAATGTGCAGTCAGTTAAAACAATTTCAAACCACATAAATAGATTTCTGTGCACCTTATCTTGGTGTATTTGGTGATGCATCTGCTTCATATTACTAAATGCCCCCATTCCTCCTAGGAGGATCAACAAAAAATATGTATCTTTCTGAAGTGTTTTACTAATTGTGGGGTTTCTGTTTTGATTTTTCCATAGTGTTGCTGTATTTTTATGACCATCTTATCTGAATCTAGTGTACTTCATGCTGATGTTAGATGAGAGTAATATAGAAAGTGTCTGCTTCTGCTTAGGTTTAACCTACCTTTACTTCCTCTTATTCCTACTGTTCTCTGTGTACCATAGTATGCAGTAATGTTAGGTAAAGGTGAGGCCTTTATTCTGAAAGGCATTGCAAAGTCACATGACAAAAGCCTCCTCCAAAGTTCTTACAGTCCATGTGTCAGGTGGACATGGCTGATGAATACAGGTGGAGAAATGCAAGAAAACTTGGTGCACCTGACTAGTGTAGTGTGTTAGTAGCTAAACCACTGTGGAGTGCTTTCTTTTTATTCATATGCATTAGAGTAGTGGTTATTAAACACTTAGTTCAACTCTTAAATCTATTATTTTTTTATAATTTCCACCTTCCATATGTGTGAGTATGCATATGTATTACATACAGCCGTTCCCTATGTAAACTCCTGCACTGCACCTTCTGAGCCTCACTCATGACAGCCCACATGATCTGTCCGCCCCAGTTCCACAGAAGAAGCCTTTCCACCTAAAGCTCCACAAAAGTTGGGTCTAGCCTTGTTTAGGTTAACTCTCCCCTCTCTTGTCTTGGGTATCAAACTTCTCTAAGCTTTCTAAATGTTGACAGTCTCTTTATTGCCCTTAATTTCTTGAAACTCCGTTACTACAGTGATTACTGGTGCTTTTTCTCACCTCTGTGGAGGTCCCTGCCTCGATAGGGATAGGCCCAGCCCTGTCCAAGGTACTGGAGCAATGGCTGGAGCTCAGGTGGTCTTCATGCTGACATGAAATATCTCTCGCAGATGGACCAGTGGCAAGAGCCTTCACTTGTTCTCAGTCCTTGCTGTCTCTAAATAAATCTTATATTCTTCATGAAGTTGCTAGAGAGGAGAGATGCCGTGTTATAGTCAGGCATCTGTGATGGCAAGCCAAGATGCTGACTTTTATACTAGGAAACAGACAGGAGAGGCTGATGTGAGAATCTCTGATTTAAAGGCAGGAATCAACTGGATGTTGTGGAAACAAGAGAAGTGTTTGTTGAATAGTTGGAGCTGAATCAACTGTGTACTAAAAGCAAAACAAAGAAATTAAAAGCAAAACATATGTATATATATATATGTGTGTGTGTGTGTATATTTAGGGAAAAAGTCATTAAACTGAGAACTGGTGAGGTTGACAGAACTGAAGAGTTTATGTACTGAAGTGGAAAAAATTGTTATTAAATATCCCAGGAAAGGGGAAAATTACAGAAAAATCTACAGACTTGAAACACCCCAGTAAGAATGTCACAAATTATCTGAGCCAGTAACACATGGGAAGAAAAACCCAGGTATTCAGAGAAAGGTTTTGTATTAACGAATGTGTGTAAAGATAAAAGACAAATTTGCAAAGGTCGAGTTTCTTTGGGAATGATAGGAGGCAGTAAAGAAAACAAAAACACTCTTAAGCACGTAGAGTTGAGAGGAGAAAAAGATAATATGCAGTTAGAATGCAGTAGTATTAAAGATAAGGTAGGTATTGCCAAATCTAAACAAGTGCTTTGCTGCAGTTGTTGAGCACAAAGTGTGGGAGAAGGTGGAATGGATAGGAGCAATAGAGATGCAAGTAAGCAAGGCAATAAACAAAATTGTGAGCTTAAAGCACTCAGTTTGTTGGAGCTGGTTAACTATGTCCCAGGATTCTGAAAGAACTAAGGTGGTAACTAGCAAATAGTTCTGACAAATCCTCTGAAGACTAGGATGATATCTGATGTAACACAGAGGGTTAAAAAAGCAGGGATGGAAAGGAGAAATATTTACATCTAAAAAAAATCATTGCAATGAATACAGAAATGCAGACCATGACTGTTAAATTGAGGGGAGGTGTTTTTACTCAAAGATTGGAAGTATTCCTGGATGAGTGGCCGGCAAGTAAACAGTTCCTTTTCTGCTTCCAGAAACACTTGAGAAACACTCTAAACATGCATTTACAGCAATTACCATGGCTATGCAAGATGACAGTATTTTCACGTTTGTAGCATAGTCAAATGTGCAAGAGGTTCACACTAGGAGAAATTGTGTCTCCTTGTTTACTCTTTCATCAGTGCTGGAAGTTGCTTATAGGAAAACAGAATTATTGAGAGTCATACTTGTAAAGCTGTACAAGGTGGTTACACCCAGGTTTCATATAACATTAAAATACCTCCTTTGGTCTGTTTTAACTGAGACAGATTTTTTATTTTTTTTTGTTGTTTTCTTTAACCCAGCTGGAAAATGTAGTTCTAGTTATGGAACAAGCAGAAGTTTGACATTTGTAACTATTGACTTTATTGCAAATTGATGGTAGCATTTTTCTCTTTTTTTTTGGTAGCCTTTTCCCCACACAGTCTTATGTTTGTT
This sequence comes from Pardalotus punctatus, assembly GCA_013400915.1. NCBI lineage: Eukaryota > Metazoa > Chordata > Aves > Passeriformes > Pardalotidae > Pardalotus > Pardalotus punctatus. The sequence continues at coordinate 459,794 of VZTX01031479.1, read as the reverse complement.
AGCACAAAGCTCAAGCTCTTCTGTATGCAAAATGCTTACTGTGTGTAGCTGCTTTTGGTTGGGACAGAAACAACCTCAAAGAGTTGTGGTAATAGAGATGAGATTTTCTGTGATTAAGGTGACCACAAGCTCCTTTTGTTTGGGCTAAATCTAGACTTATTTTCTGAAGTTTACATCAGTCAAGGAACTAAGTGGTCAAGTAAATTTAGCTGGGAAGCAACAAAAAATGGTAACACAAGAAAAGGAAGACGCACAAAGTAATGGGCACCTGAAATGTTTAAAAGGTAACATGAAGATCAGTCAAATGTGAAGAACAAGAAAAGGAAATTTGAATTAAAAACAAACTGAGAGATGAGAGAGTTATTCAGAAGCAGAACTAATGTGATGGAATATGAGGAATTGAAGGGTCAGGAATTGCCACTTGGGCAGAAGCATTAAGGAGGGGATAAGGAAATGCATCAAAAGTCTGAGGAAGTTCAGAGGAATTGGAATTAACAGGAACTGCAAAGGAAGAGGGAGTGTGGCAGTGTTCACGCAGGAAGTAGGATGAAAACACGGGGCTGAGAATGTGGGGGCAGGGCTAATGTGAAAAGGATCAGTATAGCAAGGAGGCAGGCAGGAATATAGGGAAGGGGTAGTGGTGGAGGACAGGAAATAACGGTGATCTCTGAACTACATCCTACTGTGTAGTTTAGGAGTGGAAGAAGAGTTTTGTATGTTCCCCAGAATAATACTAGGCACGTAATACTAAGAATTATGCAGACTGTATGAGATATTTATATGTATCTCAATTTTATTTGGAAAGAGAAAATAATTTGCCCTACAGGGGAAAATTTATTGATGGAGGAGCCAAGATACTGTATTGTAACTGAATAGGCTTTTTCTTATGAGCAATGCTGCTTTGCAGGAAATTAACTTGGATGGCGTGATTCAGTACTTTTCACCTCAAGTAGTAGGCTTTGTTTTCAAATGAGTAGGTGTTGGACAGAATTTGAAAAATTTGTTTCTTTGTGTGTGTGTGAACTCTGCTTCACAAAAATATTTACTATGTAAGTGACATACTGTGCAGTGAAGTGTATTTCTTTGGAGTATATTCTTTAAGAGGTGGCTGTAAAAGTTAACATGAAAGAAGCTGTATTATAAATTCTAGCATCTGACTTTCTAAACCAAGAAGAAATAGTGAACTGAGAGAGAAGGCTGAAACTCTGCTCCTTGTTGTCTTGGAGCAGTGTGGTGTGTAGAACCATCTGCTGTTTGTGGACCCCTTAGCTATCCCTGATTAAAGATCAGATTATCAATGTAGTTCTAGTCTGAAATCTATAATTCTGTCTAGGCATTATGCTAAGTATGTGTGTAGATAGATCAAAACAGCTGAAGTGATTAGAGCTGAACAAATTACTTTCACATTTCTGAAAGCTTTGTTCTACATTTAAAAGGCATAGAGGAAAGTATTGAAGGGATGTGGACATTCTTATGGATTATTTTCTCGTGCTTTATGATTTCTGTTCATTGTTAGTGAATGATTTCTTTCTTAGAATATGCAATTTCAAGGAAACTTAGGCTGTGTTCTAGGGAAGTCAACTCAGAAACAAATGCATTTAGTAATCATTTTAAGCCCCTTCAATCAAACAGGATTACTGTTTGGCTGCTGCAATAGGAGTAGAGATTTCCTTAGCACTTGTAAACACAGAACCCCTGCTCTGTAGTCACATGCAAAGCATGCTGTATAGAGTCTTACAAAGCACATGTTTTGAATAATTTGTTTATTTTCCAGCACTGTAGGTGCATGTTACACAACAATAGAAAAAATGCCAGCAGAGTCCTCCTACACTCTGAGGTCCATGTAGACTAGATGCCAGTTGTGCTGATGGGAATAGCATTGAGGAAGCAATGAAGTAGTAAATCTTTTGTAAGCTGCTTTTTGTTTGGTTTCATTCATTCTTCTGCTTAGTTCACTCTCTTCTGTTGCTTAAATGGTCTGGTTGAAGATGACAAGATTTTCATGTAAGTATTTCAAGCCCAGTCTGTTCTAGGGATGGAGTGGTCATGTTTGCTACTGCCTTCCCTATCCCCCAGGCGATGTGGACATCGCTGGTGCTGGTGCAAGGACACACAGTGCTTGGTTACATATAGATTCAGGCGTTTGTCCCTTCAGCTTCAATCAGTTGATTCAGTAGCTCTTTCCTATTATATTTAAGAACAACAAAAGTTCTGATAGGCCTGGACATGCTTCTGTGTTCTAAATTGCTTCAATTTGAAATGCAGAAATTTTTTGTCTTAGGTAGTGTTTTGTCTTAGGTAGCAGCTGTGTATGAATATACCTTCCAAATGCTTCATTGATGATATGGGGAAGTACTGTCTGTTCCATTTGATAGATACCTTCCATGGCACGAACTCTCTATTTTGGCAAAGTCCACTCTGGAGATAAAGCTTTTATTTTTGCATCAGCATTATGTAAATGAGTATTATACATCTACTGTTTGTACACTAATAATTGCATCACTTAAGATTCACTTAGACTTTGAGTCAGCTGTCTCTAGTGACAAGAGTATCTGAACTGTTAATTTTAGTTATACTTAAAGCTGCTGAAATTCCAGTAGAATTTAATATCATTGCTTTCAAGATTGTGATAGTGTCCTCTGATTTCTGTGTTGGGCACCTAAAATGAATGGCAACATGTGACAGTTCAGGTGCATTCTTTCATTTAAAAACAAATTCCCAAGTGGAACTTCATAGGATATTATGTTTATGCATTCATACAGCAAGCCCTTTACAGAGAGCTACAGCATGACAAAGCATCAACAAGATTAAATAAATACAATTTCTTTGTTCAGTTTAACGAAGAGGAAGATACTGATGTTATCAACTGTTTGATTGCCATAAACTGTAAATCTTATATTGGCATTAGCTGCTGTTAATTATACCATCATGCAGTTGTTTCTAATGGGAAAGAGTATATTGATACTGAGAGACCGTGCAGAGATTTTAAGAGATATACTGAATTATAGAGCTGTTGGAGTGAAAATCACAGACTGAAGTCTGGAAGCAACTATAGAACAGAAATAATTTTATAGTGTTTGAAAAGAAGATGAGTTTTATCATATAACACTGGGGTTTATGTGTAATTAATATACCGTTACTATTATAGGTAGATGCTGTTCATAAATTTCTACTCTAATAATAGAGAGATGGTGACCAATGTACTGCTTTACCTCTGATGAACTTTATTTTGACAGTTGGTTCCGTGTTACCCTAGGAATAGCTGGTTCATTTGAGGTGATTTGTCTTACTCTCCTGAAGTCTGCTCTAGATATCTCTGCCATTCTTTGTAGTGGGAATATGGTGTCCTAAGAGTTTCAGATGTATCTTAAACTAGATAGAGTTTGTGTGCCTTCTATTCCCTTTCAGAATGGGCACCTCATATGGGTCTGCCAGAGATGTTTCTGACACCGATTTATTATCTATTTCTGTCAAGAAGCTCTCAGAGACTTGTTAAGACTGAAGTTTGATTCCACTATGTTACTGTAGACTCTTCTTCTCTAGACTATTTCTTGTTCCTAGAATTATGGGATACATAAAGAAGATAAAGTCAAAAGAGGTTTGGATGGGAAGGGATAGATCAGTTTATGGCATCCAGTTGATCTGTGCACACACTGCCAAAGTTTTAATTTTTAGCATAAAGTACATCATACATAGGGGAAAACTTCACTGTTTTTTTCATTGTTTTATAGAGATTGTAACAGGGGTGTCTGCCTGGTTCAAGTAGAGGTTTTGAAGACTGCAAATACCAAATTAGACCATTAATATGAGAACTTTTTTGAGTATCTGGAAAGTGTTTTAATTTGTTAATTTCTGCCCATAAATAACTGAAAATTCTCTTTTCAGAAAGCTTGTCATATGCAGAATAAAAGGGCATTATGTTCTGCAAAGATTAATTCTTCTTGGCTCTGATGGTGCATAAAAAGATTTAATACTAGGGAAAAAGTGACTGAATTGAAAAATCTACAAAAGGAAAATCCCATCAGCCCAGCTCATCATAATGCTGTTGAATGATACAGGGTGAGGATCAACCTCTTCCAACAGCTGGACTCCAAACCACAAACGGCTTTGATGGATGCTGATAGCACACAGAAATGCAAAAACATGAAGCTAGAGAAAAGTCTCTTGCAGGGTGAGGACCAGAGAATTTTGACATGGGTGAAGGGTTGGCAAAGTTTCAAGACAATATTCATTGTCTTAAGACAATGTCCTTTTAAGACAATCATCACTGGAACTTTAATCCTGTTGCCTATGTTACTTTATTTTACATAGTGATATATCTTAGTGTGTTGAATCATGTAATATTAAATAAATGGGGATGGATATCAAGAATTGGCTACTGCAACTGAAAAAATAAACAACAATTAAATATTAAATAAGGGAGTCTTATTTACATACCAGGGAGCCTTATTTACATACCTTCTGTTCAAAAAAGAGTCACTGTAAAGAGTAAGTGCATAATCTATTACAGTGCTTATGAGATCTGTATTTGAGGTCCGATTATCTTGCCCTTGAAAGCAGATAGCTGCAATGTTGGAGAAGGAAAATATATTTCTCAGGGTTAAAATTGGTTAATGTGGGAGTTGGATGTGTTCTGGTGAAATGGTTGGCATAAGCTGCTTCTATTCTTTCACTTAATCAAGAGATTTTATTTCACAAAGATGCTTGATGTCTGTCTCCCAGTTAGTATCTGTTGGATTTCTAACTTTTTGTAGTGAGGGAGGCCTGTGGAAATCAATACATGGATACAGCACCTGTTTTGTTTAGTGTGGAACAGTCTCATTTAGTGATTTAGGAATTCATTTAGTAACATTTTGTAGCTCTGAACCTCTAATTTGGGATTTCTCTTCTGATAGAAATAGTCTGTTAGAGAATTCTGGTTTTTAGGCATCCCTGCTTTGTTTTAATAAATTCATTGTACAAAGTCATCATGCTCAGGTCTAGTTTTATGCACAGCATAGAGCAGTGTCAAATTCTCCTATCGTTTACCTTTGCGGCAGAATTACCTTGCACTTTCAAGTACTAATTTCCCAAAGCAGTGATATTACTTTTTCCCACCGTGCATATACTTAACTCAATAGTTTACTACATTCTTCTGCCAAGTACACCAGTGCTTGTTTAAACAGATTGCCTTGGCATTGGGCCCATAAGAACCACAAACCCAGATGCTAGAGAAATGCTTTTGTGGAAAGGGACCTTTCAGAGATGGTTCTGCCATAAACTCTGTCCTTTTTATTGCAGGTCTGTCTCTGTACCTTCAATCGCTTTAGCTGACAGGTCTCACACCAAAGAGCTCATTTATACAAATTAACTGTCATAGCTACTGTAGTTCTTCACATGCATACTCCAAGTAAAGCAATTGCCCCAAAGTAAAGCTTTTTCAATTACCATTGTTCTAGGATACATTCAGAAGCTACAATGCCTTGTCTCAGACTATGCCTATGAGGGTTTTTTCCCACCCTTTGTATCAGTCCCTCCCTGAATGTGCCAAGTGATCAGTGGAAGGAAACTGGAGAGGATTTAGAAAAGAAACTAATACATTGAAGGAGGAAATTACTTAAGAGCAGGAGAATGGAAAGAGGATTCTGGAGGGGAATAACATAATTTAGGAAGTGTTTTTACCACCCTCTGTAACAGAAAAGTGGATTGAAGCCAGCAGTATTGACAGTTCATTTCTAGTAGAAAAATAACAAACTGAGACAGAACGTCTGTGGATATCTCTGATCTTTTGAGTCAGCAAGGATTAATTACAGCAAATATCAGATTGCCTGTAAAGATACACCAGAAAAGCCAAACTATTGTGCTTCCTGGATACAAGTATAAAAAACTTGCTGTTGTTAATTTTTAAACAAGACCAGGCCAGTGAGGCACAAGAGACTATTCTTGTTCTGCTGCCTCTACAATAACTACTTGATTGCCTCTCTTTTCCTTAACTGACCGAGTTTTTCCTGTGCCCTTTTGTTTTTGGGTAGGATGTTCCTATACGTGTTCAGCGTCTGCAGCAGCCTCTGGCATTATTACTTGTTCTGAAATACTGGAATGGGTGAAGCACAGGATTTATGGCTGTTGAGTAGGCTGATGTTTTAAAGCAAGTGCTAGAATTTAGAGTGAGATCTGATTTTGTTTCAAAGAAATAATGTTAAGATAAGTGTGTAGAGTGGATTAAATGTCAGTGTGTTAATTTTTTTGGTATATTTTCAGTTACATGTTCAGCGTGGGGAAGAATACATAGGTACCTGGCTCCAGGATTATTGTTCAAATGACATGAGGATTTATTTCCCAAAATTTTATTACTGCTTTCGCAGTACTTCCAAGCATTTGTTGTTGTTGTTCCAGTCGACTCTTTATTTTACAAAAATGGTAACCTTGAGACTTCAAATTCAGATCCAGTTCTACAAATACTTTCAGCAAAACCCCATCCAAACAGCTGAAAATGTGAAATAGTTACTTTTATATTTTCCAAAAGGAAGCTGCTGTGGGTAAGAAAGAAGGAATGTGTTAGAGATTTTGAACTGTTTTACATGCAAAATAAAATAAAGATGATGGCCAGCTCCTCCCTCTTCCCCCATCGCTACTTTCGGGTGGTCGGCTATCAGGTTTAATTTTTTTCTTTCTCTAGTCAAGAATTAGAAAATCTGGGCTTGTTTCTCTTGAGAATAGCCTGTTGGGCAATGTAGTGTTTCTGGTTGAGAGTCTCTCGGTCTTTTGTTTTCAAATTCATTACTGGAAAATGGGAGATTATCCTGGGGAAGGATGTGTACGTGCTTTTCTTTGCTTGCTGCCCTGAACATCTGCTGTTGGCCGCTCCTGATAGAGGGTATCAGGTTAAATGGAGAGTTGATCTGATCCAGTATGGCTGTTTTTCTGTTCCTTCACAAATAAATAATTATTTTCTGGGCCACAAAGGAAAAAGACACTGGTGTGAGGACACTTGCATGAAATAAATACCCAGACTTTTGCTGTAAATTTGGCACCAAAGTTCTTTAATGAACCACTAGAGCCTGGAGGCTCTCCAATTATGCTGCTACTGCCCTGGTTTCCCCAGTATCCTTTGGTTCTGTAAAAGGTGCCAAAATCATCTCTGGGATGTTCAGTTTCTGAGTTTGTCTTCTTGCTTTTTTCCTCCCTCAGTTAAATATGTTAATAATAGAACAGTTTGTTTCTCCGTTCTCCACTGAAAAGAGCAAATATCACATTCATCTTTTGTGCCAACCATGTATATTGCACACATCTATTTAGACTATATAGATTTGGGGATTGATGCTATTTTTTTTTTCCTTTTCTGGTTTTTTTTCGGGGGGGTGTGGGAAACAGCACAATTAAATGTTTGAAAAGTGTATATCCTGGTGGGATTGAATCTTTCTAGGCAATGTGAAGCAAAGTGAAACAGCACTGGTTTGGGGTTTTTTTTTGTTTTGTTTTTGTTTTTGTTTGTTTGTTTTTGTTTTTTTTAAATAAGATTGTGGCATACAGAGTAGGATGTAGAATAACATTTCAGGACATTTCAGTAAACTCAGACTGATTTCTTCCTGGTAGTTGACACATTTTACTGTTCAAAGTAGAAACCTTCGAAGCAGCAAAAATGGAAATTGGCCTTTAGCAAGTGAAACTGGACCTTGTTCCTACATGTGGAAAAAAACTTTGCTACTTATCACTGGTAGCTTGAGTCCTCTCTCTTGCATTCCTTTGAAAATCTGCCTTTTCTTCTGTTTATTTTGGTATGCTTGTTGCTGTCCCTAGTATACTTCTGATTAAAGTGTATTTTACCATAAAAATGGTTTCATCAGATTGACATCAGAAATCATGTAAAAGTAAATGAACATAGGCATAAATACTGTGTTTGGAAAAAGATTGCACTGACAAGGACACGCTCAAGGAGGTAATTTTTGAGTTTCTGTTTCAGTTCATATGCATAACACCACTTCTACAATAATGTGACTTCTTTTCTTATGTGCTGTAGAGAATTTGTTTGTTCCCCTCCCCCCTGCAAATCAAAGCTATATTTACCATTTTTAACAACAGGCAAGTCTGAGTGCTCATCAGTAGAAGCTGAGTGGGACTATGAAAATTATTTATATGGCCTCATAGACTCAGTTGTACTGAAACAGATGCTAAAATAAGCAGTCTTACAATAGAGTTTTTCAAGGCAAAACTAGAAACATTAGATGAGGGGACAAAATGATCCCAGCATATGAAATACATGGTCACTTTCCTTCTTGTTCAGGAGTTTACTGGGTATTTTATGTGAATAAAAAGAAATGCTAGAATATGGAACATCCAAAGTAATTTTAAAATTCTCTGCTTCTGACACTACAGAGAATGCACAAAGAAGTTGCATTAGGGTACATTTTGGTATATGTGTGTGCATTGGTATAGTTGTGTATATGTTTATGAAACAAACACAGGTTTAGAAATATTGAAGTATAATAAAGCTGCAGCTGGATTTAAACTGGTTTCCTAGTGCTAAGATGTGGACAAAGAAAAGGATGAGGAAATATGAAGAACAGTAATAAAGACAAGGAGCTGACATTTTCAAGTATTCTCCTGAAATGACTCCTTTGAAATATTAGATGTGAATAAACACCAATGCTATTCAATTAAACAAAGGCAAAGTCCTCCTCTCTATTTTTCGGTCTGTAAGCAAGACTGAAATACAGTACTAAAGATGCAAAGCTTTTCAGTAGTTTGCCCATTAGTTGTAGGCATACATAGCCACTCTTAAATATCACACACTATGAAAAGATTGCACCAAGGAAGGGATGAATAGACAAAACTTCCTACAGGACCAAGTCTAGTTTTCTTACCACAATTGGAAACATAGTAATAGTATTTCTTAAATGTATCCAGGTCCCTCTTAAAAGGCCTAGATATTTATTATCCTTTTTTTCCTGTTTGGAAAGCTTTCCAGAACTGATTTTTCACCCCAATTTCTAGTCACAGTTTGTTCAGGTTCAGGTACAGCTTTGCACTGACACAGCAGAAAAGATAGGCAGGGGATGAAAGGAGGACCCAAGAAGGCCTGACCTGTACAGTTTCAACACATTAAGGTTTTAGGTTTTGCTTGTTGTGTTGTCCTTGGTACTGTCTGTGGGATATTTTCCCCCTTATCCTTTGTTTTGAATTTCTATGTGGACCAGCTGTCTGAAATAGGTTGATGCTTGTGTTGTCACTGATGTATTAGGGGCATATAGCTGCCATTTCTGTTGGACCCTGGCTATGCTGTGCCTTGTGGGTTCGTTCCTCTACTGCCTGATGCTGGTGAAAGTGGAAGTTGGTTGAGAGAAGTTTCAAACCAAAAACGACAACTTAGGTTGAGGAAGAGGATTTAAGGTTTTTTCCTTACTGTGAGTTTGTGCTTTCTGACTGAGGCATTCTTTGGCCAAAGGATTTTATGAGTCCATAGATCTCTGGATCCCTGACCACAGTAGTACAATTAATCCCATGCATTTATCCTTCCAACACTTCTCTTCCTTAAGAATTTTCACCCCCAAACTAAGGTGGAGAGATTTAAGTATTTTCTCAGCTGCACACACAAATCTAAGACTAAGCTGAGAATTGAATTGTTAAGTTTTAAGTCTCTGGCAGTCAGCCTTCTCTTTGGACTGTTGCTTGTAATACTTATAGTTAGAGACATTCCTTTCACTTGGTCTCCAAGAGGGTGATTGCCCTTTGATGCAGTCATCAATGAAATTATCATTCCTCTGTAGTCAGCTGATCGAAGGGTGCTTTTCTGAATCTATTTTTAGAAATCACCAAATATATAGAGAGGGAGTTCACTTCATGTACTCTCATCCAAGCAGGTGACTAATCTAACCTTGGAGATCACACTAGATACAGATTTGTTGTAGTGGATGGAATTCAAATTGCTGACGAAGGCTAATAGAGCTGGCATGGCTTTTTTGGGCGTTCTTAGATTGTTTTATTTTCCCCTTCCTCTGTACTTCAGAATTCCAGGTGAAAAGGTCTCTGCACTTCTCCTGCTAATTTGTTTCAGATGTGAACTATAAAGATGCTGGAGGTAAAACCTCCAATGGATACAATGGTACCATGATACTGTAACATTAATGTTAAGGCATTGTCTAAATTGGTTGGTTTCCATGGAATGCTGTGAAGATTTTGTACAGCTTTGTGGTCTAAGTAAAGTAATTTTAAGAATACTCCCAAAATCAGGGGGGCAAATATTTCTTTTTGCATTCACTGTGTTAAAATAATTGGATAGAGTCCTAGGGCCTAATTTTTGTGCATAGTGTCTCTTACATAAATGATTAACAATAAAACAATGGTAGGTCAGATGTGTAGCTGCTGCAATTCATTGAAATGTTTTGAATGAAAACTGGAATGAATTTGGTGGGTTTGCTTTATCAGGTATCATGCTAAGCAGCTCTAGGCCTAATACAGTAGTGTTGTGTGTAGTGTTCAGTATTGTTCTTCACTTGGGTCCAAAGACACCACCATCTTTGGAACACATATTTTCTCCAAGTTCTTTTTTTTTTTTTAAACTTTTAAAAAAAAATAATTTGTATAGCCATAATTCTGTTTCTCCCTTCTGGAACAATTCTACATTTTTGAGTCTGGTTATATTTCACCTCAGTAAGCAAAATGGTTGCCTGCTTCTACTTCTTTCTTTGAAACAAATTGATTGTAAGTGCTTGCACATTCTGGGCAAGATTTAAACTGGAATTTTATATAGTGTTGGGGAGAGCTTTTCATAGCGTTAAACTGTGTGAAAGATATTTGAGAGATAGGCGATTTATTTAGTTCAGCATAGCAGTGAGAAAGTTCATATACTTGGGAGTGCAATTAACTAAATTATCCAGGAAAACTGAAATTAAATTCCATTTTTAATATTCTGCCTGAGGAAGTGATATTGCTTGTTTCTTCAGCAGTGTCAGAACATATGATGGGTGAATACTGTTTTAATCTTCTTTAATAATTTAATATGGAAAGATTATATTGTGTAAATTGTTTCCTGCGGAGTTTACATGATGCTGGTCACCAGCCAAAGATGGAGGCTGTGTTTTTTTTGGGCAAGGGGACAGAATAGGTTGTATGGATAGAGGTGGAAACAAATGGCAAATAATTTATTAATTATGGAAATAAAGTTAACTAATATAATAGTTATAATTACAGCAGTTTTCCAGGGCAGAAGTTTGCCAGAGGACAATCCACTATTACATGTTCTTGTCTTTTTTTAGGCTCTGGATGTTGACCGAACTGTTCTCTATAAAATGAAGAAATCTGTCAAAGCCATAAACTTATCTGGTCTGGGTAAGTACATAATTCCTGTTAGTTTGTATTGGTGAAATTGGAAGACTTAAGCAGTTAGATGTTGTACTGAATCAGAAAGAGTTATATGGGTAACTCTGAGAAGAGAAATATGTACATTTTAAATGGCAGTTTTGAACTAGCTGCTTGACCATGAGCTGAATAAGGATGAGATGTTGTAGAGTAGCTGAACCTCTCTTGCTGCTGTACTGGTACCAAATGGTAAAGCTGTGCTCTCCTCTTTCCCCTGGGTCTGGGCTACCTGCTCCTGCTGTCACCCCTGATGCTTTGCTGATCCCTAGATGAGATTTTAAGCTTGTATAAAGCTGCATATGCAGTGAGATCAACTTAATTAGGATTAGATGAGCACCTGAAGTGCTGGGGCCATGTGTATCATCAAGAGATGGGGGTGTGGGAGGGGTGAAATTACTCTTCAGCAGCAATAAGAAGCTACATTGGCTCTACTGCTTTGTGAAACCTCACCCTTCCTGGTGGCTTCCAGGTGTGTATGTTGAGAATTTCATGACAAGAGAGAGCTGATGGACTGCAATCTTTTATTGTCACAATGTTAAAAAATTCAGATATTTTTCTTACAATGCTGAATAAAATACAAAGAACTATTTCTGCATGCATTTTTAATGTGTGCCATTTAAATGTGTGCCAATCTCTTGGAATTGTGTATGTTCATCTTATTTGAAAAAAATGACTGAAGCTTTTGTTTTTGTGGATCAGCAGCATTTTGTGAATAAGAAACAGCATTTGTTTTCGTGGATAAGAAACAGCATTCGGTTGGCTTTTATTCTCACTGTGCAGTTCATAGCAATTAGAGCTAACAAAACCTATATTAAATGCAAAATAGATAGATCTGTCAACCTTGGAGAGCCACAAATATCTGACAGAACTTGTGGGCATGTTGGTGTTCAGACACAAGGTTAGAACATGAACTGCTGTGGTGGTTTACTCTTCTCAGCTAATTGAAAGGAAGTTCCTTGTTGTCAAATGTAATGAAACTGTTTGCTTTGGATTGGGGAGGGTTCAGTTTAAGATTCATCAGGAGCTGTTTCATTGATTTGGCATCCTTTCTTTGTTTTCTTGCTTGGCCTTTCTTGTTTGGCTGTTGGGATTTTTTAAAATTTTATTCTATAGTGCTAGACTATGCCTCATAATCAGAGTACCTGTTAGAGCATTGTAGCAAATCACTAGTCTTTGCCTATGTTTAAAACCTTACCCATGTTTTAAATTTATGCTGCCCACCCAATCTTGACAAGAAAGGTTTGGAGGCATTTCTCTTCCATCAGCAGAAACATCACTAACCCAGCCACTTGCCAGCCCCTGGAGATTCTTATGACAAAACAAATCCCGTGGTCCTGCACACATAAGAGCACAGTGACTGGATTTTTAATATAGGCTCCCAAATATGAAATACACATGTTTTGTCTTTCTTTTTTAATGTGAGAGTTTACAAACCATTATTAAGGATTACATAGTGACTCCAAATTTGTACATAGCTTGGGTTCTTGCTTAAAGAAAACCTCTAAATCCTCAAAATTGGATGAAGTTTCTTTTTTTGATAGCTTTCATACATTTCGTTTGTAGACAAACTTTTGAAAATCCATCAGGAAAAAAAACCATAGGACAGAAAGAGTATTTTGGAGGGTTCCATAGGAAAAATAGATTTTTGTTTTCTTCAGAAGCACTTGAGGAATACCAGCTCAGTTAATAGTATTGCTACAGTAAACTACCATCAGCATTCTGGGGAATGCCTCAGAATCCAGAATAACGGTCCTTAGGATGCTGGGGAATAGAAGACTCTTGGGGATGCTGTATGGAATGCATGCTGTGCTTGTTTCCTAAGGTAAAAAGTCAGCATGGCTCAGCTACTGATTGCACATCTAATCATAACACTTAATGGTAGCAACCTTTTCACCTGGCTTTCATGCAGGGCCAGCTTTCTCTTTTTGCTGTAGGAATTGTGGCCTGACCTCGTATCTTACCTAGGTTCACATAAGCTAAGCTGGATGCAGGAAGCAGCCAGAATGCAGAAAGCAGTATGGAAATAATTCACTTTACTGAGTAGATGTGAGATCTAGAGAAGTTGTGACCTGCCACTTCCTCTTTTTTGCTGTCTGTGCCAGTTCATTGAAAGCTTGTTCAGGTGTATATATATCATGCAATAGTATTAGTTAAACATCCTTATTTCATCCTACAGCAAAAATTTTGCTAAGTGCTCAGCTCTTCCTGTTGATGCAGAGGAAAATAAGTAAATTTCTGTGCTAGTACTCAGTTTTTTTTAATTGCTATCTGCGAACTATCTGCCACAGGCTGTAAATTCAAGTGCTCAAGTTAAAGTCTTGTAGAATTAATGTTGTTTGTGTAACTTCAATTTTGCATGTACATTATGTCAGTCTTTAATTACACAGTATTATACCACTGCTGCATAGGGTTTTAGTTTCATATATTGGAAATTAGAGAAAATTGGTAGCTATTTGAGAAACAAAGTTCTTAATGGCTGTCCAGATAGGACACATGAACAGACAGGCCTGTTTTTAGTCTGGAGCATGATAAGTTTATTGAACAGGTTGTATCACTAATTCATAGAAATTTGGGGAAAGGACATTGTATCAAAAATGCTTTGGATATTAAATATGTTGATGTATATAAATGGGCTTGAAAAGAAACTGGATCATTGCTTGTTTGAAGAGATTAATCCTCTCTAAATAATCTTCAGGGTTTGTGCTAGTCTCCTGTAATGACCGAGACAGTCTTTGTTCTTATTAATGCATAATTAGTTTTCTAGGGTGTGGAGTTTCTTTTCCCTGACTTTCTTTGAAGCTTTTGAAATTGTCTACAGCTAGAATAAGAAATAGGCAATGTTAACTTTCTCAGGTGCTAGCTTGGTATGCTTTGCCCACGTGCTCAAGCTTGGAATGGTCACTAAACTTGGGCTCAGAAAACCTTTCTGTTTCTATTTTATTCCACAGATTAAATTGACTTTTGGCAAAGGGACTCTTTATGCCTGTCTATATAGGCAAGTAACCTGGTGATGTAGGAATAAATCACTTGGGCAAAGTAGTTAAGACTGAAGCCTCTCAGATTTCCTTTATATTTGAATCAGGGGAACTTATTTTATGCCTAGATTTCCTCTCATTTCCTGGGCTGAATAACCCCTCAACACGTGCAGCTCAAAGCTTTCTGAACATTGGTGTTAAGTGTGTGCTGGATGAGTTGCACTGGTGTAGCCCAGGACCACTGGATGACTTCTAGGGCAGAGCTTCTGGTTTTGTTGTCTCAGAAAGGAATCTGGTTGCTTTCAGAGCTGACCTGGCCTTTGGTAAATGCAAACTGCTAGGATTTGCTTCAGATCCCCACTGCTGCCCTGAATCAGAGAACTAACATAGATGTGGTCGTGCCCTCCTCTGTAACATAGCTTGTAGTCCTTTTTCCTAAGATGACCCAAGAGTCTTATTTATCTATTGCCTTCCATTACAGAGATCCAAGACTCTGCCAGCACACTTTATCTCTTCTGTTTCTTTGTTCAGCACACAGTAAAACAACAGCACACAGTTAAAATTAGAAAGTGTTAATAAAAGAATGTAAAATCTGAAAGTTCATTACAGGAGTTGGAAGTTGTTAAGTGGTCTCTGCTATGGTGCAGAAATATTGTGGGTCTTTCTAGAGTGTCAGGTGTTTGTCTTGTCTTGATGGCACATTGTCATTTGTACAACATGTGGTTAGGTACATACAAATGAGAATTAGTGAGGTATGTCATATTTCTGGCATATCAGTGTTAAAACGTGAATAATAACTGACTTTTGTATTAAGTAAACATTTTTAGCAATTACTCTGAATTTATTTTTTTTTAAGCCCTCAATTGTGATTTCAATAACCTTTTATCTGCTGATGATATCTTCATGTTTTGCTCTTTTTGAAGCTCACGTGGAAAATGAAGAACAGTATACACAAGCACTGGAGAAGTTCGGTGGCAACTGTGTATGCAGGGATGACCCAGATTTGGGAACAGCGTTTTTAAAATTTTCTGTGTTTACAAAGGAATTAACTGCACTCTTCAAAAATTTGGTAAGAATTATTTGAGAGAAACATGTTGAAATTTTAAAGCCATTGCAAAGGCTTTAAAGGAATTATAACAGCTCTTCATATCGAAGACAATTTGTGTTTTAGCAACCACTGTTCTTAAAAAATTCTCAGGTTATGAAAATATCTCAAGTCCTAGCCTTTCCCCTTGCAAAAGTCAAAACTTAACCCAAACTAAAGAAACCAGAAAAGAAACCACCACAAAACACAAACATGACAAAATCCCCTCTTCCAACACTTCTCACGTCTAAAAGCTTCCTGCAATAGTTACAACACACATTATAAAACTTGCCTCAATTTGCTTTGAAATTGTGAAACCAGCAAAACCCAACTTGATTTACTTTTACTTTACTTTCTCCCACTTTCCATTTGTATTTGTAAAGGGAAATTTTAGTGGCCCTGGAGAAGAGCATTCTTGCTTCTCAGGGAAGTGAGTCAGGGTAACAAAATCAAAAAAATGCCATAATGATATTAGCATCCATTGGGGACCAGTCCTACAGCTGAAGCCAGTAAGTCTGAAAAGCACTCTTTGGTGAGCCAAATGGGATGGAGCCAAATGGAAGAACGGGATTTTAAATTATAAATGGAGAATTTTCAGCCTCAATTTCACATTAATCAGAGAGTACAAAAATGGCAGATTCTGATTACATCCTACTAGCTAGAGCTTTCCCATAACTTAAGTCCTAAATTTACTTGCATTCACAGAACTCTTACACCAGGGTCTAGGAAGGGGAAATGACCCAGATTCCCAGGAGCATTTAAAAGTCTGTGTCTGCTGAAATCAGTGGCATGGAGACACATCAAATGCTTTTGTGAGTCTAGACCAAATGTCTGTAGTTTGCGGCCAGCTGGTCGTAATCACTTCTTTGGGGAATGTTTCCAGTTGATGGGATTTAGGGCAGTTCCATTCACTCTCTGATGCTGTCCTCTCTTTTTACCCAATCATGATATTGATGAATACAGCCCCAAATGTATTTATCAACAGTGAAATGTATTTCATATTGGTCATATTGATTTGAACTTCTCTGGATGTAGAAATATTATCTGAGATTATGTATCAGAAGAGGCATCCTGATTCAGTATGAGTCGGTTATCCCAAGTCTTGTACAGAGGCAGGCAGCTCCTGTGGAAAGGAAAATGGAATGGGTCTTCTAATTGATACCTTCTGTTGACTTAAATCCCATCTCTATCATATATTAATTGCAGTATGATGAATTCATTAGGCAAATGGATCTGGGAAATGTGATGTTTAGGTGGTTTTAAAAAGCAATCTGCTAAAAGCTACATCCCCTCCCCAGAAAAGCCTTTTAATGTATTACATTTCAAGAATACTTCTAAAAGCTAGAAGGTGTTGCTGTTTTACCAAAGATCTTAGCTATTTGTTCTCTTAAGAACGGAAACTACTATTTTTGTAAAATGTTTCTGAAAAGAATAACTTTTCTTCCACTCTTTGGAAAGGGAAAAACACCAAAAGAAACATCTGTGGGAAGTTGGAATGCATGTTTTTGTTACCTTTGGTTATCCACCTAAGTGTTTTGTGTGTCTTCTCCAAGGAATATTTGTAGCTGTTTTTCTGTATACTGTATTTTTCAGTAGCAGCTATGTACTTTTGCTTCAGTTTGTGTGTATAAGAGGATATGTAATGAGAGAGTAGCTAAGTCCTTAGTCTTTCTCAGTTTGTGGTTTTGATTTTCTTTGTTTTTGAAATGAAGACTAATTTTGCATAGTCATGGATGTAATTTATTTAATTTTTTAAATATTGCAATAGCATAAGCACCTTCTCTCTTTAATACTGTGTGGTGAAGAGCAGGTCTCTAAAGTTCTGCTGCTTCCTAATATGTTTCACAGTGTTGAGGTTTGAAGTTTTTTGTTTTCTCCTAACTAGCAAAGGAAACCTAATGGTCTTTGAATTTGGTGTCTCACTAGGAAAACAGTTTCCTCCAGGAGGAAATACATATGAAAAAAAGATGTGAACTTGATTATTGCTTGCAAATGCCATATTTATAAACAGGAAATCCAGAATTATGAAAAATTGTAAGTTTATATAGCTTTGCCTGTTAGAAGTTAATGCCACTAGAATAAATTTTTAGTAACTGGTGACTTTGAAAATCTCTTCATAAGTTCACTGATTGAAGTCTAGTTTTCCAAGAGGTTAAAAAGGTATTGACCAGTGTACAAAGTCCTGGACAATAATTGGAAATAATTTGGGGTGTATTTTGTTAAAGTCTTAGCCATGTGTGCATTCTCACAGTGAGGTGACCTATCCAACTCTGAATGCTTTCAACATATTGACATTAAAAACATCCCTCTCCTCTGGTGTTTCCTTGTAGCATTCCACATGTTTTCGTTGTAAATATTTTCATCAAAAATGTAGCCAGGGCCATGCAACCTGCTGCTGTAAAAAAAACATTCTGAAAAGTACTCTTTAAATAGATCTATCTCTGGAGTTTCACAGGGTGCTGAGTTTCCACAGAAGATTTTAACTGAAGTGAGCAGGGAATGTGCAAGGAAGTGAGAGGACATGTTCAGACTGGAACAGATGCCAAAGCTATTAACACTGGCAAAGCTTTAGGGCTACTGTCAAGTTTTGCTTTGTCATATATTTTACTTTTGTTTCTAGAAGCTGATGTGTTCTGTCAGCTCTTGGCCTGGATGGCATTTAGAGTTGTAGCTCTAAAGTGCTTGTGCAAAAAGATTTTCCTTAAACTTGTCCTTAGTAAGGTAGAGGAAAGCCATTATAAAGTTTTTCTGCTTTAGCAGGAGTTTTAGACGCTTGTTTTCCCTAATAATTTTAAAAGTTGCCCAAAAGACTTTAAAGATTTTATGGCTTTATCAAGGCATCAGTGTTTTAGAGTATTTCAGAAACAGCTGAAGTGGTTTTGCTTTTAATCAAAAAACCTGTAAATTATTCAAGTTAAAGTTTAGGTCTTGGGGTTTTTATAAGTTTCCTGAGCTGCTTTTATGTGTACACTTTCAAATAGTGCATAAAAATAAAAAAAACCCCACCCCAACCTTTGTAGTTTTTCTTCACTTTTGAAGTGATTTATAAATACATCTTCAAGAAATTAATTGATATTTACCATGTACAAGGTCTGTGTAACCTCTCATTTTAGCCATTCTAGCACAGTTTGCATTATTTGGATCACTTTGTGGTATATACTTTACAATTATTTTCTCTTTCCATAGCTCTGATACCAACTTACAAATTTTTCTTCAACTTCTGTTCTTTAAGAAGATTCAGCAGTCAGTCTTGTTTGTCTTTTTGGTAGTGAAAGATCTGAAAATACTAGAGGCCATTTTCAGAGGTAACATACTACCTTTTCTGTCAAGTACAATATTGCATCTTGAGACCAACCTTGTTACTGATTCCTAATGGAATTGGAGCACCCACTAGAGTAGTAGGAGTTCCCAGGTAGGTTAGGTCTGTATTGCATTTGCTTATAGCGTTCATTACTCTGTCTTCTTAAATGTGGTGCCAAGGAATAAAGGTATGAGTCTCAGTATGAAAAAGGTTAGGACAAGGAAGCACTCATTGCAATATGTTTGCATTTTAAATATTTTCTCCCTTAAATCCTATTAGATTGCTACACTAAGACGAAGTAAAATCTAGTGGTGCATCTTTGTCCACACTCCTTGAAAAGGGGTTTGATCAGTGAAGATGAAGTAGCTATTTAACAAATACCATTTTCTGTATTTGTTGTTCTACATACTCTTGTCCTTTCTTTTTCATTTACATGAAAATTTAAAGCTAATGAAACAGGTTCGATTGAGAGGAGTGGATCTGATATTTCCACTCTGTGGAAGGTAGCTGGGAGTAAGAGATTTTATTTTCTATTAATAATGCTTGGATTTTTAGTCAGAAAAAATGGAAGAACAGTAATGGTATTTTTCTGACCATATGCTCTTGTTTTACTTAGTTTTTTAAATGTAAGAAGAATGAAAATTTGCTTAACTGTAAAAGGTAATAATAAAACTGAAGGAAATATCTTTTCTGTATTATTTAATGAACTTGAGAAATTTATGCTCAGAGTTTTCTTTGTTTGGAGCAAGGTTTTAAAAAACAGTGCTCGGTGCCTGAACCTTCACAAACATATTTTTGTTTAGAAGGACTCAGATAAGTCCATGAAAAACTCTACAGGTATACATATTTGAGATTGGAGTATTATATGTGGAGCTTAATGATTGTAAGCTTTCTGGTTTTCACTGGTACACTTGAGGAAAACTTGGCTAGTGGTGAGAGGGGGAAAAAAAAAAAGAGTAGTGTTTGATTGCTTGTAAAGATATAAACCAAGATGTAATAATTCTTCCTTGCCAGCATGGGTTCAGCTCCACTTGGAATCATGTCTTTATTTTTTAGCCAAAGTGTATTCATCCAGCTGGAGGAAATTCGAAGGACAGTAACAAAACATGAGTAGGGCTTCAATAGGTTGATTTATGAAGAAAATTTAGAAGAATTTTAAGTGTATGGTTTGCTTCACAGGTAACTGTGATTGTGGAGGAGGAAAATAATTAATTGTTTATAAATGGCATCTCACTGAAAATATTAGGTGAAGTATCCCAGAGAAAGTGATAGAAGCCTACTACTTAGGTCTTTTAACCTAGGTTAGAAAATGCGTAATCTGGAATTCTCCACTGGCAAGGAAGAAAGATTAGAATAACTGCAAGTCTCTTCCTTCCTTTGCTTTTGCAACTCTTCATTTTTGCTTTTAAGGTTTCCTGTGAAATACTTCCTAATAGAGATGTTCCCAGCCTCTAATTTGTGTATTGGTGGTGGTAACAGGGCTGGTTTTAGGTTGTACATGGTGGCAATGCTTGGTATCTTGTGTGAAGACATTTTTCCAGGCAGCTGTGCCAGCAGCTCCATGTGGTGCTCAGCTCCTGTTTTCCTGTTTTTCCCTGTGGCATAATGGGTGGTGGGTGATGTCCCAGCTCAGCCACACCTGTGCTGCAGGGGAGAGGGGGTGAGGACAGCAGAAGGGCAGCATTGTGTCCTTGTGTTTGAGGGGAAGGCACAGTGCCAAGATGAAAACTGGTGCCACCAGTCTTTACATGTTTTGCCAAACTCTTGGGGTGCCTGCTAAAGCTTAAAGTTTAGACAATGTCTCATCTATAGTGGATGTTCTGATTTCCACTTGCTCCCTGCTGTGTTCATTTGCCTTGTCCTACTAATGCTCACATCACTGGGAAAATTATTGGAAATTATTAAATCCAATAGCACTTGCCGTAAAGAAAGAAAATAACTTAAATAATGATTTGTCAGCAGGCAGTACTGCCGTCACCTGCACACACCTGGGCTCGTTGATGGTTGAGAAGCCCACAGCCAAGTACAGGGACTGTATCTAAAGTCTAGTAATGGCAATAGGAGACATATCATACTGTTCAATTGCCTGAAGTTTAGTTTAAACTGAAAAGGTTTTAAGTTCTGCATGTTAAGAAAAGTATTTAACTTGTGAAGTATACAGAAAAGGTTTCTTGTTTTTTCTTTTTTTTTTTCTTTCTAATCTTTCTGCTTAGATTTAGAAAACAGAACATATGGAAGTACTGCATGTACCAGTAACCAAAACTCTTACGGAAAAGAGCTTAGTTTAAAGTAATCAAGAGGGCTGGGCTGGCAAACAGCGAATTTAAATGTTTAGCCATAGACCCTCAAACCACTTGAACATCTTTCCCCTTCACAAATATTGGCTTTCTTGTTGCCTCTACCAGCACTTCTGGCAGCTACATGTTTTGTTTATACGTTCTCTCCCCTGCCCTTTCTTCTTCTCTGAGCCTTCTCCAACTTAGGAAGTTTTAATTTTTTACCTTATCATCTTGTTGGAAGCTGTCAGAGGAAAACTGCAAGTGCCAAAGCAGCAATGTTGGAAGTGGACACGAGGTCAACTATTTTTTTTTCTTTCTTTTTTTTTTTTTAAACATCTGGAATTTGGTAGTGTTTCTCTGAGACAGGATGACTTTAATTTCTGTGACGCTTTCCTGCACCTTCATGCATGTTTTCTTTAAAGAATATTTTAAAACATAAAGTAGCCAAAATGTAGGGGCCATTGCATACGTTCTAGCTCCTTGTACTCTGCACACAGAGTAGGAGCTGCAGCATATTAATGCTTCTCTGTGTGCCAAAAATGGGCCTATATTTTTAGATAGTTCAGCTTAAGCTTTTCAAGAAAGAGGGGAAAAACATGTAAAATCTTTCATCTGTATATTGCTTGCTGACTTATAGATGTGAGGAAGTATGATTCGTCTAACTAGGTTAATTATGACAAGTTCATGCATTATGTATATTTACTTTTGTTACAAATAAAATAGGAGCATAGGGAAGACAATAGACTGATAGTAATGAACAGGTGATAGCACACAGAAGGAATTAATTTGAATAGGCAAACATTCTCTAAACTTTTAAAAAGAATGTAGAGGTTTTTTGTGTGGTTTTTTTTTGGTTGTTTGTTTGTTTGTTTTTGTTTTGTTTTTTTTTTTAAAAGTTGCTTTGGGCTCCAGGTCTCGTGGTGTGAATTTCTAGCAAATATCCATAACTGTTTTGGAGTCTGATTGATGTTTACATGAGTATGTATGGGATAATACTTAAGATATTTTTTCTTTTCTGACTTAAGGAAAAAATAATTGTCTTGAGTCTGCTGCTGAGAAATACTTTGTTCTTTATTTCTGCTTACTGAGTTTGAAGAATAATTAAATGGAGGCTATGAAGGTGTTGATCCTTAAGTTAGACATTTGACTACATCATACTCAAAATAGAATAACAAAGTAGAAAACTTTGCATGGAATGATATCTTGGAAGAGACCTCTTCTGCTTTTCCACCTGGATAACCCTTCTGCATGTGCACTTGCAACTTTGAGAAATTTTGGGGTTTTTTACCTAGGTTTTGTGTAGTTTAAACCTTTCCACTTATCTCCTGTGTCTATGACATACAATTTTATTACCTTTGAGAGTGGTTTTGTTGATATGCACATGTGGTAGTACTGCTGAGGACTTGGGAGGTGGATGGTTTCCAGCACTGCCAGCTAAGCATGTGTACATGTTGCTCATTCAATTTTTACAGGAAGTACTTAAGTAAAAACCAACACAGAGCTGAAATTTAACTTGTTGATTCTGAAGGGCTGTGGTTGAGTCCTGCAGCTTGTTGGGGAGGAGAAAAGGTAGGGTGGAGGAGGGGAAATGTGATTCATGTTAGGATTTCAAAGGACCCAATTTTCTATATTTCTTTAGTCTTCCCATGCAGACACAATCTGTGTAACCTTTAAAATTAATGAAGGTTCACTTTGTCTTTGACTGCTGGCTGAAATTTCAAGCAAATGCAGTGAGGTAGTTTCTTTGAAGAGGAAAAGTGGGAACTTGGGGGTTTTGCTTGTTTATTTTAATAAGAGCTGTTACATACCACTGAGTCTGTTCTAGTAAGGCCACCAAGTAACCACAGGGTGATAATACAATGTATTTTTCAATTCTGGGGAGACTGAAGCATCCAGAATAGGAAATATATTTTTTTCTTGAAATTTTATTATTATTTCATCTCTGGATGGGTTATGCCAAAAGGGACTTTGATGTCCCTGACATTATTCCTGAAGAAATAGAAGCATTTGTTCCTACATGATGCAAAGTTCTTTCTGTAATTTGAACATTTGAAATCCATCTTCATACAGGGATTTTGGAGCTTCTTGAAAAAAATTGCATTTTAAAAGAACATCATAAACCACAAAAAAACCCCAAACAAACCAAAACCAAAAAACCAACAAAAAAAAACCTCATCCAAGGGCAGCTAATCCAAGGGCAACTTTCACTGAACTGCTGCAGAAGTTATTTCCATTTTTTTTTCTCATCATATTATTCTAAAGTATTCTGGGTTTTGCTTCTCAGAGCAACCATTCAATTTGAATTGTTACAGTTTAAACTCTCTGCCTAGACATTATGGCCCATACCTTGAATGTTTTCCCTGAATCATAAGGGAGTGGACATGCAGTCTTTTCCTAGCTGTCTTTATTCCTACAGTCTTTCTTCGTTCTTTTTCCTTATCAAAATATTATCATACAGATACTTACCTAAAACTATGATTATTTTACCATTGTTTTCATTTGAAATAATTTTTATCTTCTTGATGTACTTGTTTTCTCTTGAATTACTTACATACTAAAGACCTCATAAAATTCTTTTTTCAAAGTTCACATGAGATAAATAAGGTAGATGTATTGCTTTTGAAAAATAAATAGAAAGTATTGGAATGGTGGCTGTTTTAGTGGCCAGCATTCTTTGTCTTTATAACATCTGTCAGAATAAGATGCCATGTGTTGGGAGAGTAGCAGATATATTTTATGGAATAGGCCTGAAGAGGCTGGAAGGTAAACAAGGATAATATAAAATATGCTCATGGACTTAAAATTATCAGTGCTAAAAAATTGTATGATTGTTTTCATATAATTTAAACTGGGAAATAAGGCAATGTAAAAATTAGTGGTCTTATTTTGCAGTCACTGTTGGATGAGATATTTATAATCAGCAGTAGTTCTGGAGGTTTCCTGCTGGCTTGGGTTATAGTGTTTCCAGAGTGAGTTTCATTAACTCATGTTGCTTTTGTCTTTGATTACTGGCTGTGCTGATAAACATCTCCATAAGGCAGGGATAGGAAAATAATATGTAAGCTTTCCTTGTGAAACTTTCTGAAATGTATGTATTAAGATGGTTTATGTTCTGTGTCTAAATACATTAACTGATTTGGTGTAATTTTCTTGTTACAGATTCAGAACATGAACAACATAATCACTTTTCCATTGGACAGTTTGCTGAAGGGAGACCTGAAAGGAGTAAAAGGGGTATGTTTTTCTTCCTATTTATATATAGGGTTGTTGTTGGTACAGTAGATACATTTAGTTAATGTATTAATCTCATGTGTTGGAAGTCATAGGATACTCAAGTAACATATTAGCTCAATAAACAAGACTGGTGTTTTTGGTTTTTGGGTTTTTTTTGTGAATTGAGTCATCCCTTCTGTTTGTGGTTTCACATATCACATGTTCTTGACTGTGTATACAAACCAACATTTGAGAAGCTTGAAAAGCAGGCCTGAGATATAGAAGATAAGCAGAGAAAGAGGTGTAAGATGTAGATATTTACTTAGTTGAGTAATGGGTAGTACTATATTTTAAAGGATTATTAATAGTATATTTTTTAGCATTCTAAACTTATCGGGAACAATACTGATTATTAAGAAACACACATTAGACTGTATGAGCATAGGATTTTTCTTAAAGAAGCTGAAATCTGTGTCCCAAGGACATTTCCTATTTGAAATAACAGCAACTTAGGACTCAGATGATGATATGTTTATAATAACGTTCAGAGCCTATGGCGAGCAAACTTACTTGGCTTATGCTTTGTTTACTAGTGAGCAAACAGGAAGTGACTGGCAACTATTGTTCTAGGATATCGAAGGAAGGAGAAAAATATGTACGTAGACTAAAAGTGGTTTCTGTAAATTACTGGAGGATAAATAGATTATTTAGTAAGATAGGCTTATTATCTTTATGTTTTTTGCTTACCACATTTCACTCTTGTTCTTCTCTATGTCAGATTAAATGCATATATTACAATACAGTGTTGCCCCACTGACTTGAAAATATAATCAAAAGCTGCTTTAGTTAATTAAATAATTGTCTAAATAACTAACTACCATGTAAGAATTAGTTCCTAACCCATAGTTGCAAAGTTTTTCCAGTGTCTGACCATTAACAGCATTTTTTTGTAGTTGTCTGATCTCTTGAACTTCATCAGAATTTCAGCTCTTGCATTTTTGGACATAAGTGAAATAACTTTACAACTTGTTAAGGTAATTTTATCCAAATTACCTTGTTCACAGGGAAGAAGATAAAGGAATTTGGAATATAAGTAATTCAAAATTCTCACAGAATTAGTTATGCTGATCTATATGGCCTATACTCTTCCCATTAATAGAGTGGAAAATTGATTTCTTAAACTTTAGTGGGATGAATCAAGTTCTTAGCCAAGGCTATGCTGTGGCTCGGAACAGGGACTTCTTTCCAGTAGAGCCAGGGATACAATGATGACGAAGTAGCTACTTTGATTAATTGCATAGTATGGTTTTGGGATAACATGTTGTTATACCTTTTAAGGAGTAAAATGGAGCCGTAAAAATTGTAGTAAAGAGCATCCTAGAGGTGCTTTAAAAAACATGACTGTATTAATTCTCCTTACAAGATTTTTTTCCTATGTACAAGATTGCTTTTGCACAACCTTTAGGTGAGCTGTACGAGAGAGTGAAGTCCCTTATTCTAGTAGGCACTGCTGATGCCTATATGGGCTTACCTAAAACAGAGGCTAGACAAAGTTAAGAGAATAAAAAGCAGTTATATTTATTGAAGAGCCTTCAGGTGCATTCTGGGCAGTCACAGCCCACCCAGAGGCTACACCCAAAATGGACAACAGGTCACGGGTTTTTCATACTTTTTAGGTTTTGTTCGTTTACATATCGGGGGTTAATCCTCCAATAACAGCTTCAGGTAATGAAGTCAATTACTCCAAGTTTTCTCCACCCAGTTCGCTGTTGTTTACATATCTTGAGACCTGGGACAGTAAGGTGTCCTTGAGTTTCAGGCTTAGAGAGGAATTGTTTTGCCTAAAAATGAGAGAGCAGTAGCTTAGCACCCTATTTGAAATCTAGAGTTATACACTAAAGAATTACAGGATTACAGATATATGAAAAATATAGAAGCTAAAATCCTGGGGCATCACTACAAATGGCCAAGGTGTGTCTTCGTTGTTAGAGCCATGGTATTTTTTATGTAAATAGCTGGCTGTAATTTTTTCTCTTTTCTTGACAGGACCTGAAAAAACCCTTTGATAAAGCTTGGAAGGACTATGAAACAAAAGTGTATGTATATTTTAAACTTTTATTTAAGAGGGAAGTGTAACTGAAATCTGTAGTGGTTATTATTTCGTGCCAAGTTTCGATGCTCTCAGCATGAGTAGCATGTACTAGAAGTGGATGTACACCTATCTGAGGCTTGTAAGTTGTGTCTTATGTCATGTATCTAGCCCAACTTACCATAAGCCACTTGTTTAAAGTTACCAGATACACTATAAAACGGCTATAAAATAAGTTTATAAAAAATGGATTTTTATATCCAGCTAAATAAATTGAATGAGTCAACAAACTCAACACCTAAAATCAGGCACAATTGATTCTGGTTCCTTGTAAATCTTAAGTGGTTCAGTGCCCTACATCAGGGACAGTTGTTTGCAGGGTTGGCTGGGTCAATTGTATCAATACAGCTGACAGTCTCTGAAGTAGAATTTTGTAGTGAGTTTTATTCCATGTTACAGTATTACCTGGATTATGACTATCGGTTTTGTCACATGTCCAGTATCTTTGTTCTTCTGAAATAATGTTGCCTTGCATCAGACAGTTTCTGAAGATACAGATTCAGAAGAATCACATATGATTACACTATTTAACATAAATAACTTGCAGATCCACAGCCAACTAGACTGGCTGAAAATCTAGCACCATTTATGTATTTTTTTTTTAAATTGCACAATATTATAATGATTCTCTGGTGCCCACTGAGTTAGTCTGTCTGAAGTCTTCACAAATTATTCCTATAGCTGGTTTACTCACCAAAGCAACAAGTTAGCTAAATTTCATTATTCCTTTCGTGAATAACAATGAGAATGGTCTAATTATTGCTTTCTAGCATCAAATTGTGAGGAGGACCTGTGTGGCTTTTGGTTTTTGAAACTGCCTAGCTACAGCTGGATTTTCATAACAAGACACTCTGAAGTACTGAGATAAACCTCCGGCCTGACACTGTAAATCCATGGAAGATTGTGATGGCTCCAGTGTTTTATGTTCCCTGATACCAGTGAGCAGTCTCATTTGGTGCCATACCAGTTATTAACTGTTGAAGTAATTAAGATTTCTACTCATTGCCTATGGTGGTAGTTGATCTCTGAGGACAGGCCTTAAAGAATAGCCCTATAATTTAGTCTGCTTGGTTGCTGGATCTGAAAATTTGTTTACTTGTGTATGACTATTCATAGTGATATCACACAAAGTTTATGTGCAAAATTTAAAATCAATTTGTGCGTTGCTGGGACATACACCAAGAGCACTATTACTACTGGACCAAGATCTCTAGCGCTTTTAGGTTTTCTGATCTAATATTCACTAGGATGAGTGTGTTGAAGTGATGTAAAGATTTGCACTTGATCATCAGTTTGCTCAGAGCTGGTGTTTCAGAGTCATTTTTCAGAGGAATATTTTCAGTTGTTATTTGATTAGTTAAGTACTTGAGAAGTAAAAAATTCCCTTGGAAAATGTATTTATATATTTGGGGGTTCTCTTTTGAGGTTATGGACATGTTGGAAATGTTACTGTGTATACTGTGTCATTCAGGACCTGAAAATGTGATGCTGATGATGTGCTTTCTGTCTGTGGGACTGAATCTATTGCTGCTTGTATGATATAATGAGATTTTTTCTTTTTCTTTCAACTGGCAATCCTTTAGAAAGCCTGTTTTGTGACTTCACTTTCAAGTAAGACACTTGGGTTTTGATCTGAAATGGGTTTCTCTTTCCACTTGCAGTTACCTCTACTTTCTGCAAGATTTTTTAACTAATGAACAGATCTCCTTGACAATGTTTGTTTCTAAGCCATTTACATGTCAGGTTATTCAACATGCAAAGCCTGAAGGTAGCACATATTCATCAGGAAATTCTTTCAGGTCCATGAACCATTTTTTGGGGTTTCCAAGCTATGGGCTGGTACAATTGCTGAGTGCTCGATTTTTTTAAGTGGTTAGATGAAGGCTCCACATCAATATTCCAGAGTTTTAAGCTCTTACTCCAGCCTGTTGAACTCCTTGACTTTGATCAAGACCAAAGGATCATCTGCTTGAAGCTCAGGATAGGCAGCCTGGGAATTCTGTGTACAAGAAAATTCTTTAAAACGATGTGCTGCTTTTTTTGGGCTTTTTTTGTAGGCTGTTCTGCAACAGCAGAAATTACTTTTCATGACTTAAGGTTGGCAGTCAGGGAATATTGTTTTTCAGTGCAAGCTGTGTTGCTTATACCAATGAACAGACCAGTTTTCCATGTTTTTGTTGAGTTAAATTCAGACTGAAACTTCCCTGAGACCCCTGCCCCTGCAGTAGGAATGTGTGGTTTGTCAGACCTCTTGTGCATAAGATCAGTTCCCAGATAAGTTAAGATGCTACCAGCTGTCATTATGGAGCATTGGTCTTTAAAAATCAGAGATGGGAAGTTTAATGGTGTGATTTGGAATTTAGGATAAGATATTAATTTGAGCCTGAATCTGTTAGGTCAGCTTTTTTCTCATACTAATTTTTGGACATAGGAAAACAGTGAGGTTTCTCTGAGTTGCTGTTATACATGTTGCTGAGGTTTCTTAAGAAAATAGCTCTTCATTCTGTGGCTGTCTGAAATGGATCTAAAGTTCCTTATAACTATGTGTTTTCGTCATCTGTAGCAGTGGATGGATGCAGACTCACCTCAAGAATTCTTAATTGCGCATTTTGGGGCTTTTGTTGTGGTATCTTCACACTCTCTGCTTTAATAACAAAGGACAGAGGAATCAGGAGAGGTTACCTCAGTCTCACCTACGGCTTGTATTGCCAGAGCAGAATGGTGGATTAATAGGTGCTGATAGCCAGAAGTTTGCTCAACCTGCTTCAGTCTGTTACTTTAGATAACTTCTTGTTTGGATTGTGCCTAAAACCAATTCTAGGTGTGTGCTTAGTGAGCTGTCTTTTCCAGTGATATTTCTTCAAATATGTGAAGAACTCTTTTTTAAATTCTTCTTTCTTTTTTTTTTCTCTTTCTTTTTCTTGTCCCTGTGGGTTAATGAGCCATTCAAGGCTGCTAGGCTGCTCTTTTTCTGCACATGTGCACATGCCTCTGTATCATATGCTCAACATCATATCATTCATCTGCATTTCCTAGTCACAAGTACACCCTGTGAAACTACATGCCAGATCAAAGTGCTATTTTTGTAGTCTGTGGGGAAGTGAAAGTCTTCATATTGATTGCAGTCTTTATAAGAAAAAATTTAAGCTTATTTGTCACACTACCTCATCTCTTTTATTTGCACCTTTGTGATGACCTCTTGGGTGCAAATATACCCACATGTAACCTATTTGAAAATAAATAAAATTAATTAAAAAATGTAATCTGCTTTGCTTTATTCCCATAACAATTTTTGAGCTGCTGCTTCAACCTCTGTATGTAATTAAGTGTGTTAAAAAATTACTGTGTATCTACTTCTTCTTTGAGCAACAGATGTTAAGATCCATTCTGATGCCCTTGGATCACCATCCACTGTTGTTGATTACTATACACCTTCTTTGCCGTGCAGCCACTGAACTCCTCAGATTATTTTCCTCAGGATCACCTTAGCTGAATTCAGTGACTGAGGGAGGCTGGTTCCGTATTTCTTTGTACTGTGGGGCTGAATAAGGTAATATGAGGAGCAAGTAACCTATAGCTTCATGCAGATGTACCTCAGTCAAAAACTGGGACTATCCTGAGGTGACATTCATGAATAATTTATATTTTCTCACCATCTGTTGTTAACATGACTCAGTTGGAGCTGTAAAGATTTTTAAATGTTTTTAAAGCTTTAAAGCAGTGCATTTCTCTTGGGACCTCAGTTGCAGTTGTTGTTTCCCACGTAAGATCTGGGAGATGCTGCTGGCCACTACAGCAGCTCAGCGGGACTGCTCTGTGTCCTTTGGGAGAGCTGCCTCAGATTGGGCTCTTTTTGTTACGAGGCAGTTGCTCTCCCCCATGTACTTAAACACTAATGGCAGGCGTGCCGGGGGACCATATGGGGAAGGAATACACATGTCATAAAAACTGCTCATTCTCCCAGCAGACAGATTGGATTCAGCAAGGCACTGAGCCAGATTTCACCCACATGCTTCAGTTTAATCGGTCCTGTTGTGGTAGATTCCGAGGTAAAGACTTTGTATCAATTTTGCACAGGAAATAGAAGCATAAACTTGCTAAATCATATTATTTACAATTTTATTTTAGCTGCATATGTCTGTGTTCTGGACATAAACCTGATTTCCATGAAAAGAAAGAATTGTTAATTTTTTAAAATATAATTGTCTTATTTTGGGGCCTGTAAATGCCTATTATCTTCAGAAGTCTTCTTTAATAGGTGTTGTGCTAATGCTATGAAATGTAAAGATTTGATGAAAACTAATGAGCTATTCCAGGAAGGCTGGCTGCCTCTCCTCCTTTGCCATTCTCCTTTTAAAAACTGGGCATGAGGTCTCTTGTGCACAACTGAGTGAAGAGAACAAGTTGTTTGAATGTGCTTATGGCATTTTAAGACCCAGGCATTAGCAAGACATTGCTGTGAAGAAACACAAGTGCAGATATCTAGGAATAACTATTGTTGATTTGTTTCTGAACCATTTGAAGTCAATGGAAAAATGAACAAAGTCAAATACAGTCATCTGGTAAGATGTCTGCACAACTATGTGTTTAAGTGATGATATTTCTAGCTTGGTAAACTCATGTTTTAAACAATATGAAAAAATTTTATCTGAAAATTCTGCAAGCTTTTCTCAATTGACTTCTTCAGAGCTCTAACTTGACTCAGTAGATCATTGATATTCATAGATCCTAGATATTTCTCCCATCTTTCCTTTTAAAGCACATGTATAAAACGAAGTGGAGGTCACAGCTTGAAAATAGTGGCATAGAATGAAAGTGCTAAACAAGGTAGCTTAAATATAGACTCATAGAATAGAATAATACAATCACTTAAGTTTGAAAATATCTTTAAGATCATCAAGTTCAACCATAAACCTAACGCTGCCCAGTCCATGTCTAAAGCATGTCTCTAAGTGTTACATGTACACATCTAAATACCTCCAGGGATGGTGACTCAACCACTCCCCTGGGCAGCCTGTTCCAATGCTTGACAACCCTTTCCAGAAGAAATTATTCTCTAATATCCAGTCTAAACTTCCCCGGCGCAACTTGAGGCAGTTTTTTTTTGTCCTCTTGCTTGTTACAGGGGAGAGGAAACTGATATTCCACTGCTAAAACCTCCTTTCAGGTAGTTGTAGAGAGTTATAAGGTCCCCAGGAGCCTCCTTTTCAACAAACTATGGAATCCCAGCTCCCTCAGCCGCTTCTCGTCAGACTTGTGCTCCAGACCGTTCACCAGCTCTGTTGCCCTTCTCTGGACTCACTGCAGCACCTCAATGTCTTTGAGAGGCCCAGAACTGGACACGGCACTTCAGGTGTGGCCTCACCCATGCTGAGTACAATCACTGCCCTGGTCCTGCTGGCCACACTTTTGCTGATATGGGCCAGGATGCCATTGGTCTTCCTGGCCACCTGGGTACACACTGCCTCATGTTCAGCTGGCTCCTGACCAGGACCTCCAGGTCCTTTTCTTATGGGCAGCTTTCCAGCCACTCTGTTCCCAGCCTGTAGTTCTGCCTGGGGTTGTTGTGATCCAAGTGCAGGACCTGGCACTTGGCCTTATTGAACTTCATACCGTTGGCCTTTGCCTCTTTATCCAGCCCATCCAGATCCCTCAGCAGAGCCTTCCTGCCCTCCAGCAGATCCACATTCCCCCCAACTTAGTGTCATCTGGAGACTTACGGAGGGTGCACTTGATCCCCTTTTCCAGATGATTCATAAAGATATTAATCAGGACTTGCCCCAACACCGAGCATGGGGAATACCACTAGCTACCAGTCACCAGCTGGAGTAATTCCATTCACCACCCTCCTCTGGGCCTGGCTCTCCAGACAGTTTTTTTGCCAAGTGAACAGTGCACATGTTCAAGCCATGAGCAGCCAGTTTCCCTAGGAGAATCCCATGGGAAATAGTGTCAAAGGCTTTACTGAAGTCCAGATAACCACATCCACAATATACTGTTTCAAGTCTAAGAGTTCATATTAAGTATTTTTAATTTGAAAGAGATTACCTACAAATTAAATGGAAAAGTCTTTGAAAGAACCTGCAGCTGTTATGGATGAAATTATGAAAATAGTTGAGTGCATTTTGCTCCTTCTGCCCTCTTCTCCCCTATCATCCAGATCAGGATGCCTGAAAAGGAAAACCTTTCCAGCATTTCCAAAAGGAAAAGATGACTTCTCCATTGAGGACTTGAGTGATAGGAGAGACGTGCTTTACTGTCAGCATTGACAGGCAGTAGGGTGAAATAAATGGGAGGCTCTTTCACTGAAAAGCTGAAGGGCCAGAGCGCAGAGGGTCAGGCTGAAAAGGAAGACTAGACAAAGAAAGGATATTTGAAATGAAAGTATCTAATATTATTTTGTCAAACAAAATAACCTTCAGAAACACTCCTTTTTCCAGAGTGCTACCAATTCAAGTGTGTTCCTTCCACTTGCTATTCTCAGTCTCTGCATCTTCTCATTCACGTACCCAGACTCAGCCTGCTTTACTGCTCTATGGAGAAGCAGAGTGACAGAGTTGTTTCCCAGCCAGCCAGTTCACTACTGCTGCATGTAGTAGCAGTAGTGAGCTGCTACTACACAGGGTGCTCTGGTTGTTTACCCTTATTGACAGGCAGAAAATAAATACAAGTCTTTGGTGTTTATTTATACCACCATCTGTATAACAAAACTGATTTATTTGAAATGCAAATTGTATTTCATATTGTAAGATGGTTGCTTTTCAAATTGGAGCTTAAAAAATAGTCTTATAGTGGAAACTGAACGGGTGAGACCGTTCACTTTGTGTCTCTTTGACTTTACTGATGTAATTCTTCGTCCTGTATTTCAGCTTTGCTTGTCTGTTACACAAACCTGAGCTCACTGTATATTAGTTATGTGCAGCTGTGTTGTAAATGGACTGACTGTGCTCACATTTTAATCTTAGTCAGCAAAGTCTGTGTATGTGGTATGTGCTGCATGAGCTTCAAGGACAGCAGCATTGCAAAATATTTGCTGCTTTCTTATTACTTCTAGGGTATTTTTTTATCATTTTCACAATTTTCTTAATAATTTGGGTTAATTGATCTGCCTGGAAAACCTGAATATCCTGCAACATTTGGAAATCCCACAGTGTTATGTTACAGGACTGTATTTGCCAAAAGGATTTGGTTAACGTCACAATAGAGTGATACTTGAAGCTGAGTTGATCCTTGTATTTGGATAGGACACACAGTCAGCCTTTAGCACTCAGAAGATTTATGTGCGACATGACTGTATGGGGTTTGTTTCCTTTGAAACAAAGTGTCCTGTAGTATCAGTCAGACAGGAGGTAGCATATTACTGTAGCAAAACAACAGGATAAATTCTGGATTATAAAGATGAAGGTGTAGCTGGATATTAGAAGCATAAATAACGAGGAAATGCAAATCTGAAATACACTATCATGTATCTCTGATACTTGTCACTGAGAGATGATTTGGGGTTTTTGGTAAAGTACCTTTTTGAGTTTTTGAAGATATGTAGCCTGAAGCTCCACCAAATGGCTTCAAGGTTATCTTTCTCTGAATTGCTTCATAGAGTTCATTGCTTCAGTATATTTTCATCTTGGTTTAACTAGTTTTTTCCTGTGGAGTATGATTTATTCTTTAAAGAGCAGAAAGGACTCTTTCACCAAAATTTAGTTTTCTTTAGGACAAATACAATATATGCTGTAATATTGTGCATAATGTTTGACTCTTTGGCAGTGTTAGCTGTCTTTCGGTTTAACTAGCATTTAGAGATACCTTGTGACATGCTAATAAGCTCCTAAGATTTTAGAGGAGGTTTCATTATCTTATGTTTGAGTATCGTTCTTTGTAAACAATGAAAATACTGTACAATAGTAATTGGTAGTTATTAGCCTTCACACACCTGGTCACATGTCACTGAGTTCTCTGGCCTTGAGAATTGTTAGGTTAATGTGGAAATTGAGAGAACTGAAACATCCTGGATCTTTCCTCTGAGGTTTGACTGTTTTAGAACTATCAAGTGTGATGTAATGTAAACTCTTCTAGAGTGTGTGCATATTTATAGTTTTCTGTGAATCTTTTTGTGATGGTTTATCTTTCCTGTTCAAGATTGTTTGGTTAATTCTTGTGTTTGGACTCTTGTTTTCTGTGCCTGCCAAATGGCATAATTGGCAGTAATTGGGTAGTAGTACAGACTTATTTTTCATGAAAACAGAACATTCTGGAATTGAGTTTTAATTCAGGCAACTGGAGGTTTTGAGAATATTTATTTCAAAGGAGAGGAGCTTTCTTCCAAACGTCTGCTTCTGGCGGGATGTGATGGGCTGAGGAGGAGAATAGTGCTGGCTGGATGTGCTGGCTGCTGGAATGCTGCACAGGGCTGGCTCTGCTGTGCCTGCCCGTGCTGAGAGCACAGTGGGGCTTTTTGAATTGCTGCTCAAAGTGCTTCCCAGTGGGAATGTTGAGGGGTGGGATTAATGGAATTAATTCTTGTTTTCCCTTGCTGCTCGAGGTATAATAGGAGGCAGTTCCTCATTCTTGAGAAGTACAAGTACAGAATATTTTGTTGATTGGAAGCCCTTAGGCCTTCTAGGACATTTTCCCATAAGCTGTTAGGGTAATGTTAACATCAGGTTAAGAGAGTACTTGAGACATGTCATGTTTTCAGAGAGAGAGCTGAGAGACACTTGACTACCCAAGAGGAGGTAGGACAGTTGTGTGTGTTATTTGTTCCTTTGATGTCCTTCCTGTATTCCTGTGTAATGCTTCCTCTTGTTCAAAAGCAGTATAACATTTCCTCAGGAAGGTATTTTCAGAATTTTGAGGTTCTAAACAGTATGAGTGGCAAACTAAAAGTCTACAAAAAGTGAACACCCTCTTGTATTTTCTTTCCTTAATATCTTTTTTTTTGCCTACATTAGGCTTGTCTAACTGGGTTGTCAAATCATGCTACTGCATTTAGGAATAATATGGAGAATAGTTTTAACAAATGCAGAAGTGTGCTTATGGGAATATGCCAGGCATTGGTTATTCATTTATATTCTGCAGGAGAACCTGTTTTATTCAGAGCTCTTGGAAA
Source organism: Pardalotus punctatus (assembly GCA_013400915.1). Taxonomy (NCBI): domain Eukaryota; kingdom Metazoa; phylum Chordata; class Aves; order Passeriformes; family Pardalotidae; genus Pardalotus; species Pardalotus punctatus. The sequence continues at coordinate 424,350 of VZTX01031479.1, read as the reverse complement.
GTGTTCATGGAAACTTTTAGGGAATTAGGACAGCTGGTCTAGCAGACTTTGAAGTCTGTAACACAGCCGGCTGGTCGGCATTCCCAGTGCCAACTGGCTCAGCAGCAAGTAGAGACAGCAACTGTGATTTTGGCTTAGGAAACCCTGTATATATAGAAGATGACTTGATGACAGGCAAGACTCAATAAATCTGGTGACATAATTGAACTTTGTTAACCAGTGTTTGCTCAGTTGGGATTAAACATCCCCCTGTGTTTTCAATTAAAACTCATTATTTTTTTCCTGTATTTTCTTTCTTTGGAGCAAGAACTTAGTATCTTCTTCTCATTTATTCTCTTCTTTTGGAATATCTGTCAGAACATTATTTTAACAGATGATTAATTAGATTTCAGCTACTGTATGTCATTGCTGATCTTTAGTCATTGTCGAATTTCAAATGAAATGTCATCTGGAAGTAAGTCATATGCAAAGCTACAGGAGTTTGGCTCCGCATCTGTCAGTAGATTTTGTGAATAATCTGATTTCCTGAGAGGCTGTGGATTTCTCACTTCATTGACTGATTCTTTTTGCCTTATAGTACAAAAATAGAGAAGGAGAAAAAAGAGCATGCTAAGCTGCATGGGATGATTCGTACAGAAATAAGTGGAGCTGAAATTGCAGAAGAGATGGAGAAAGAAAGAAGGTTCTTCCAGTTACAGATGTGTGAGGTAAGATTCAGTGTGAAATTCATATTGTTCTGCTGCTGTTTTTAGGAAAATTTTGAAAAATGCAGTTGTTTGACAGCAACTGTGATATTAAAGTGAAATGCCCAGTTATTTGTTGACTCTGTGAAAATATTTTTTAAAAATTATCCTGATGGGCAAACTTTGCAGGGCATTTAGATATTTTCTAATTTCACTTACCAGGTAAATTAATGCAAAGCTCAATAAAATATGAAAAGATTATAATAAGTAAGTCTTTATTACTTCACTATAAGCTATTTTAAGCCCTTGATCATTCTCTGAATTGTTCCCTGTGCTGACAGCTGTTGCATTATTATGAGGAGAGGCTCTAGTCTAGCACACTGCAGGGCTGGTGCAGAAAAAAAGTGCTAAGGATGGAATCCGGTTGTCTTTCAAGTTGTTTCAGAATGTTTCTACTTTGAAATCTCTGTGATTTTGCAGTATGTTAAATCTGATGTGAATACTTTTAGAGTTCAATTAATTTAAGGATATGTCTGGTTCTGTGGTTGGGAATTCAAGTTACAGTGTCCTTTTTTAGTACACATTAGCCCAAAAATACACTGGGTGTTTCTACTGCTTTTACTGTAATGGTGATAGCTAATTTGACTCATATGCCAGCATAGCATAACTGCAGTTGTCCTGAATATCATTTTTAGTAACTGCATGCACTCCTACTTAAGAGAAAAGTTTCCTATTCCTATACACAGTCAGACTAAAATGTTCAAAACTGATAAAGGGATTTGAGTACCAAACAAACATATGGATGTTGTCAGCTAATTGCCCATCTGTATCCTTCCTAAGAAACAAACAGCAACAGATGCTTCTCTCTTGCTGTGTCACAGTAAAGGAAGAGTTCACTTTTATCAGTTGTAGTGATAATGCAGGGTGAAGTCTGTGAAATTGGATCAAATTACCTTGAATGTGCAATAGCTGAAGTGCATCCTGTATTTCTTCTGATTTTGGGAAAAGAGGTTTATACTTGGTTACTCTGAATAGTCATAAAAGAGGACTGGTTTTGTTTTGATAATAAGTCAGAAGGGTGACATATTGAAGTTTTATCATAAGTACAGACTAGTTCTCTATAAATTATGAAAGTGAACTGAATACCAGATGCCTAGAGCTCCATTTTAAATTAACAGGAGCTGGAGAGATGATTGTTGTAACTAAATACTGTAGACAGTGGACATGTCTACATTAGGCTCATCATTTGTTGACCTGAACCAGCATAAGAAGCTGCAACATTGAAAGCTGGTAGTTGCATACCGCTTTACTTTGGTTGTTTTAAAACATTTAGGGTGTACTGTGGGAAGGGGAAAACTGGATGCATTAGAGTATCATTAAGAAGACATTCACTCCTTTGCTTGAAGGTCACTGTCTAAGCTGGGGTTAAAATCTGTTGTCATTTAATAGACAGTTAAAGACTTTGATATTTGATCAATCGTACTTCTGTTTGCATGGTTGACGTATTTAATACTATGGTATTCAGGGGAGGAGCTGCCACTTAATGTGGACTTTGTGCCTTGTGCAAAAGGACAGTAATTACACATTTTGTGTGCTTGACAGTAGGTTTTTTGAAAAATCTCTTGCTAAACTGTAATATGTTGTAATTACCATGTATAAGGATGTTATAAAGAAAACTATAAAATTGGCAGGCAGATTTTAAAATAATGCCTCACTTCTTTTTAGTGAACTGCTTTCCTCCTTAATGACATCTGCTTAGCAATGAATTTAACAACTAATGAGATACATTTTTAGATATGCTGCTAGGTTTAAGGGTGGGTTCCTAAATGTACTACACAAACCCTTTGATGCTTTTTTTAACAGAGGCTTTCCTTAGAACCATAAAGGATATTCTAACAATTTGAACAAATCATAGTGAAATATCCTCACAGGTTATCAAAAATCAGCAGTGACAAGAATTCCATTTGTGTGATTTAGCTCTTGAAGCCACTTTTTGCTGCATTTTCTTTTGTCTTGTACATCTGCAACTATTAAAACTTGTTGAAATATAACTGAAAATAAAGTGTTTAAAAAAAACCCTGTAGCAGTAATAATTAATTAATTTTGTGAATTACTGTTTTAACAGTACCTGCTGAAAGTCAATGAAATCAAGATTAAAAAAGGAGTGGACTTGCTTCAGAACTTGATCAAGTATTTTCATGCTCAGTGCAAGTATGTTTTAGTTTCCTGTGTATCTACTCTAACTGGAAAAAGGTTTTGTTTTCAACTTTTGACATCATCGTAACACTTTTCTAGAATTTCCAAAATAAATCTTAAGAGTCAGCTGTTCTTGCTGATGTCTTTTGACAGATTGCTTTTGTCATATTAGTCATTGCTTGTGTTACTATATTCTGAAACATGTAAAGAGGTTAAGCTTGTTGCATTGAATATAATTGTATGTTCCAAAGGAGTGCCAAATAATAGTTTGCCATGTTTATAAACTACTCTTGAAACAGGGCTTTTAGTTTGATCTGTTGCTTAGTGGCCCATTAGTTTTGATGGACTTCTTTGAGTGTATCTAGCAATGATCTAAATTAATTCTGTGCTCAAGAAAAATAAGTTGCATAAACAGTGGAATAAAACTATATTGAAAAAGTCACTCTTTTTCTAGTTAATTGGAGGAGGACCCAGTAATAAAACACATAGTTCTTATTAGAATTATGTGCTTTTGTTGTGATAGTCTTACTATCATGTAGCAATGAAGTCACAGCTATAAACTTGAAAGAGCCACCTGTTGAAATCAGTAAGTTTTCATCTTAAAACACCTGTCTGCACCTATGTATTTTTTTCCTAAATAGCAGTGTTGCTTTTAAAATCAGTTTCACATGTAGTATGTCATTAATCTGCTCCGTCCATTTAATAAAATTTCAGCAACACGAATGCTGTGTTTTGTTGTCACTTTCGTGACTGCTTCCCACAGTGAAAATATCTTTTGTTGCCAACAATGCAGGAATGTTTAATCAAATATGCATGTAATTGTGATTTCTTAAAATTTATTTTTTAAATTTCAAATTATTTTATTTTAAGAATTGGAATACTTGGCATAGATAGCATTACTCTGCCAATACAAAATACATGTAATACAGAAAGATGTAGCATATTCGGTTTGCATATAGACCATAGTTAATGCTTGGGAAACAAAGGGGTTTTCCTTTGGTAAAAACATTGCATCAGACACTAAATTATTTGATTTCAAGAAATCACAATTATTTTATATCTACTAGAGCTTTTTGCTGTTCTACAAATGAATCTTGCTTGTTCTGGGCTTTCACAAAGTGAGATGAGAACCTGTATTTGAGGTGAGAATGAGGAAAATTCATATGGCAGTGGATTGTGGCAGTTCTGAATCTAACTGCACATTTTGCATGTTAGAATAAGCTATGATAGAAATAAAGAAGTGGATCAGTCAAAGATGGATTAAAAAAAGTTTACTGTTTCAAAGTTTAGCATGGCATAACAATATGCATGTCTTCCTTTGGCAACTTTCTAAGCAGAAAATACAAAGTAAAGTTTCGTAACAGCTTGCTTTTTGCTTTTCTTTTTAAGTTTCTTTCAGGATGGGTTAAAAGCAGTTGAAAGTCTCAAGCCTTCAATTGAGACACTCTCAACAGATCTTTATACAGTGAGTAGCAACCTTTTATGTTTGTGTGGTAAATTTAGTTTTTTACAGTAGAAGCATGATCATTTTGGTTCAGGTTGCCTGACTATTTCAATAATCAGCATTTAAGGTTTGGAGTAGATTGTTGAGTAAAATCTTGTTTTAACGTAGCATTCAGAAGGCTTAGTTTCAGTTCAGGACCCCACTGTATAAAATGTTATGAAAACAGCCTTTTCTCTTAAGTGTTTATTAAGTGGAAAATAACATTTGGTTTCAAATGGAGCACAAAGATATTGTGAGGCAGTATCAAAGTCGTAACCCAGCAATGTCCTAACCATTATAAAGTTTTCTGAAGACACAAAGGAAAATAAACTGATCACATTATCTTTTCTCTTTGCTTTCATTCTCACTGAACATTTCTCCAGAAATGAAGCAATTAAGCAGCAAATTTGAAAGATCTGCATTGAAAATTTTTTTAAAATTATTTATTTTAACCTGTGTTTTTCTTCATTCAAGATTAAGCAAGCACAAGATGAAGAACGAAGACAATTAACACAGCTCAGAGATATTTTAAAATCAGCACTCCAAGTTGATCAGAAAGAGGTGAGCATATAAGGTGGTTTAACCTTGGAATACCTATTTTAATTACCTCTAATGTAATGTTAATGTTCAAAATAGAGTTATTTTAACTTTTATCAGACATCTAATTTCTTTTGTTCATTCATCTTGGTTTTGATGCTGATGTTGAATGTTTCTGACAAAGGCATTTTTTAAAAAAAGGAATGCCCACTAAAAATATGAGACTTACTGAGAAGTAATTTCTTTTTGTTACCAGTATTGTAGAATAATTCACATGGTGCACTGTTGCTGAAACTGAGAATGAAAGAACTTGGGCAGTATCAAGAAGACCCTATTTGTAGGACCTTATCTCATCATATTATTCCAAACTGTATAAAGATTATATAAAACTTCAAATCCCAAAACACCTCTGTCATCATCTGCAAAAATGGCAATCAAGTTTGCTACTCTGCTGCGACGTGCCAGTGTTCAAATGTGCAAGAGCTGACTCAGTTTGGCAATCTAATAAGTATTTTTTGAATTACAATTACAAGTGCTGTTAGATTTAATGAATTCTGGAGTAGTTTCATTTGGCAAACTCTGATCTGGAAGTAAGCATCTTTTGTATAACGTAATCCTAAATATTGGGTCTACTTTTGTTTCAGATTGCTAGTGCCTCCTCTTCATATAAATAAATGCCAGCCAGCTTCCTTTGTGTGGCTGCTGGCCCTTGAGTAAATGATGAATGAACCTCCTCCCACTTTTCAGATTGTCTTTCTGAGAGGGATCACAATGAAATAGTTTAGTCTATAGAGCTCACACTTCCTTCATCTTTTCCGGTCTTGCTTTAATCTTCCCATAAAAGTTGTGGTGACTCCTGGCTTTTACTGGTGACAGCGATGGTTGTTGAGCAGTGTAATCTAGTGATAGATGTCCTTGCCCACAGCCGGGGGTTGGACTCGATGATCTTTAAATGCCCCTCCCAGCCCAAACCCAGGTGATTCTATGACTTGCTGACAGGCATTTGGAATAGTCTCGAATACTCTTCACTTGGAGGTGCTGTTTGTTGCCTTGGGAAGTTTATGATAATGTCCATTGTGTACGTAGTCCCATAAGATCAGCAGGCACTTCCTTAGAGTCTGCCTGGCATTCAGGACTCGCTGATGTGCCAAAAACTTCCAAATTTGAGCTTGGTAGAATGGGAGACTAGGGATCCTTGTGGAAACGGTAACTACTTTAGGTGAGCCATTGATTGCCCACTCTCAAGAAGGAGTCTTTGCTGTTTAGGGTGTGTTAGCAGGCATCCTTTTTTAATTGGGTCTGTGCTCAAGGGAGATACCAGAAGTAGCTGGCTTTCGTGGTTGCTGGGAATGTTTATCAGTGATGCTGATATTAAATGTATTTGGAAGATGTGACAAGTACACATATTTTCACAGACTCAAAAATTAATAATACACATAAATTCATTATTTCTACTGGGTTTGTGACATTTAAAAATACAAGTACAAAAATGCTTTATGCTACAGTCATTATTTATTAATTCTGCAAATTTAGATACAGATGCTTACCTGCAGAGCATGAGAAATACTATAATTATTTTTAAAGTTTTTTGAAAACATCAATGAATCAGTGGGATGCCAAAGAGTTCTTGTATAATATACTGTACAATCCACTAATATTATTCTTGTTGCACTGTAATTTTCTTTACTATAACTGATTTCTTTTTCCTTCCTGAAATGCATTTACATTTTGTGACCGAAGTCTAGGAGAGTAAGTGTTACTATGTTTTAATGAAAATAGTGGCATGATTTCCATTCAGATTTCAAGAAACTGGATTTTTCCTCTGAGCTTTTGTTCTGTTGGCATGAAAAGACTGGTTCTTTCTTTCTCCTCTTTGGTGTATTTTATTACAAAAAAAAAAATAAAAAAAAGAAGAACATTATCAAAAAATTTATCAGGTTTTTCTTGGGAAAGAAAATCATTGTAAGAAAAATTGGTGATTTCCTTTGTACTTTCTTTTGGAAATTAAATCCAGTTGCTTGATTTGATGTTCTTGCAAGATTTTGAAGATATATATTTATATTTTAGTTAAAAAGGACTTGATGTATGAAATGACAGAATGTTGACAAATATTGTTCCTGTTGTGTTTAAAAAACCAAGCATACACAAGCACTCTTAGTGAACCTTTCTTCGTTGTGCCTATATGTATAGTTTCTTCCTGCACATAACTTCCTCCAACCTGGTTTGTATTGAAACTTCTTTTTGAAATGTTATTTTGTGTACACCATCGTAATTTTTAAGCTTTTATTTTTCAAATGTAGAAGTTTTGCAAGTTTCAGAGTCAACATTGCAGTTGTATTGCCTTAACTGTTCTTGTTCCCATGACCTTGGGTGAGGTCACCTCCTGTGGCTGTAGTGTTTAGATTTGTTTCTTCTTCTTTGGTAGAACATATAATCTATTTAGGCCACTGCAAAATAGGATAAATTTTGTGTTTCTTGACAAAAAATTACAGTAGTTGTGCTATAGGAGAGGCTGTCTGCAGGGTGTTCTGATAGATATATGTTTTGTAGTCTTTGTGGGGCTGTAATAGATAAGGGATAGAACTCTGAAACATCCTCTTGGCAATAATCCTGCAAGTGTCAGTGAAGCTGAGGCTCTGGGAGAGCTATAAGAGCTTTTTTGGCAGCTTGCACACAGGGGTGATCCAAACAGTCTAACAGTCCTGCTCCACGGGAGCTGTGGAATGTCTAGCCAAAATTTGTTGTGTATAGGTTGAAGCACCATGTATGAAAAGTTCTGTTGTGTTCACATAGTGGGGCTGATAAATAGGATTTTAGAATATCTCTTATCAGTAGTCACAGACCATCTTTAGAGAATACTGTTTTCACATTTCTTTCATTTTTGGCTCAGCTGTTCAACTTGACTTAGAAGTCAGTATGTCTTTATATACTTTGGAAGACAGAATTTCAAACCTTTCTATGGTCAGTGAAGTGATTCAATAAAACATGCTGCAAATTTTAAATGACTCACCTTTTTTTATATGCCTGTCTGCATTTCAAAGTTGATAAAGTGGTCAAAGTTCAGTTCCTTAGGCTTGTGTACTTCAGCCTGTTCTGATCTTGTAATGTTCAAGATACACTTAAAATTACAATACTCTGAGTTAGGTGTGCATCCTCTATCCTGCAGTGATCTGTTTCCTCCCATAGGTAATGTACATTGTTCCTGCTCCTCCAGTGGGGTCATTGGGTCTGACCCTGTTATCTGTGATTTTTGTCTCTATTTTGTGCAGTATGCAAACCAGAAATAAGGGAAGATCCTGTGGAGGGCCTGCCTATGGAAAAGGCATGCTGAAATTGCCCGGAAGGATGTTAATTGTGGTGGTGATTTGTGGGATGGTATCCTGCCTCTTAGGACCTAGATCAAAATCACAAACTTCTTGTCAGAGAGCTGTGGAAAAACCATCATTTGGCAATCACATTGGACAGTATTGAACTGAGAATTTAAAATGGACAATATGTTTGTCCTTAAGTTCTTTTTAATAAATAGTATTAAATTTTTTAGATACCGTTCATAGTTATGAATGTGTGGAAATACACGTCAGCTGCTGCAGCTTCCTCTCCTGCTGAAATCAGGCAGGAAGCTTGTGTTATTGGTTTGCCAGTTTAGCCAAACACAGCAGCTGAGCGTAAACAGATGAAGGGAGGTAGCTGAAATGAGGCAGAAAATAATGCACAAAAAGTAGCAGCACAGACTAAAGCAATGGGAATGGTGCTATGAGCAGGTGTTGGAGGTCATCTGTAATCTTTACGTAATTGAGGACAGGGAGAACTGAAATTAATTTCCTGTAAGGCCTCTAATCTTGGGAATGGAGTTCCTTTACTGACTAATGAGAGGCAGAGACCAAGGCATTGGTAGGGCACAATAGGCAATGTCAGATCAGATTTTCTTCAGAAGTCAGTAAATGTATGCGTGCAGAGGTTTTTAATGAGTGACAGGAATATTTAAAAAATATTGTTCTGGCTTTATGTTATGCAGCCAGAGTGCAAAACCAAATAATTCTGTGTAAACAAACTGGAAAGGAATGATAAAGGGATGCTTTGTCAGGCACAGACAGCTAAGTGGTAGTTTTGTAATGCCTTTAAAAGGCTCAGATGATGTAGCTACCTGGTATGGCTTCCTGGATCACTTGCTGAGAGGCAGGGAGTGGGCACAGGTTGCTTCTCTTGAGAAGGAGCACCAAGGAGTGCTGCAGCCTGTGTGGAGCTCAGCTCACGGTTCTCAGGACCACTGAGCTCCAGCAGTATATTTGGGATGAGCTGGAAATTCTGCAGTTTGGAGGTGTGGAGTCCTAAGTGCTCTGAACAGGGGTGTAGGTGGGAGCTCTGTCCCTACCATCAGGTTTACAATAGATCATAGTCATATAAGTGAGCTGCTTTGTGGCTTTTTTATTTACTATGCTTGTATTATCTGCCGTATATAACACAGGAGTAATTATGTCCATAGAGCAATGACAGTAGAAAAGAAAAAAAATGACAATTTTATGTAATAGTCATTGTTACTGTATGCATTTTAAAGTCCATTCTGTCATGTTACTGCTGTTAATATAGTGTGACACATCAGGTTCCTCGTTTTCAGAGTCTTATTTTTTAAGACGTTGGACTCTTGCAACAGTGGGTCCTGCCTCTGGGTAGTTCTGAGAGTAGTGAGAAGGTTTCCACTAATCCTTGTCTCTTTCTGTCTCAGAATTCTGCTTTGTTCCAGATATTTTGCTCTAAATTATTCTTTTTTGGAAATGACTTTTCAATTTTCCTGTATGACTCCTGAACTATGTTTCCAGGAGGTCTCTTCTGCTTTTCAGACAGTAACTAGACTCATTTTCCACAAAGAAAATCACTTCCTCAAATTGATGTATGTAATTTTTTTTTTTCAATGGAAGAGTGCACTAGCAATTGGAGGTAATAATAATCTTTAATGTTTGTACCCTGCAGTGTTTACATGAGTTAGAAAGCCCACTGCTCAGTTAAGTTTTAGGTTAAAACCCCTATATATTAAGGCCAATGGTAAACCTAAATAAAAGTAAGTAAAAAGATTCTGGCAGGTGCTGATAATGGATACTTCTCAAATATTTTTTGTGCCCTCTGAAAAAAGAAATGGATCTTGTTCTTTCTCATTGAGGAAGAAAAGTGTGCTTCATTTGGCCTGTTGGATTAGAGCAGGAAGGAAAAGCTTTGAAACTCATTAATGGGGGGGTAGTTTGGTTGAAAGTGTGGAATGCATTACAAATTGCTGTTCATTATTTCAGGATTCTCAGATTCGTCAGAGTACAACTTACAGTTTACATCAGCCTCAGGGAAACAAGGAACATGGCACTGAACGCAGTGGCAGTCTGTACAAGAAAAGTGATGGGTAAGTACTGCTGGAGTCTGCTGGGAAAAATACTAGGTTCTAAGAGCTCAAGCAATGTAATACAAAATATATCTAAAACTGTCATCATTTTTTTTTCCCTCTTTAAACTAGAATCAGAAAAGTGTGGCAGAAAAGGAAGTGCTCAGTTAAAAATGGTTTTCTTACAATTTCCCATGGTACAGTAAGTATTTGTTTACAGTATTTTATGTACATGGTTGCTAATACAGAAAGGCAAGCTATGCTGGTCTATATTTATAATTTGGAATTAGCTAGATTCCTGATGCAGTGTTTTGAATATGAGGGATATATTTTTTTAGGGCAGCATTTTAGAAATATATCAAGACATACATGGTATCTAAAAATACAGCTATTTTAATGCTTATGACTGTTAATGGGAAAAAAGGCTTCTGTAGTGACTCAGTTTGTGTAAATGTTCATATTTTACCAGGCTACTTAAAAATACAAATTCTAACTTATTTTTTTTTTTCAACTTTTTATATTTGCAAGATAAACTGAGAGTATGCTGAATCTCTTTTCTCTCCGAGATTTGCTGCTGTATGGTAGTCTGTTAGCTCCTTAGGAGCAGCTGTTGGGGAAAATCAACTGTTAAAACAACTTCTACCAGAATGACAAGGAATAGCGAGTTACAAATTCCTCTTTGTTACTGCTACCAATATTTGAACACATTAACTATAACTGTTAAACATTTGTTAAAATTTTAGAACTTTATGCTTTCATGGTTTGGACCTTTTGCACTTGGCTTTCAACTTGATTTTGCTTTCCTGTAACATTTTTTATTGTTTTCTCAAAACTTTTAAGAAAGTTTCTTAAGGCAAAAAATAACTCAGTGACAGTATTTCCCACTCTTGATCTAATAAACAATCCTGTTTCTTGCTCCTGTTATGAACTGTTCTGTTCTTCATCCTGTTATGCCTGTTGCTATGACTACAAGTTGACCCTGGCAGCAAAAATGAATCAATCTCTCATTTGTGCATCTAACCACAAGCCGCTGCCTTCAGAATTGATAATCAGGAGTTAAAGAGGAGTGCAAAGCCAAGCCTGCAAAGCAGAGTTATTACTATGGCTTTGGAATTGTTCACTTGTTTATCCCTCTTCTCATTTGGGTGTGTAGGAGTGTGTCTTTGTCAGAGAGAAGTCTATTGGTGTATTCTATGCTGGTGTCTCTGTGTGCTGTGGGTTTTGCCTGATGTTGGACATGCTGTACTGGTACCAGTAGGAGTGTAGCTGGGGCAGCTCAGAGCTGGCAGAGGCTGCAAAACACACTTGTGGAGCAGAATTTGAAAGCTTTCACATGAAAGTACAGTTACTGAGTCTGTCAAGATACTGTTTTCTTCTCTTTTTAAAAGCTGTCTACCAGATGGTCTAACATTTCTAGAAGCAGTAAGTTCCCACTGAAATCAGTGGAGCTGTAGCTGGAAATCAGTTTCTAAGGTAGATACTCAAATGTGAATTTAGATAGGTGGGTTTCACAGGTTTGGACTTGATGTTTTTATATTACAACATTAGAAAAGTCCCTTCTTGTTTTAAAATACGCTCCTAAAAGGTATTTTCACTTATTTGATCACTTCCCCCTTTTATATTGATGGCAGCTTTGTGTAAAAAATTAACGAATGTTTCACAGACACTGAAACAGGTAGAAGGGGTTTTTGTTTGTTAAAAATTTTCTGGGCTGCTCTGAATGTCTCCTGAGAATTCAGAAGGAGCAACATTGATTTCCAAGCTTCTCAGAGTTGATATCTCCTGGTCTCTGAAATATGATGTTATTTTCTCATCCCAGCAGTTCATCAAAATCTCAGAAAATCAGTTGTCAGTTTTCTTTTCCTTATCAAATAGAAATTTGTAAATAATTTTCCTTTAAAGCCTAAGTATTCTTCATGGATTTCTCTTCTTTGGTTTTGTAGCCTCTCTTTATGAGGGACTGCTTTGTGAGTTAGTCTTTATAACAGCTCTCGTCAGGCAATTGCAGGTGCTTAAACTTGCCTGCCATGTGCTCTCCTGATGGACAGAGAGAATCTGTTTGGTTCTCTGTCAGTCACCCTGCTGTGATACTGTATGTGCCTGCCTGCATTGGCATATGTGCAAAAGTTATACTTTTAGACAACGAAAAGCTTCGAAGACATCAGCATTCGTACATTTAACATACATGGATGAAAAAACAGTAATAGAAGCAGATTGAACCATGTAATTAGTAATTCCTAAGGGCTTTCCAGATCAAGAAGTCACAAGGCAAAAAGATTTCAGAAATAACAGATTCCTCAAAGTTGGATTTGTGTTTAAAGAACATTTGCTGGTTGTCTGCAAATAAAGGAATATAAGAGAGACTCATTATTGAAACTTTTTTTGTTGTTCTTTCTTTACTGCTGGAAACTTTACCATGATGATTAACAGGACAATCTGAAGGCAAAACAATCAGATTTCATCTTTTTATTCTGAAGTTGTTCACTGATATCCAGAAAAAATGCATGATAAAATCAGCCAGCCAGCCTGTTAAGTGGACTTGTTTGATCATGCATTTTGTAAAAATCAGCTCTGTATCATGGTACTCCTGTATTGTCTCAAAGGCCTAGCCTTTTGATTCCTACACTTCTGTTTGTTGCAAGAACAGATTATAAGTCAGTTATGCTGGATAGAGAGTTGCCATTTCTGCAGGAAGGAACATAAACTGATGCTCAAGTCTGTGTGTGGCATGAAAGGTGGAAGCACACCTTTTCAGGGTGTTGGTATGTTAACATGGGTGTCCAAAAACTTGGTAGTAGTCTGAAATTTAGTTGTCTAATCAGAGACTCGATCAGGAAAGTAAATCTCAGAGGTTTCAAACAAGTAGTGTAATAGTAGTTACACATTTGGTAATATTTTCCATGTCTAGTGTCTCCTAACCCTGCCAAGTGTCTGAATTAGTGTGGCTAAGGAACTCACACAGCCTTTAAGCTTTAGTCTTTAAGATTTAATCTTAGTCTTTAAACTTCAACTCCTCCGCAAGCAGCACGTGCCATATGATGGAAGTGTGTTGTCCACAAGCAACAGGCCAGGGAGGCTGGGGGAGATAAACTGTTATTTGGCTGCAGGATGGAAGCATGAATGAAGTGCTATGAGCCACATGCAAAGGAGTTTTAATACCCTTGTTAATGCTGACTTCAGGTTTGGATTTCCTCAAATAAAAGCTCAAGAATATGTATGGATTCCAAGATCAGCATATTGACCCAGGATGTGTTCTTGTTGTTGTAGCCATTTCTTTGGGTTTTCAGATGCTGATATGGAGTTCTGCTGCTGCATTCTCCTGTCCAGAGGGAGAAGTCCTGTGTGCATTGGTCCTTCAGACCTCTCTGAAGTATTTTACTGCTTTCATTTACAGCTTCATATTTCATAAGTTAGAGAAAACTAATTAGGTCCCAAATGCCCTTCAGATCTAAAGTCCTAGGGCAAGGGGATTCTTTCTTAACTTGAATTGCATTTTTATGTTCTTATAGTCTGTGAGAAAGGTATATATGAGTTGCCCAGTGTCTATATAATTAATAATTTATGAATATTTATATATATTTATATATAATTTATAACTAAATAATTAAAACTATATGCACTTCTACTATTAAAAGGAAACCTGGAATTTGAAAAGCTATTTATTAAGCAGAGAATAAAATGCAGTTGTCAATACATTGTCATCTTGCTGCCTCCAAAACCTCTCTGGGGTATAATTTGTTTTACATTGCCCAGCAAGTGACCTGCAGGTTTATTGTTTCAAAGCTTGCATGACTTTGTTTTGTCTGCTGCTTATGCTGGGCAAAGCATGAGCCTGCTATTTTTCAAGGACACCATGCTTTTTTTTTTCCCTAACAGGAAAAAAATACATATTTGTTTCCTTTCTTATGTTTGTCCACGGTTTTGATTTTTTTGACTGGTCTTCAGATACAGTGATACTGTTCTTTTTTGGTCAGCTACATTGTTTTATCAGATTTTTTCAAGGGAATCCGTAATCTTTTGACTTGTTGTCCCTTGTTTTTTTGAATTAAATGTTTTCATCAATAATTTAGAAGAGATTGTGAGAATATCTACATTTCTTATGATTCATTGCAAGTTAATTACATTATGTGATAGTACAGTTCCATTTGGTAATACTTCTTGTTTAGATTTTAAAATCTTATTTTAGCAACTTAGTCTATTAATATTGTTAGAATGCAATAAGTGGGGTAATGTGTTTATGAATATTGCTATCTTTATAACAGTACTTTCCTAATGGTTTAAATGACTATCTTTTAGATATTATTTTCTAGAGCAAAGGTTCACTAGTTAAATCTGCTTTCTAATTTAATGATTCTAAAAGAAGAGTGAACTTCATTATCAATTGTAGGAAGGGAAAGGCATTCCTCAAATCAAGGTTGCAAGCATGTCTTTCTAGGGCTTACCCCAGGTCTGTATAGCAGGTAGGTTAAGGGAAAAAAGAGGATAGTGCAGAGGTGCTATTTGAAAAGTCTTTGTAGCCTTTATGAGTCTTTCAAAATGCAGATTCCTTGTGAATTTTGCATGTAGTAGAACATTGTCACTTTCTATTGAAAAAGGAACTGAAATAGCTGAGAGGAACTTGACTAGAAAACATATATCATTATAAAATATACTTTATTGCACTAGATTTTTTAGTAATCAGCTAGCTCAGCTTAGTTTTACATATGTTTACTGCAAGACTTCTCTGTGAAAATTTCTTATTTTCCTTCACTTGTGTCCCTTTACTGATTCAAAAATTGAGCATTTGTTCTCAACTGGTTATCTGGGGACCCCTTCAAGACATTAGCAGGAGTCAAACTAGTTAATTATTGAAAACTAAACAAGTAATTTTTTTAAACTAAATGTCTGAGTGTTAGGGGATTAAAAGTAAGAATGAACCTGTCTCTTTTTCATACCCAGTTCCTTCAGGTAAGTGTTCCTGGTTAGTGGTAATTGAAGAGATTCTACTCTTCTTCCTTTCAAAATTCTAGTGTTTATCCAGTAACCAGGAAATAAAATAGTCAAATACAAGTGGTTTACAAACCATGATGCAGAAGCAAACATGAATCAAAACCTGGATACCTTAAAAATAAAACAGCCATTTGTCAAGTCTTTTTAAACAGTGGGATGTTCTCCTGTGCTTTTAATCTGCAGGGCTCAGTCAGTATTGATATATTAAAATGTGTGTGTTTTGTCTTCAAATAGGCTAACCGACCTCCAGCAAAGCTTAATCTGTTAACCTGTCAAGTGAAAACAAACCCAGAGGAGAAAAAGTGCTTTGACCTCATATCACGTAGGTTTGTTGTTCAGGTCTTTTTACTTGTGGCTTATAGCAGAATTTTGCATTATTTCTGTTAGATGTGTCAATATCCCACTTGACCATTTTCACCATTGTAGGATGCTTCCCTTTATTAAATGCTCTTCCTATTTGACAATTTGATGTTTCAGTTGTTTTAGCACAATGCAACTAACAGTGCCTGTTGATTTGGAAAAACACTTGTTTTTAAAAGCTGTCTTCACTCCTTTTTCCTATATAATTTTTTGCTGTCTCAAAGTAGAGTGACTATTTTTTGCTTTGACATCACTCTTCATATTGAAAATGTCCTAGCTGATCCTCTTGAAAAGTTGCAACTTTTGCACAAGATCAAAAGATCCTTTTAAAACTTTTTAAAATTTAAGTCTGGTGGTTGCTATACAACTCTGAAGAAAATACTGAAAACATTTTTTGGTTTTGTTATCTCATAATAGATAAAAAGGTGAGATAAAGAATCTACATGGTAAACCCACCAAAACTGAATAATTTTGGGATCGGAATAGGATGATATGAAATTGTGTAGTAGAATGTTTCCTTTGTTTTCTCACTAGGATATTTTACTGAAATATGTATCTCAAATTATCTGGGGAGAAGAATATAAATGTATTCCTTATTTGTTCCTTTATTGAAGCATAAAGTTCTTCTTCATTTGTAAATGTAAGCCATGCTGCTTATGTGAACAGACTGGGATGGTTGTGTGTAACATACAGCTAATTCATTTCTGCTCAAGCAACTGGGTTCCCTTGTTTACTTTTGCACTTTCTTTCTTTGTTGATGTCCACATCATGTTTTGCCCAGTATCAGCTTATTGCAATGTTATCACACACTTGACAAGGCATAACTGGCTTCTTAGCCTTCTCCAGATGACTTTTTCATTTTGTTTTACTGTAGATTTTAAAAAAAATTCCTTGTTCTTTACAAAATGCAAATTGCTGTATCATGGCAAGATAAAATCTCTTCATGTAGCACTTTCCTTTCTGTTCTTTCATACATCTTCACTGTCTTATTATTTTCCATGCTTGAAGCTATCTTTTAATACCTTTTAGCCTGAATATTTTTCAAACTTTATAAATTTTCATCTTAGAATATTTTTTGCCAGTAGTTTTACCTCTTGTTCTCATCAACTCTTCTAACTCCAACTCAGTCATTAAGCTGTATCATATCTCATTTGCTCCATAGATTTAAAGTGTATTATGCTTTTTTCTTTAGTAGTACACTATGATAACAATGCTGAGAATTAGAAAAGTAGTAATAAATTGAATACTGTGAGTTTGGTTTAATTGAAACAGCTTGGAGCTTATGCTGGTTGTAGTTTGGACTTTGTGTTTGGCAAATTTGTTTTGCCATTTGTGATTACTATGGTTTTAAGGGCTTATTTGGATTCTTTAAGATCTTTCTTATGTACACAGATAAACTCAAATATGGACTCTATATTTTGCTCCCCTCCCTCCCAACAGAACTTTATATTTGTGATTACTGAGGTTATATCCAGAATATGGACCATTTCCTTTGCTCTCCTGCTGCTCATGTGATAAAAGCACAACACTGAAGAAAACAGCTTCTGTTTAAAATGCAACAAGATACTTTGTATAAACATGGATGTAATCATAGATGAACTATGGGTAGTAAGAGTGAAACTTGTTAAATAGACTTTTTGTCTGTCAACACACTGGATGAGACTAGAGACCTCAGGAATCAAATAATTTTAGATTTTGTTGAGAGATTTCTGCAAAATGAGTTTTTCAATATTTTTTTTAATCAGTATGTGAATTATTTATTGTGCAGACGACAGAACATACCACTTTCAAGCAGAGGATGAACAGGAATGTCAAATGTGAGTTACTTTGCTAATTTTATTTTTGACACTGCTGTTCTACTGAGACTTACTTTGAACTTCAGAAGTGCCAAAACACTTAATAGCAAAATATTACTGCCGTTTTAGATGGACATCTGTGCTACAAAACAGCAAAGAGGAAGCTTTAAATAATGCATTCAAAGGAGATGATAACACAGGAGAAAATAATATTGTCCAGGAACTGACAAAAGAAATTATATCTGAAGTCCAGAGGATGACTGGAAATGATGTTTGTTGTGACTGTGGAGCACAAGGTGACTCAATTAAGCATATTTCTAATTGGTAGAAATTCTTTGTCTCATGAGAATATTTAAGCTAATGTTTTATGCTTTCACTTTTACTCATCTCACAAAAATTATCCACATAGTAGAATATGCTAACAATTTAATGAAACTACTTTAGTAAGATTGATTTGCTATACGCTTATTGTCAGAGGGGAGAAAAGTTACTAAGAAGCTTTTCTCCCATGCATTGTGCTCATTGTAGCTTTTGCTTACATAACTCAAATGAACTTATATAAAATATGGGTAAATAATGTGAGATACAGGTAAAACTGTGCAGCCATAAGTTGCTTGAAGCATTTTCTTAATACACCTTTTTTCTTTTTTTTTTTTGGTCTGTTTTATCATGTTTGACTGAGAGAGGGAATATGTCTAAGGCTGTACTCATTTGGAGAAGAATGCACTTGCTGACTGTGCTTTGCAGTGTTGGTTCTGCTGATCAATGAATTTCTGCTTTAATCCTCTTCAAATTATTTTTTAAATCCTGCTGTTTCCTGTGTTCTTTTATGTTACAGAGGCACTGCAGGACTTAGGGTTTTTTGATGTGAAACTGTAGCTGGAAACATCAGATCTGATGCTGTATGCACTTTATAAATCAATAGTTACTTCCAGCAATAGATACTGTATAAGGCTACAGGAAGAGTCAATCATGCTGTCTTACAAAAGGAGTGTAAATGGCAACTACCAGACCTTTATCAAACAAATTTATTACTAAGCTCTCTAAATATTCAGAAATTAATTATTTGGCTGGAATATGAGGGAATGATGTAGTAAATGCAAAATACCAGGAGAAAAGACAGTCACAGGCTATGAAAGGAGAGGGATGAGCCTTAGTATCTTTGAAGTAGTTGAGTGAGAATCTTGTAGTGTGTGATGTATGTGTACTTCTGAACCACTTCTTCTTCACTTAGTCTAAAGTCTATATCTGAAGTACAAAAGTACCCCAACTGTGAAAACATTGCTATTTTGGTTTAAACTGCACCTGTACTTCCAAATGAGAATGTGACACCGTCATATTGGTGGTGGGAAAATGCAGTTCCTGAAAGTTGTTTGAATTATGACAGACCAATGGAGTGGTTGAGGAGTTCCCTTAGATAGCAATGTCCTTCACAAAAATAAAATAAAAGCTTTCTTCTTCACTTCTTTCACCATAAAAAAAAAATAAAATTAAAAATCCTGGTTTTGTTTCCAGGTATAGTAAATGTAAAGACATAAATTAAAAAAAACCACATACTTAATGCACAAGGATCTTATTTTACAGAATTTCATTTCTGTATACTACATTTTCTAAAATTAAACAATTGCTTGAATAAATTTTAATTCTGTGAGTGCTTTCTATTTCAGATCCTACCTGGCTTTCAACAAATTTAGGAATTCTAACTTGCATTGAATGCTCAGGAATCCATCGAGAACTCGGTGTTCACTATTCCAGAATGCAATCACTTACATTAGATGTGCTGGGAACATCTGAACTTCTGGTAATCAAATTGCTTTTATTAACTTAAAAATAGTGCTGTAAAATACTTTTAACACCAGTATATTTTTGTCACTTTAGCGAGATGTTCCCATCCTGAAGTTGCCTCTGGAGAAACATAATTTAAGAAAGCTTAATTCTTGAAGTTTAATGGAGCCTCCTGGAACATAGTGTCCTACTGTAAACGTTTTCTTATCTTAGAATTCAAATTAGTTGTGGCTTCATATATTTTGTGTTTTCAAGTATTTTTATCCTTGGTTGCTTTTTAAAAGAACACAGCTGTTTGATATATAAATGTGCCTCAGATTAAAAATTGAAGGACTTCACAAATACTTAGCCCATTAATTATTTAGCATTATTTTAGAAGAGAACTTTAATCCCCAAAGGAAGAAAATGTATTCAGCTTTGCTACACAAAGAAGTTACCACTTATCAGCTGCTCTGTGACAGTTCATATGTGTATTCTTAGCCAGCACAAAGTATTTGCATTTGTTGTATGAACCGGTGTCTTGATGGATTATTCTGCAGTTACTTGCTTATGTACTAAATCCCAGTTGAAAATTCACATCCAAAAAAGTACCTAATCTGTTTGTTATCACTGACATAGTTACAGATCAAGGAATCTGAAATAAGGCGTCTCAACTCTCATTTTCCCTTGTCCTCCCCTTGTTATGTGTGTGGCCAATAACTGAACATGTTTATTAAGTGAGCTGTGGGGTTTTCTGTTTTAACAGCTTGCGAAGAATATTGGGAATGCTGGATTTAATGAGATTATGGAATTCTGTCTGCCAGTTGATGAGACAGTGAAACCTAATCCAAGCAGTGATATGTAAGTAAAGAGCCACTACTTCTGAGAAAGGCAGGCGTTTGATTTAGTATTGCTAAGGGGCTGTGCCGTTATGGTTTGCACTGGCAGGCCGTGGAAGATGTGTAATGTCTTATTTATGGTCTTATAGGCAAGGAGTAAGCCTTTCTTCTGATGCTTTGCATGTCTGTTTTATTGAGTTTTATCTGACTGTACCTTCCCTATTAGTAAGGAATATCTTACCAACTCTTTGAATCATGGTTTGTGGGACAGAAACAAATTAACCATGACTTGTTGGGAACTTTAAAGACATACAAGGATAGGGATTCAAACCAAAGCAATTAATTTTGTGCTTTTTAAAAACAAAATAAAAATTATAATAAGGTGCACATTTACCTGAAAGATACAGAACAGTGTTTCAAAACTATACCTAGGACCGAAGTCCGTAACTGTGTGGAATGAAGACAGAACATTTAACTGAATTCCTCGAAAGCACTGAACAGTGATGGCAGAGATACAGCAAGGACAGCTGCCTACTTGGCTGGATACTACTCATCATAAAAGAGCTAGTAAACAATGCAGAAACAAACCCAGAAGAATTGGCTCTGGTTGGAGCTGATTTTACATTATGTGGACTTTCAACAGTCTGACAAAACCAGTGTTAAACAAGGCAGTTTAGATAATTTTTTATTACCACTACCAGTAATAATGCAGAGTTTTAATATTAATAATTAAAATTACGAATAATTTTACCATATGCTAAATCAATATAATAAGAACATTTCTAAAAATTTGTATTTAAAAAATCGTTTTGTTTGATACCTCTGCTTATGAAATTTGGGACTATTTTACTGAAATGAGGACCTGAATACTATCAAACACTTTATGAACAAGAGTTATCCATTGATTCAATTTAATATTATTTGTTGGGATTTTTTTACTTCTTGCCCATTACATAGTGTCTAGATTATAAAATATGACTTTGTTAAATGTCTTCTGTGCAATGCTGTGGACATCCCAAGAGCTGGTAAGGAGTTATGCCTGTGGGAGGCATGCAAGCTCCTGTCTTGCTATGATGGGGAGTAGGCGTGTTACTGGGCATCAATAGCAAACGTGGTACCTCGTGCTGATTCAGGTGTACAAAGTTTTCATCTCAGTTTAGAAACATAACTAAAAGCTCCAACACACCCTCCCTGTTACAGTTGTGGTGAAGAGTTTAAAGAACATACTCACTGCTGTGAATTCCAATTCAAGGCCTGGATAGTCTGTGCAGAGGTATAAGACAGAATTTTTTTTTTTTTGTATCCCATGCCTTCCATCCCTTTCCAGCATGTGTAAGAGTACCGAGTCAGGTAAACAAAAACCTGCAAGGCAACATAAACCAACATTAGAAAGCTTTGATGTAACTTCTGTACACAGAGCTGGGTAGTCTTGAATTCAGCATCATTACAGAGTTTGGAGGGAAAGATTCATGGTCTGTGTTCGTATTGGATATTTGATTCATATTCTGTAACTCCATTTCATACTTGAAATACGAGACTGCACGGTTACATGCATATTTAAAAAGAAAAATTATCATAATGAATGATTTCAAATTACTTGCATGTATTTATGGAAATGCTAATGTGTATCTTCTACAGAAAGTTATAGCAGTAAATCATATTCAATTTCAGGAATGCAAGAAAAGATTACATTACTGCCAAGTATATTGAGAGAAAATATGCAAGGAAGAAACATGCTGACAATGCAGCTAAATTGCATGCTCTTTGTGAAGCCGTCAAATCAAGAGATATTCTTGGATTAGTTCAAGTGTACGCTGATGGTGTGGATCTCACAGAAAAAATTCCACTGGCCAATGGCCATGTAAGTGTTGTAAATTTTATTAGACAAATTGTTGTAAAGGCAATATGTATTCATTAATTAAAAATTACTTGAAAAGAACATTTGAAACACTGTTCTGAATGCATGTCATTTTAATGATGTAATTTAACAATAACAAGATACTAAGTAGTTTAATCTAAAATTGTTCCCAAATACTATTGTATTTTAAATTTATTAAAACATTAAACATTAAATAATTCAATAATCTCTTAGTTTTCAACCTGTTTATTTATTTATTTACTTTAAAGGAACAAAAGGAGCACGATAAGTCTTCACAGATGTTTTAATGATAGCACGTTTGAATATTTTGAAATTACATGTTTTAATTTATTTGATTAATGTCTTACTAAAATTTCTGCTTCTTCTTCAGAGGAAACAAATAGTTTTTTAAATTTTATTCTTAGGAGCAAGATGAAACAGCCCTGCACCTTGCTGTTAGGTCAGTTGATCGAACATCCCTTCATATAGTTGACTTTTTAGTGCAGAACAGGTAAGTGTATGGAAAGCTAAATATTGGCATTGCTTTTATGTCAAGTAATACAAATACTAAATAAATACAAATACTAAAGTACTAAAGCTGTATTTGCCAATGTAATTTTATTATTTGAAAATCTTCTATTGAGGGCAGTTTAAAAATATAGGGTAGGAAACTTAAGTTTAATTGCATTCTTCTTTCTTGTACTCCAATAGTGGCAATCTAGATAAGCAAACCTGTAAAGGTAGCACAGCCCTGCATTACTGCTGTCTAACAGACAACGTTGAGTGCCTCAAACTGCTGCTGAGAGGGAAGGCTTCTATTGAAATAGGTAAAAGGGTAATGTGTACTTCGATTTCTTTTTTGTCATTGCTTCAGATAAGAAATAGTGAAGTTGGAATAAGTACATTTTATAATCTTCATTATTAAAGAATTAATATTTAGTGTTTATTCCAAGTTTAAAATTTACTTAATTATATTACACTTCATTTTTAAACAGATTTAGATTTTTAATTGCTGTTTTGTTTCATGGCTATCATTCATATATATTTGGCATCTTGATCTGCCACTGCTTGTCATGCTCAGAGGGTTGGTATGAGTTGGACCTACATATGAGGGAAAGAGATGAGATTTAGAGTGTGTTGGTCTAGTACTTCACTATGTATCTGCAGGTTTATCTTTAGTAATGGACATGTTCATGGTGACACCTCTCATCAAACGTTTCTTTTTTTGCTGTAATATAGCAAATGAAGCAGGAGAGACGCCACTTGATATAGCTAAACGTTTAAAACATACTCACTGTGAAGAGTTGGTGAGTATTGTGTCTTTCTGTGTTCATGTCTGAACATTTAACAGTTTACAGTTGAATATTCAGTGAATATATTCCAGACACAATAGTGGTGTGCAAGAAATAGTTATATCCTTAGAAACAGTGATATGCTTTATATATAAAGTTATAGGCTTTTAAGAAGAAAACTCTATTTTTCTTCAGATGCATCAGAAATGCTAAAGTTTTTGAGGCCAGGGGGCGATTTTATTGAGCTATTAGGATTCCCTGAGTAGGTTTTCAGATGACAATAAGTTGGGTGGGTGTGTTGATCTGCTGTAGGGTAGGAAGGCTCTGCTGAGGGGTGCTGCAGGCTGGGGGCAGAATGGCTGGAAAGGAGCCTGGTGGAAAAGGACCTGGGAGTGCTGGTCAACAGCAGCTGAATATGAGCCAGTGTGTGCCCAGGTGGCCAAGAAGGCCAGTGAGATCCTGGCCTGGATCAGGAGCAGTGTGGTCAGCAGGACCAGGGCAGGGATTGTCCCTCTGTTCTCGGCACTGGTGAGGTCACGCCTTGAGTCCTGTGTCCAGTTCTGGGCCCCTCACTACAAAAAAGACTGAGGTTCTGGAGTGAGTCCGGGAACAGAGCTGGTGAAGGGTCTGGAGCACAAGTCTTGTAAGGAGTGGCTGAGGGAGCTGGGATTCTTTAGGTTGTTGAAAAGGAGGCTTGGGGGGCCTTATCACTCTCTGTAACTACCTGAAAGGAGGTTGTAGACAGGTGGGCGTCTGTCCCTTCTCACAAGTAACAAGCAGCAGGATAAGCAGATACGGCCTCTGGTTGCACCAGGGGAGGTTTTGATTGGACAGCAGGAAAAATTTCTTCTAGAAAGGGTTGTCAAGCATTGAAACAGGCTGCCCGGGGGAGTGGTTGAGTCACCTTCTCTGGAGGTATTTAGAAGAGATGTAGATGTGGCACTAAGGGATATGGGTTAGTGGTGGATGTGGCGGTGCTGGGTTCATGGTTGGACTTAATAATCTTAAAGGTCTTTTCCAACCTAAATGGTACTATGAATCTAAGTGTCTGACATGTCCTTGAAATCTATTTACTAAAGTACTTCTTATGGGTGAAGGCCACAGATGAAGGCCATTTTCTTGTTGCCCAGAGAATTTGTGATGTCCCATCATATTAATGGGGTCAAGGCTTCTTGATAAGTGACTCTGATTCAAGAAAAATTGCCATTGCAATTAATTTCTTTGAATTTCATTTTCTAAATCAAAGCAAATACAGCATGTGCTTCTTGTCAGAAAATGGAGAAGGGATCTACAATTGTTAATAAAAAAATTCTACTTACTTTTTATTTATTTATGTTGTATTTGGTAACACAGCTTAATTCTTTAAACTTACTTCAGTGCAGTAACTTTCCAGATCACTGAAATCAAGATTCTTCCTATATGTGGACTTTGTTTGGTTTTAAATATATTGTTTATAGTAAGTACTGCACATAAGTGTCAACAGTCATCTTTTTTTTTTTTTTCCTTAGCTTACTCAAGCACTGTCTGGAAGATTTAATTCTCATGTTCACGTAGAATATGAATGGCGGTTACTTCATGAAGATCTGGATGAAAGTGATGATGATGTAGATGAAAAGCTGCAGGTTTGTATCAACATTATTTTTACATACACATATATGTGTAAGTGTAGTGTTTGTTATTATCTCAGTAACTTCGCTTTTCGCTGTAGGTATGAAGACACTGTGAAATAAAGTTCTGTAGTAAAATGCAGTGCCTTAGATTTTCATTTCTTAAATTATAGTTAGTTCTCTTTTTCCTCTTAAAACGTGACCATGTGGTGCCAAATTATAATTAGCCATATGTTATATCTTTTTTTAAATGGAGTCAATAATTAGTTTAAATACATCAGGAATATTTAGATCTGCTGATAGTGAAGCAGATGTAACATGAACTGGGAAAATTCCTCTGTTACAAAATACCATTTTTACAATACTGTGTGCGCAGTACTTTTTTACAATACTGTGTGTGATTCTTTTCCCCATGTCCTGTCTCCCTAGTCCAAGATAGCTGTTACCTCTGGTGCTTGACTTGAACTAGTTAGCAACGAAAGGTGTCACAGACCCTCCCTTTCAAAGCACAGTTGCTGCCTTCTGAGACTCTTAAGATTTTTCCTTAGAGTTTTGGTATCTATGGAAGAATCTGGATTGTGTGAGCTGCTAGATCCAGTTCTTCTGCATAAGCTTTCATACTCTATCCCCCTTTTTATGTATTCTTATATATTTGGTCACCCTCCAGATAATTACAATAGTAATGATGATCATTTTGATAGAGTAGATTAAAACCTTTAGAGGTCTAATTTTTTCCAGCTGCAAAAGTTTTTGATAATTTACAAATTTCTTTTTTTGACTAGTCCCTGAGCTCCATCTCATATAGGAATGTATCTGCTACTCAGCAGTGTGGCTAAAGTAATGAAGCTCCTACTTTGCTGCCCACTATTAATTGGTTTATACTTCAGGGACTTTTGAAAGGAGATTAAAAACTATTAATCACAGAGTAGTGTCTGTGACTGCATTGTTCGCACGGGTGAACACTGCTGTTGCTTAGGATCACATCAGAGTTTTGCTTATAAATGTCAATCTATTGGGTTTGTCTTGCTGGTAAGACAATTGAATAGATTTTGTGTTCTATGTCAGAAAGGGTCATACCTGAAATGTAAGTTCTTTTAGTCCAGAGTATTTAATATAAAAGAGAGTCTAACCTAAAAAAAGGTTAAGGCAATTAAACTGGTTTCTGCTGTTGTTGGACACCATGGCTGCCTGGTCCTATCTCAGCTTTTGCCTCCACTCTGACACACATTTGTCTCTGTACTGAACTGCTTCAGTTTGGTGAACCAGTGAAAAGCTGAATCATCAACACGAAAAAGAATTTTTTGCATTTAGAAAGCAAAAGGAAGTGTGAGGGTGGAGAGGTCAGGCAATGGATAGTGTCAGCCAGTGAAGAGTGAGGCTGCTAAGCCAAAGTAAGGGTAGGGACTATCACATACATAATTCTGATAAATCTTGGAACTATAATGCTGTGCTATAACTCATCTAAAGACCATACATGACCAATCCAAAAGTAAGCATTGAATGTAT
Source organism: Pardalotus punctatus (assembly GCA_013400915.1). NCBI lineage: Eukaryota > Metazoa > Chordata > Aves > Passeriformes > Pardalotidae > Pardalotus > Pardalotus punctatus. The sequence continues at coordinate 398,075 of VZTX01031479.1, read as the reverse complement.
TCAGAGGAAAATCAATTGCTTATTAGTGATACTGTTGATGTAAATCTTTATTCTGCCTCAATATTATTACTATTAATAGTAATTTTAATTTCATACAGACAGTATGTCAATATGGCATGTTTATCTAGCACTATTTCTGAAAGTATATTTATGCTCTCTGGGTTGTGGATTGTTAAAGCCTGTTCCTGTACTAGCCACATGAATTTGTAACTCTAGCTATTTTAATTATCATTTGATAACAATAATGACTGTGCTTGCTGTTGAAACAGGAAGAATAATACTAAGTGCAGATGATTGCTGTAAATCTCAGAGACAGCTAATTAGATATCATTTGATAATGTGCATGGGATGAGCAATGTTCCATCCCAGCTGCCAATTGAAGTAATCTCCCAAACTTATTTAATGATACTAGCAAGCAAAAAAGAGTTCATGAGAAGTTTTGGCTGTTCATTTGTTGTAGGCTGTGCTACAGGTAGAAAACTTAGATTAAATTGTGTCTGGGTTTTGAGGTCATGATCATCTATTTGGGATTTAGCGCTGCTGGACTTCAGATGATGCTTAGGACCTTCAGTTGTTTATTTAGTTTTGAAAATATTGCTGGGTATTTTGATGCAGGGAAACTTTACTTGATCCAGTCTGAGAATCTGTATTGGTTATCTATAGAAGTATAGTGTTGTGTATATATGAATACAGTATTATTCTGTTAAAGTGTATTACAGGAGAAATGAGAATATATTAATTGTTTTGAAGTACAATTCACCTTTAATCTTTTTTGTTGTTGTTGTTAATGTGCATAGTTACTTTGTCTTAAAGAAGGCAGAATGTAGGTTTTAGGTTATGTATTTAAAGCAACAAAAATGCATTTTAGAAGCCTTTTTTTCTTTCTAGAAATGAATAACTTTCTATCAATTAATACATAAAATGAGTACAGCTAATGTGGTAGTGATGAGTACTTCTGTTCTGCTGTTTAAGCAACCCAGTCCCAACCGGAGAGAGGACAGGCCTGTCAGCTTCTACCAACTTGGATCAAACCAACTGCAGCCTAATGTAGCATCCTTGGCAAGAGATGCAGCGAACATTGCTAAGGACAAGCAAAGAGGATTTATGCCAAGTATATTACAGAATGAAACATATGGAGCAATACTCAGTGGCAGTCCACCTCCCATTCAGCCTGCAGTACCTGTTACAAGTAGTGCACCTCCTCTACCTCCAAGGAATATTGGCAAAGGTACTAGAAGATATCATTGCATAATAAAAGAGTAGGATCATAACTTTTTTTTAAAAAATCATTATATTTTTAGGTTTTCTCTTACAGTTATTTTGCACAGGTAAGTATTGGGACAGTTAATGATGACCTCGTTTTATATCCCTGAAGTGAATCTACATAACCTGTTGTGAGTTTGATTTTTGGTATGCCTGCAAGACAATACCACAATAGTGCTTGGGAAAATAATACCCAAGTAACCTCACCAGAGTGAAACCATTTATTAAAAGGAAGGCTGCAGTCAATGTAGCTCATCAATTGTTTTTGTTATATTCAATCTTTTCATACTTCTGTTTCTTAAAGTTGTCATTATCAAAGTTCAGTGTAAACATACAATTTCAATAGCATTTGCCTGCTGTGAAAATTTGTTTAAGATCTCAGAGAATGGAGAGTGTTTGCAGAACATGAGATTTTAACCTTGCGAAGTCTTCTCTTAATAAATACATGCTTCAGGGTTATTGAAATAAAAGTGTAAGTGTCATGATGTGGAGAACTGGATGATTTTAGAGACTTGATAGCTGACTGAAAATATAGCTGCCAATTACTGGTTGTCCCCAGATCATTAGAACAGTGTAAAAGTATGTGTCTCTTCCTGATTCACAGGGTTGTGTGGTTGCAAAATCTACCATTAAAGCTGATGCTGTGAACTTCATTCTTATCTTCCTATGTTTTCTGTTTGCATCATAGTAAAGAAGTGTAGAGAAATCTGTATAGGTCCTCTTTGTATGGGTCATATTTGGTGTGTTTCATTGTTTTAATACCTTTATTAATCCACCAGCTTTCACAGAGGCTATATTTATGTAAAGGTCAATTAAAGAAAAGTTACTATTAAACACATGGTCTTCTATGGTGGTGTAATTCAGACTCCATAAGAGGAGGTATGATCAGGAAAGGTAGGAAATGTTCTAGGCACACATGGGTGGCTTTTGCCTTAGGGTGCATTGTGCAGAGGCCAGTATGTAGGACTCCACACACCAGTGATTGTGCCTGAGATGGCAAACTGATCTTCTGTGTAGTATGAAAAGTCAGTTGTGGAATGGCTGCAGCATAAAAGGGGCAGAAAAACGGAGAGCCACAGAACAGCATGGTATTGGGTTACTTGAAAAGGGTAGCATGGGACTGGGGGAAGTTTAGTAGCATATAAAACTTCACCAAGGTGGAATTACTTTAATCTAATGTTTCACATGAACTCTAAGCTTAATATCTACACAGTATTTCTCCACTTGATGGAAAGGAATGTTTTCCCCACCGAACGGGAAAATTGACAAAAGGAGCTTGCCTGGTTTGTTTAACTGTTAGATGCTATCTCTGAATTAGTAATACAATTGAATAGTTAAAAATACTGTTTTACCCTTCGATATTATTTTAATCATGGCCAACCATACTGCCTTACCCACAGTTTGCCCTTGATTAAATGACACATTTCAAAAAGTGTCATTTTAATTTCATTCCCAACCCCAAATTTCTTGGCACTGCTGTAATATTACTCATGCCGTGAAGACATGCTGCCTGTCTTAGATTATTAGCTCATATTCTTTACTCTAGCAATGTATTAGCCTATTTATATACTTATTTAAAAGCTATAATAGTGTCATTGATCTTAGCTTCTTGTTGATTGCTGATGTTGTTAATGTTATGGTGTGTTATTACTCCTTTATTCTCATAGTTTTAAGCTCTTCTCCAAGTCTTCTGAGCCTTTTATGCTTTTCCTTGCAACCTAATATTTGTCCATACTTTACTCTGTTTCATCTTTTCTTAATATGGTTTTCATGTGCTGAGTAGGGAGAAATGGCATAATATGTGCAAAATACTGGGTTTATGAAGAAAACCTGTGGAGTGTTTTTATGAAATGAGGAGGCAGCTCTTCAGAATGAAGTCATTTAGGAGGCTCTGAAGAAGTACTTTGTGACTGATTCATGACTAGTTATTATAGCTTCTTGCTTGAGTGAAATTCAGATTTACAGTTTTATGTTGTTTCTAAGTCAAAACTGATGTTTCACTTTGAGTCAGCAATGTGTGCTCATGCTCGTAGAAGAGTGAGGTCCTTTTTTTGCAGTACCTGAGAAAATTACAGTTATCAGTCAGGGATTAAAGAAGGTGGCAAGACTTGCCTTCTGTCTTCTTACTGAGAAATCTGTGCTTTTTCAAGTATTGACGTATTTTAAATTAATGACTGGAGACAAATTTTGCTTAGGTAAAGTGTTAGAAGTTTCTGGGTGAAGTCTTGCTGTGTAATTTTTAACATCAGACTGATTTCTGCTCTGGCATTCCATCAGGATGCAGTGAATATATTTGCTGAATATAGTGGTCTAGCCACACCATTTCTAAAAGCACGGGTGTGAATATTAACCCTTTGTGCTTAGGGTAAGCAATAATAATAATGCAGTATTTTCCTCTCTTTTTAGTTCAGCCTTCAGTTCTTGGCAGTGGTATTCAGACAATTTCTTCATCTAATGCAATGTGGAAGACAAATTCTTTAGGAGTGGAAAGTATAAGCAGGCAGAGGTCTTCATCAGATCCACCAGCTATTCATCCCCCTGTGCCGCCATTGCGTGTAACATCTACAAGTATGTTTCCACTTTCCCCTGTTTTCCCTTCTACTGTATCTAATCATAGTTGGCTTATTTTTCCATTTCCACAACCCATACTTCCTCTTTTAGTGACTGTAGCTTTGGCCTATCTTTTCCATCCAGTAACAAACTGTCTTCTCTGATGTTCCAGTGAGGACTGTCTGGTGTAGTGTAGGGTCAGCAGGAAACACCATCTATTACTAGAGCTAAAGAGCTCATCATTTTATATATATACATAGTTTCAGTGCTGAAATTCTCACTCACTGTAAAGGTGAGTGTTGCATGTAAGCCTGGGGCTGTGTCTCCACATTGTGCTTGATTCTTGCAGACCATTGGAATGCAAAAGGATGTTTTCACGCATTGCCAGCTGCTCTTGTGGTGGTTTCAAGAATTCAATAGCAATTTTAATTAATTGGTAAGACCTAATCTGCTGTTAGTTGTTAATTGTAACAGGATTTTAAGAGAAGATGTTCCTCTAAATGAAATTTGCCAGATATTTCTCACTCAGTTACTTTTCCATAAAACACAGACTTGAAGGCCTTGACTGAGAAAATAATATTAGCACTTTTAAAAATATATTCTGATCTACTGTTTTCAAGAATATGACTGACTTGGGTAAGAATTTTCTTCGCTTGCACTTTAATGCTTGAATGAATTTAAGTGCTTTTGAGCTCTCCAGCTGGGACTAGGTAAAACAAAAGGTAAACCACTTTCCAAATAGGTCCTCCTTCCATTACGTGTAGTAAAGCATTTTTCTTAGGTGAGGATAAGTCCTGTAACTGGAGAACCTGTAACGAGAACCCAAGAAACGAAACAGTAAATAGAAATTTAATTCCATGTTGCTGTCTGACTTTCCTCTGTAGATGTACTTTCTCCAGCACCACCACCTCCAGTGGCAAAGACAGCCAGCATTATAGAAGCTTTGAACCAGCAATCAAAACAACAGCCAGCTCCTACACAAACCAAGCCAACCCCACCACCACTGCCCCCACAACCTCCTAGCAGAATCTCTCAGAGAAAGCCTATTCCTGGGTAACTGATGTCATTTTAATATTTAATATACTTCATCATTTTTAGTAACTTACCGATTTTTGATATATCTGTAACATGCAAGTCATCAATAAAGCATGCATACTTTCGCCAATGGTGTGTTCTAGACTGTGGGAATGAACAGAAGGCAGGCTAAGGAAGCAGATGACAGGGATTCCTACAGTAAAAATAAGACAGTCTACTGATTTAAGGTTATATGACTTGCAGAATATCTCCAGAATGCTTAGCTATGATGGAAATAAGAAACCACAAAAAATATTCAATTCCTAATTCTCATCTAGTAACAAATAGGAGATAATGGGATCTAATGTCTGATTGTGCTGTTTATTGTTCACATGCTTTGCATAAGTTTTGTTCCATTCAATCTTTTCATTCATGGCAGAAGCAGAGAGGTCTGGAAAATAAAAAATAATTTTTAAATTTGCAGAATACTAAGTTAGGAGGGACAAATGCACAGGGAGGGAAAACAGGATCATATCCAAAGCGGCCTTGACAAACTGGAGTAGTAGTCAAGGAAGAAGAAGGGTGTCATTCAGTAAGCATCCCTTAGTAATTAAGAACAGTCAGCTACAGGAATGAAGCACAGAGAACAGCAGAATATGGGTAAGCAAAAGTCCGTAGAAGAAGGATCTGTAAAGAGATAGTAAGTCAGACAACTTAGTGCTGTTGTGGAAGAGTTAAAGAGAAATTGTATTGTTTTACTACAGTCTGCAAATGATAGGAATTAATTCTCCCAACTGGCTCAACATCAGTGGTACCTCAGCAGGACTGCTGTATTCAGTTTGGGGCATTGCAATAAAATGACATACTGAGGTGGGAACCAGGGGAGATCAATAAGGTAATGAGAAGTCTAGAAAACTGGACCTTTGAGAAAATTTTCAAAGAAATTAGGTTTCATTTGCAAATTTGGACTGAAAGATGAAAGCAACCTTTGACCTTTAAGCTCCCTTCTAGCCCTTTTATTGCATGTACCATACTACCTAAAAGGTAGATGCAACTTATTGAAGCTTCCTATAATGGACAGACTAATATGGATACATAATCTTAAGAAAAAAATAAATTAACAGTGAAAGGAACTTAAAAACTCAGGAAAAGACACAAATTGCAGTAATCAAACATATTATTTTTCTGCCTTACTTTTTAAAAATTAAGTGCGCCTTTCAATTGGCTTAATCAAAAATATAGAAGAAAAGGAGTATTTTTAAAAGCAAAATAACTGTCACCAGAATATACTGAAGACATGCCAAGACTTTTATAATTTGGAGAGTACTCTGTATTGTTGCTTTTTGAATTCTTGTTTTTTTCTGAAATTGATCAATATCTCACTTTCTGCACAGGACTGAGAAGTCATCTGGTGTAACTAACAAAGGGCAAACCAGAGGACTTGGGTCTCTGCAACAACCTGGTAATTATGGTTTAGGGGTTGATTTTATTGTAATTAAGCTATCATTATAACAGTCAAAGGGAGAGTGTGGGTTTGTTGAGGTTTTCTTTAATTTATTTACCTTACACATTTAAATATAATCATTACTAACATTATTCTTGTTTCTGTTAATGATTTTGTATGCCCTGATGCCTCAAGTTTTTTAGCATGAACAGAGCTGTGGGCCAATTAAAGTCAACAATGGGGCCATGTGATAAACAGGATCACATAATGGTTCATGCTGGGAGGGACCTCCTCAGGTCATTGGGTCTAACCCCTCTCCTCAAGTAGGGACAAAAAGAGTGGATCACCCAGGGCTGTGCCCAGAAGGCTTCTGTGTGTCTCCAAGGATGGACACTCCACCACCTCTCTGGGCAGCCTGTGCCAGTGCTGGGTCACCCTCACAGTAACCAAGTGTTTCCTCATGTTCAGACAGAGGCCCCTGTGTTTCAGTTTGTGCCCGCTGCCTCTGGTCCTGCTTTTCAGCCAGGTGGCCACCAACGTATACTGGTACATGGCCTGTTTGTCCCCAGGTGCAGGACCTTGCACTTCATTGGTCCAGATTCTCCCCTGATGTCTGGGACCAGGATTCCTGAAGATCTGTCTTGCTAGTAAAGGCTAAGGCAAAGAAGGCATTCAGTAGCTCAGCCTTTTCCATGTACTGTGTAACCACAATTGCATCTTGTTCAACGAGTCCACATATTCTCTAATTTTCCTCTTGTTGCCTATGAATTTATAGAAGCCCTTCTTGTTGTCTTTGACATTCTGTGCCAGATGCAATTCCAGTTAGACTTCAGGTTTTCTAAACTCACCTTAAAACCCACTCAAAGGATGCATTTTGAAAATTTTTGTTTGCACTGTTGTTTTCATATGTCATAAACAAGGTGTCAGATACACACTTTAGAATAGAAAAATGTCTTTCTGGCTTGAAAATCCAGACTTTATATAGTGTCACTTTTAATTAAATTGCAAATTGATATTGCTCTTTTCTTAATAAACAGAGTTCATTATTCAGAGTTCATTATTTGTTTTGCGTTTTTGTTGTTTGAAGTAACTACTACTTTGGGACATGACAATAATGTAATCTCCATAAAATCTCTCCAGTAAAGTTTGTGCAGATTCTGTGGTGGTTGTAGTGGAATTTCTCCTACCTGGTTTCCCCTTCTACTGCATATTTTATATTAATTTGTTCTTACTGTGATTCTTTTTTATTTCCTCTTGACGTATCCCAGGGGAATTTGCTAATGGCTCTCTGACATCTGTGTTAGAAGTCTCCTGTGAAGGATACAGCACCTTGATAATGATGATCTTTACTGGGACAGAAAGGTTCTAACAGCACACAGTCTGTAGTGAAGGAATGGGGGAATGAGAGTCCTCCTCTCATCTCTTTTATTTCTCTTAGTATATCCGCAGTGTTAGCGGTCTTAGGTAGTTGTTTTTGGGAAAAATGGCCTTTTTGGTAAGGAAAAGGATAGAAAAATTCTGTTCAGTTATTCAGAAGAACCAGTAAAAATTAAATACTCATGGGATATAAAATGATTTGTATACTTTTAGAAATAATTTGGTTTCAATTGACACTATCATTCTTACTTTTTTTGAAAGCATGCCTAATATTTATTTGGTTTGCTTACCTTAGCAGGAGAGTCATCTTCTATATGCGAAATTCCAGGAACACAGTCTGGTTCTACAGCAAATACTTTGGCACAAGTCCAGCCACCAGCACCAATGCCAAGGAAATCACAAATAGTAAGTACAAAATTTGGCAATTGATTTTATTAATCTTCTGCATTCTATCAAACACACTGTAGACATGTTAGTGTGTCCTGCTGTGGAGAAAGTGTGAGAGCCATGAAACATACAAGGCCTGTATCCTGTGTTGAAGTATGCACGTGACTTGTACTAAACAGTTATGAAAACTTTGTTTTTCTTTAATTTCCTATAGGATAGTATGTGATTTTAAATTAAAAAATGCCAACCAAACCAGCTGGATTCTTTGCTCATGTCCAAATGTGACCAACACAGTCCACAGAATGTGTGGTTTGACTTGTTGAAGATAGATAAGCTTTATGAGTTAGTGACTTGTAGGTGAGCTTGGTGAGTCACTTGTAAGTAACAAATGGCTTCATTCTCAGTCTTCAGTGAAGTAAGTAATAGGGGAACTCTTGTGCTTTTATAATGGATGCAGCTATACTGACAGTTGTTCACGTAGGTAGGTGAAATGACGTCAGACAAGACTAGCAGGAGTCAAGCTCAAAACAAAAGAAACTGATTCTTTGTGCTTTTGGTTCTCAGCATTCACCTGGTAACAGGAGAGAAATGTCTTGGTAAGCATATCCCCAACAGAAGGTGGTTAATTCTATATTTTTCTTCTCCACCTTCTCCCAGCCTTACAGTGAGCATTAGAAAAAAGGTACTGGATTTAGATGGACTCTTGGTCTGATTGTGTGGCCTTTTTATGTTCTTTACGTATTATTTTTGATCTAGGACCATGAGTGGTAACACATATTAGTGTCAGTACCTGTAATCTTATACTAATGTAGGTAAAGGGATGTATTTCCAGATGTCAATGGAGCTGTACATTATGTGTAGGTAGCTTGGTCTTTGGTCCTTGCTTCAATTTTATGTTGCTTTCTTGTGTGATAGATGTAAAAGATCCATATCCTTGATTATGACAGTATGTTTCTGCAGTAGGCAAATCACAGTATGGAGAGCCTGTACTTTCTGAGATGCTGTATGTGTCTAGGTCTGGGCTATTTCAAACATTCTGTGCAGGAGTGTGGTTCAGTGGTAAATAATAAACAGAGAGTTAGGAGATGTGCTGTTCGTGGCTCTGCAGTGGTCTTATTTATGACTTGTAATGAAAAGACCTGCTTTCTTTAGTCCCCTGTCTCTCTCCCTTCATCTATTTTTCCTTAACCATATCCACTGAAATAGCAACTCTCCGGGACAGAGTTCAGTGTGTTTGTGTGCATAGCCTTGCACAGTGGTCTTGAGCTCACACAGCCCCTATTAGCTGTTTCTCATCTGGTAATGCTGGGAAGCCTCAGAGACATCATCTTGCATTAGTTGGGAGTATAAAATTTTCTGGTTTCTTGCCTCCCCCACTCTTGTTCAACCAAGCTACTATCCATGTTGCATTAAAATAACCTTCGTGTTTTAGGCCACAACAAAATTAAATGGTCTAAGTAGTGTAAATTGCTTACATTGTCATATTTACTTTGTGAAGCTGTTGGACTGTGATCTTAATTTGTGTTGTGTGTGCTGGGATTCAAGTGTGAGCACTGGTTACATACTTTCAGCACATCTGAAACAGCTTCTTACCTGACTTTCTGTAAAAATTGAAGTTGTAGCTTCTCTATCTTGTTCTCTCCTTTTAAAAAAAATTTTAGGACAAATTGATTTAGCTATGAAGGAATGGGCTGTCCTGGCTAGTTCTGGGATCAGTGTCTTCAATGTTTAATATTAGTTGCACATAAGAAGAAGAATATATCTGATGCTTCAACTTTTTCTAGGTCTTCAGTATGGTGAATTCTGTGACTGAGTAAATCAGCTGGGTGATTTTCTTCTGTCATAGGACAGAGAAGTAGGGAAAACCTGGCTCAGGAGTGTGTGCTAGTTAAGGTTCTTTAGCTTAATCAATCTAGCTAAAGCATCTTAGCTGAGATTTAGTCAAGGGCCCCACAGCTAAAGAGCTTTAGGTAGATCAGTCTAGCTAAAGTTCTTTGGCTAAATTGCTCCATTTAGCCTCATATTCCAGGCCTTTTTGCTAAGTCTTTACCCTGCCAGGGAATCCAGAGGCCAGCCCAGATTTAGAAAATGATTGCAGAAATGCTCCTTGAGTACAGAAAAGACAGGTTTAGCTGTACATGCACATTTAGCCAGTGGCTTATACATGCACTATACAGTGCATTTACCCAACAGCCTGTTTATCAGGTGGAAATTCCTGATTCACCTTTTGTTTTCTTTTTTTCCCCCAATGTGATATTTAGATTTTTGAAACCATATTGTAGATACATGGGAAACTTGCCTAGAAGATTTTATTCCTCTGGGAATGAGATCTCTTGATTTCCTTGACTTCTAAAGAACAAGAAACACCTGTAATTAACTGCACTTTGAAGTTAGTAATTATGTCACTGCTGTACTGATGGGAAGCATTTTCCTTTTGACCTAAAAGGTGGTTGTGGTTCAGACTGTCACTTGTCTGAGAGGGAGTGTCTGGAAAAGTTGCTGTGCTGGAGTGTCAGGCTGGCAGCTCACAGGGGTGAGAGAGCCTCAGGGTGTGCTGCCCTGGGCAGGCCAGAGCTTTATTTATATTAGAATTTATACTAGAATGCAAATTGATGCTTCAAGAGGAACGTAACAATCATGCTGCCTCCATCCCTCCCCATTCACATTCCCTTTTTTTCTCTGCTCAGCGCTAACAAAATGACACAATAAGAGACTGTTGGACAGTACTGTCCACAGCAAAGCATTTTGCTAATGGAGAGAATGAGAGTTGTAAATGGAGTCTCTTGTCCCTTTACAAACTTCCTGCTCCATGGCTGACCTCACTAGAGACTGGGACCAGATGGGGACTCCAGAATGGTGATGAGGCCATCTTTTCCTTATCCCATGTGGAGCTTCTGTCCCAAACAGCCATTGCATTAACAGCAATCTCAGACCTAAACGGCACTTACAGCTCTGCTCAGATACCTTAGGGTAGAAAGGAGCGATTTTTGCTCCCTATGGCTGGCTGGGAAAAGGTTGGACTCGTGGAGGAAGGCTTTACACTCTGCCTCCAGGTCCTGAGCCTCTTTACTTGTGCTGGATTGCTTTGCATGGAAACAATGTGTAGGCAGCATTTTTGTTGGTCTGCAACAGAGAACGAGGAGGCTGAAAAGAAATGCAGCAGCAGTCTGGTTTGCACTGGAAAAGGTGTGAGATGAGGATGGTGGATTCTGTGAAATCAGAGTGAAACAATTTCAATATCACTTCACCCAGAACACAACTAGGACTGAGTCCCACTGCCATACTGGAATATGGCAACCCCTTCCTAAATTTTCCATTTGAAAGAGCTGCCAAAAGACTTCTGTGGCTGGCAGTCCTCGGAGCACTGCTGGGAGGCAGAGGAAGTTTTGGTGGGTTCGTATACTACTGAAATGGGTTTAGCAAATTAAGAAGGAGCATATTGGTAGGTGGCTCAGGCTTCCCTCTGATAATGCTGCTGCTGTTACCTTTGCACAGAACTTGGCCACCTCATCTTCTGAATAAAATCATGTTCACTGCAGTAATGTAGAGCTCTGAAGACAGGTTTGGGTGAGCCAAAATGGAAAATTTCTAAGGGAAATATGGCCTATGTTATTGGCACAGTGCTTCCAAAAAGCTTTGGGTGGTGCCAAATTCAGCCTGCAACATGAGCACCCAGCATAAAAGATGTAGCTGAACTGTAACCTATGAAAAATAGCTGTTGGAAGCAGTTCTGAAACTTTCTTTAGAAAACTCCAAGTCTACTCTGTCTCTTCTGTACTGTATTATTTACATTCAAGGGGTTTTTTTTTTCATTTCAGTCAAAAACTAAACCCAAGAGAGTAAAAGCAATTTACAACTGTGTAGCAGATAACCCAGATGAGCTGACTTTTTCAGAGGGAGATATTATTGTAGTTGATGGTGAAGAAGATCAGGAGTGGTGGGTGAGTATTTTGCATTTTCTGTCAACACACTTTGAAAGAAAGAAATCGTTGAGGTTTCCCCTCACTTCAGAAGATCCCCTGCTGGGTTTCCAAATAACAAGAAAAGTTTAATCTCATGGAAACCTGAGATGAAATTTTGAAAGCAAAACTACAGACAAACTTTCAGCTTTTCTCATTCAGAAAAAAAAAAGAAATCTGATTAATAGGGTTCACAATATACTGGGAACATGGTCTGCATGATCTAGAAAATTTTTGGTGGGGTGTCAACAATTTAAGGGTCTGTTATTACAGATGCTGTATAGTGGGCTTCAGAGGAGAGCTTTGTATTGTCCTAAATCTTCAGATTATTAGGACTGAGTCCTGTTTGAGCTGGGAAACCATCTCAACTATTTACATTCCAGAGTCTCATTGGCTAAAGCAAAATCTTGGAAAATTATTGTGCATGGAAACACTTGCCTTGATCTGTTAGCTAGTGAAAAACAGAGCTTCAGATTGCATCTAAATTGACAATAATGCTGTATAAACACAAAAAATTCGTGTAAAACCTGAAACTGTTGAAGCTTTATCCATCCTTTTGCCTCGCAGTGATTGTTAAAGAAGGAACTCAACAGAGGCTGAATGTGGGCTGCCAGGTATTACAGATTGAGCTGGAATTATGCAGCAGTGGTACTGCAGTAAGAGGTTTTATATTCAAAGAACTTGATAAAACTTCTGCATTTGACAAAAACCCAACCTACAGTTGAAAAACATACACCCTGTAGGGCTGAATTTTCCTATTGGCAAAAGAAAAATACCACTACTGAAGAACAGATTTGGTGGGAGGCTTGCTGTACTATAGGCAGGAAGGTCACTGATATTCATTTTGGTGATACTGAAGTGTCATTTTGAGATTTAACTTGAAAAATATCTGGACTCTTTCAGATTGGTCATATTGATGGAGATCCCAGTCGGAAAGGAGCTTTTCCTGTATCATTTGTGCACTTTATTGTTGACTAGATTGCTACTGATAAGTGGAGACATTTCTCATTTCCAGCGGTCACAGAAATAAGTTTTGTTCTATTTCATTTCACCTACCTATCTGCAGCCACCTTGCCAGAGCACTGCCCAAGTCCTAGGTACTGTAGCTTACTTTTTTATTGCCATCGTTCTGATTTTGGGACTTCTAAAACTTTTTTTCTATGTGAAAACTTCTCGTAAGCAGTTTACACTTTAAAAAAAATCAACTCTTACTGTATTTTTCAAGGTGAACTGAAAAGCTTTAACAATCAAAATCCATGTGTCTGAATATCGCAACATTATGAATGTTCTTATCAATCAATTCACTGTAATTTTATTCTCCCTTTTGTAACATGACAGTACAACAGTTCAGTGTTGCTTCCCCAGTCAAAGAAATTGTGTGTGCATCTACCAGGGCAGTGAATTTATCCAATTCTCAACACCATTTGAAGTGTTGGAACCAAAACATGCTATCTGCTGTGTAGTTCTGGAATGGACACATTCACTATCTTGCCATACTGGCTGTCATCAAGGATGCCAACAGTTGCAGAAGAAATTGTTTTAATGATGTGTCTTTGGCCAGGTAAAAGTAAAAGAGTATTTCAGTTTACCACAGGAGAAACTTCTTTCTTTCAGAATGGATGTAGATATTTGCTTAAAGTTATCTGAAGTCTGTGTTAGTTGTTGAACTTTCTAGTTCTAATTTTGTGAGCTTGAGACTGTTTTGTTTTTCTATGCTGCACGTGTGTAGAACCTGTTTTTTGAATGTTCTTTATGTATGTTACATCCATTTTGGTCATTTAATGTGACTACTGCTGGTTAACTAAACTATGGCAATATTAATGAGTTACTACATTAACTCAAGGATTTGAAAACTGCACTTCCTGAAATGTACTTAACTATGATGATGGATTGCAGAGCATTTCTTACACTCGTCTCATTATAGCATTTAGACTTTGTTTTTAAATTCTTGAATTTTCCTTAAATCATCCAGCAATGTGTTCACAGAGAGAACATATTTGGTGGAACACTTAGGTAATTATCCTTGGTCAATAAGATACCTGACACCTCACAAGTTCACTACGCTATGTTCTGGTTTATGAAATTTGTGTGCCACTACCTTGCAAACAATGCTAGTTTGCCAACTCACTCTGTATTTATATAGTATACCCACATATATGGTAGCTACACTGTTGTTAAACTTGTTTTGCTGATTCGTGAACAAAAGCTAGGCCATGGATAGTTCCCAGTTGGTTGATGGAATATAAAACACCAATACAGATCTGACATCATTTTGATGTTTGCATATTGTGAAATTGTACCAGGTTTTGCTTATGCTACAGGAAACAACTGAGGCATAGGATACGAAAAATCAATGTCTAGGTCACACTGGCTTTGATCACGTTTTGTGAACATTGTATCTCTAGATTGATCAAGAGAACTTTGAATTTCTGGCAAATGGTGCTTAAATTGGCCATTTCATATAGGAAGGAATGGAAAACGGGCCGCCGCCGCCACCACCATCTGTGCTTATTTGGAGAAAAACCATGTTGTGAAAGTGCTGGAAGAGCAACACTGATCTCACCCTGTATCACCTTCCCTGAATGGTACCGTTGGTTGATGCCTCTCGGGCGTGTGGGTACAGCCACGTAGATGTGCAACTTTCACTTCCTAGATGCTGTTGCTGCAGTATAAATGGGGAACAAACTGGAATGTTTCAAGATATTTTTCTTGCAAGTTGAAGCAAATTAGTCCGTATTTTCAAAGTTCCCAGTAAAATGATAGAGTAATAGTTTAGCACTACAGTTTTATTCACTTACTGATATGTTCAGTTTGCAACACTATTTTGTATGTTTCTATCCCTGATAGAGTCTAGAGAGTAAATGGGCATATTATTTTGCACAGATCTCCTAATGTACAGTATTTTTAACACAGAATCTTATAGTGTATGTAACAATTCGTAAAGTAAAAAAATGATGCAAATTTCCCTTGAGTTCTGCTAGAAGAGGAATAGAGTAAAATGTCACAATTTTGTTCACTGGTCACTTAGAAACCAGGAAACTTGTAGACTACAATTTAATAGCACTAACAGTGCAGACAGATAAAATCCCAAGGACCAATAAAGAGCAGCTAAGCAAAATTTATCCCTTGATTTTCTGTGCTTCTCAAAAGGTTTTCTCCTCTGGCAGAAAAAAATGAAATTCTAGAGCCTGTAGATATCTATTTATAATATAAAATTAAGAATTTTAAGTCCAAAATTTTGGCGTATTTCATACAACTTTTCAAATCTGATTCAAAAAACCTGTTAATAGACAGACTATTAGGTTGCTGTGTTAACTGTTTAAAAAGGAGCAAGTGACACTTAAAATGCAGCTTAGAATGCTATGAGATGTATAATATTCAATTCAGTTGTTTTTATTTTGTTTAGTTGCAGAGCAACTGTATATATTGTATAACCTAAAATCAACTCTTATTTTCAATGTCCTGGATGCAGTGATTTATAATTAGAGCATGATTAATAAATTTTACTCTTGTTAACCAGTCAAATGTCTGGAAAAATAAAACTACTTTTAAAATCACTTCTTCTGTCTCTGTTCCTTCGCATTGCTTAGTCAATATCGTTCTTTTTAATGTATAAAAAAGACAAATACGAATAAGTATCACTTGAAGAAAAAATGTACATCGTCTGGACTTTAGTTGAACAGAAAAACTGTAGATGGCACACCTGAGATTAAAGGGGTAAAGGACCGAAGAACTCCCTCTTATCACTTTGCTTTTATTTTGTTCTAATATCTGGGTTTAGCAGAATCAAAGTCTGTATTAACAAATTGTTTCTCAGACAACGAGGCAGAATCAAGTGTCAGTTTTATTTTACATTTCTGCAATATTGACATTAACATACAAAACATGATTTAGGACAAAAAAATTGTGTTAAATATAAAATTCTGTATTGTCCTGGACACTGAAGATGGCATCTTCAAGTCATGTTTGGGGAATGCCAGAGTACCATGTGCAAGGTTGCGTGGCTCTTCTTGGCACAGTAAGTCTTTCCTAGGATTGTGTGTGGCTCCAACCCCTCCATGGTATCACGAGGAGCCCTGGTGCCTCCCACACAAAAGTGCTGCCAGAGGAAATCAGGACTTCTCTGACATTAGAACTGCATCAAAGGCTGTAGACAACATTTTGCAAATGGCTTGTGCTTGTTCCTAAAAAACCCAAACACATGCATTAACACTTTCTGAAGAACTTCTAAACTTCTCAAAACTCAGTTAAAGCAGAATGTGTCCTTCATTCTGTTTTGTGAGACCAGGTTTCATTTCTGTGGCCTGCAATGAAACATGGAAGCTGTCTTACACAAGCTCTTTTGAACCAAGTCAGAGTTGCTGGCTGTCAGCAAAGCACGGCACCAGCATTCAGAATGTCACTTCTTGTGTTCCCCCAGCACTGCCAGCCAAGGGTCTGTGTCATCAGAGCATCCTGACAATGAATTCTCCTATTCTTAAGAAGGGATTACCTCCCTTGCTTACAAATATGGCTGCATGCTCTATTACCAGGATTGTTACTACATGCCTCCCTGCACTGTATCTTAAGAGGTTTTGTCTTTGGAAATACAAGTGGAGATTGTCCATAAGAGCAGCCGTAGCACTCTTTAGACTGGACAGGGCTTTCTCAGGTGAGTACCATTTCTCAGGTGAGGCAGTTTAAGGAATGTAGGTGTCTTCCTCAAAGCTGATCCAATGCAGTCAGCAGGGCTGTTTTCCCCTCCTCAGCCAGCACACATTTATACTCATTTTTTAAAATTAAGCAAAACTCCTTCTGCCAAAAAGCCTTCACAAGGGCCTTGGGTTTTAGACTCTCCCTTTACAATCAGAATTCCAATACCTAAATTAAATATTGTAAGCATAAACTCTTACCAAACTATTGCACTGATATACCCAGAGGCTGCATTCTTCAGAGGCTGCATCTGTTGTCTTCAAAGCCAGTAAACTTTTTCCTGCTCCCAGACCATCGTCATAGCACACCATCCGTACAATCAAATAGAGAGCGTGCCTGTGTAACACGTCCTGAAAGCACATGGCAAATAAAGGTTACTCTGGAACAGTGCAACAGGTATTTCAGTTTCCCACGTTTTTATTCTCGCTTACAAAAGAATACTTCAGATTTATCTACAGGAGAAAAGTATTCCTTGCTAAATTTTGGTGTTTTTTTAGTTCATAGTTCAGTAAAATTTTTTAAAAGTCGTGGTTTAGCACAACCTTAATTTTTGCTTCTATTTTAGAGGTGCATTCCTATGTGGACTATGAAGACTGAGAAGCTGAGAGCGTTGTTCAGCCCAGAGAAGAGAAGGCTCACAGGGAGCCTTCGAGTACCTGAAAGGGACCTGCAAGACAGCAGGAAAGGGACTTTTTGCAGGGGCATGTAGTGACAGACAAGGGATTCAAATGGCTTCAAACTGAAAAAGAGTATGTTTAGATTAAATTTCAATTGAGTGGTGAGGCACTGGAACACATTGCTCAGAGAAGCTATGGATGCCCCATCCCTGGAAGTGTTCAAGGTCAGGCTGGATGGGGCTTTGAGCAACCTGACCTAGTGGGAGGGATCCCTGCTCATGGCAAGGGGGTTGGAACTGGATGATCTTTCAGATCCCTTCCAACTCAATCCCTTCCGTGATTCTATGATGACATTCCTGGCCATACTATGAAAGCTCACATTCACTTCCCACCAACCCTCATTCACCCTCCATGACAGGTGGGACACTCTGTCCTTCTGGCACAGAGGTCACTTAAAACAACTTCTTACTTTTACAGTATTTTTCCAGACAATCCCCTGTCTCAGACTTGGGAAGGAAACACACAAGAAACTGTTCCCAGAAGAGGGTACAGACAAGGTCAGTTGCTTTGGGGGGCAGTAGCCATGTGGCTGTAGCCAGGCTGTTTGTGACCTGAGCCACAGCATGTGTCCTGACTCTTGCCACAGATTTCATCGGGAAGAATTCTACTCTCTATCAGAGCTGCAGGGTTTCTGCCTCAGTCCCAACACTTCTGGTTTTGGCCATTCCAAAAAGGGATTGTTAGAAAACACCCAGTACAAGGTCTCTGCAGCCCTACCCTACACAAACACTTTCTTCTTCAGCCATCCTACCGTCTGATCATACTCATCTGGTTCATTCCAGTCATACCATCTCCAGGGTCTTGGGTATTAAAGACTGATCTGTTTCCGTGTTCATGGCATCAAACATCTGTCCCTGTCAGCTGAAAGGGCTGAAGAAATGCCCACTTTGATACAGAAGCTGTAAAAATGGGCAGTGACCTTGATGCCTGCCTTGAGACCCTGGAGGAAGAGCCCTCTACCAGAGCCCTAAGGTCACCTTGCTGAAAAATGTCTCCATCCCTGACGCTCACTCAGCTCATTGCTCACACTGCTCTCACCATCAGCAGCTATCACACCACACTCAGGGCAGCTGAAGCTGGCCTGGAACTTACTGGATCCACCCTCCCAGTTCTGTATGAAAGATGCTAAAACTGTTCACCAAATTATGAGTAACTCTCAAGTGTTACTTGCTTGAAACCTGCTACAGTGCTAATGTGCATCTGGATTATCACTAAACGAGGGATGACAGAATTCTTTTGAGTACATAATCTCCTTGTAAATTAATTTCCTTCTCTCCTTTCAGTATCTCAGAACTCGGTGAAAAGAATTTGTTGATCTAACACACTGAAGAACAATTAAATGCCAACAGTGACACAGATGCAAAAAGCCAGAATTTGGCAAACAATGCAGTGCAATAAATTGCCAGTGCAAGCTCTCTTAACCACAAAAGGCTTTATCAGCTTTTGCATGCTTTCAGCTTGAAGACAGAAAATGATGGATTAAAGTCTTAAATTGGCTATTTGATCTTTATCAAAGCACAAGGGAATTTAAATAATAGCATAACCTATGTTTTTAATGAGAATTAAAAATTTAGAAGGACAGCAAACACAGAATCCAAATAAGTCAAAGTCTGAGTAACAACTACTACCCTTCCTCTCAGGCATTAGAAACAAGTGTTTTATTCTCTGAAGGGACCAAAAGAAACTTTTTGGCTCTCTTCAGAGCATTCAGCTATTGAGCAATGCTATTCTCCATCCTCATACTTGAGGCTTTTATGAACAGGCATTGCTGGGTTGTTGATGGGTCATGGCTTCATAAGGCCAAGTATTTATGGTATCTGGGGCTCTGAGGGCAACCAGAAGGAAACCACATGGCTGCAACACAAAGCTACACAAAGGCAACTGGAAGGCCCTGGGGAAGAGACCGGATTTTTATTTTTAGCAAAGAAGCTACTTGAAGAGCACTAAAGGAAAATAAACTACATGTAGGAAATGATGCAAATGAAAAGTAGCCTTGATCAATAAAGTGGAATCATGAGGCTTTAATGCTGGACTGAACTCTGACTCTTGAATTAGAAGTGCAAGGATGGAACTTAAAAAGAGCTGGGCACCTCAGGTATTCTTAAAAATACCCCATCCTTTGTTTTTCCGTCTTCACAGAAACACCAAGAGAAACTGCATTACTAACTCAGGCTGAGGAACCTATGGTCTTGGCCACCACAGTCACACTACTTTCCCCCATGAGAAAATGACAGGACAGCCACAGAGGAAGGAAAATGTGCCCAAAGAGCATTGCCAAAGGTTTGCTTGCCTTTCAACTGGTGCTCTATCTCAAAAGGAATGGCTTTTTGTCATAAATCTGACCAGGAAAAAACAGACAGCCCTGTGGAGATATGACATGAAGCAGTGCTGCTGTGAGAGCTTGCTTGTTTGACTTTTGCTTAAAACCAGAAATGACATTTTGGTCACACAGATCATCTACCAGAGAAATAAATGAAAGTACTTTTCAACTCTCATCAGAAAGACAAGTTTGGGTGAAGCACTTACATACTGATCAGATGTGGAAACTTTAATGCCATATTTGGAAACTCCCATAATAAACTCCTCTTCACCTGGAACAAAAGGTAACTTTCCATCTTGCTTTGGAGGGAAACAAACAAAAGCCTTTAGTGCAGACAGAAGAACATGAACAATGAAGATACATAACAGAAAATATATTCATGTGTACTTGGGTCTGCTGGCTCAGCACCACCATGAACCCTGCTCAGATCCTGCTGTGTGGAGTCTTGCCCACCACTCATGCACTCGCCCAAGTCTCTTAATGTTCTGTGAAATATATTCAGGGGAGACTGGACATTAGGAGGCATTTCCTTGCTGAGAGGGTGACCAGACACTGGAACAGGCTTCCTCAAGAGGTGTCTGATGCCCCAAACCTGTCAAGTGTTTAAGAGGCATTTAGACAATGCCCTTTACACATTTAACTGTTTGTCAGCCCTGAAGTAGTTGGGCAGTTGGACCGGTGGTCACTGTGGATCCCTTCCAGCAGAAACACCCTATTCTATTCTGTTCAATTCTACTCTAAATATTACATGGTTTCTGAAAGGAATTTATCATATCAGGGGAGAGTTTGGCCTGTGGTCAAATCAGGTCGGCTGCAAAATCATGTATGGCCTCTCATGCTGCGCAGACACCAGGTAATCTATGCTCCACACTGGCAGCACTTTTGCTGTCTGGCTGCAAAAATAGTTTTAGCACATATTCAGATTCTTGAAATGTCAAGTTGCTGCACGATAAACAGACATTCTGTGCTTTTAAAAAGATATAATCAGCTACCTAATGAGAACAACCAGTTACAGTTTTTAGTACAAAAATAAGTACAAGCAACCAGAGTTTGGCAAGGATGACCCAAATATCATTCAGGTTCTTTGGTCACAGATTCATTAGTGATTGCAAGCAGAAACTTGACATTTTCCTCTATGAGAAAACTTTTACAGTACTGAGGAAATCTGGGGGAGATATTCCTTCCTGGATGCTAAGCCTAATAGCACTGGAGGCAATGTAACAGCTTTCAGCTTGGACACTTACTCAATAACTACTCATGAAAAGGGCCCTGGCTCTGAGCCTGCTTCTGCAGAACAGTTCTTTGGGTGCATCTTCCCAGTTACTTAAAATGTTAGAACTGAGTGTGATGGCTTTTCAGACTCACAGCTTAATGGTTAAACATGCCGCTTTCTCCAAGTAAGTCTAACATTTACAGATGGGAGACCACAGGATAAATGAAAGAAAACACACCTAAGCTTAAGATATTTTAACATTGTTTGTATTGCCTTTTGTAACCCACTTACCTGTGCAACATCTATGTAATTTATCAAGTCCAGTGGCCCTTCAAGACTTCTGCTCTCGTTGTATTTTAGTTTTTCAATGGCACCAACATATTTAACTCTGAATTCTGCACATGTATCAGAATTACTATTGCTTTGTCCTGCAACAAAGTAAAACAAAGCCATTCTGAAGATTTCTATTTCTAATAGCTGTTAACAGGGCTAAGATACTAAATTCCCTATTTTTGCAGACTTTCATCAAACACTTATCCTTACCACAGTATATTAACTCCTCTTTAATGAACTGTCCTGGGTTGATTTAAAACAGACCTTGGTAAAGGCAACAGTTTCATATGAATCCATGATATAGCACTGTTTATGCCAATTCAAATTTGGAGTAAACAACCTTGAATCAGAAAACATAGAAAAGCTGCTTCTACTTTTTGATGTCTATTGGTTTCTGTTGAGTCCAACAGTGATACTCTGTATTCTGGTGACTAAAAACAAGTAAAATCAAATCTTATTTCCATTATTTAGGTGCAAATGTAAACTTAGAAAAGCAGAAAACAGCCATTCAAAAAGCTGTACCATAGTTATGCTGGTAACAGACTGGTAAGACAACTATGTTTTTCTTCCTCAGACAGTTTACTTTGAAAACAGTGACTTAATTCTAGATGAATCATTAATAATAGTTAGAGGCCTAGGGCTATGCATGCATTAGTCACCAGGCTACCTAACAAATTCACTCAGTATTACTGAAAATACCTATTTTAAGCTTTTCCATTTTCTGCTGTTTTATACAAATACACATAAAGTTAATCCTACTCCAGCCATATTTGCCCAAGCTCTGATTACATACCTGAACTTTTTGTGGAGTCTGTATCTAGACTAGCCACAGTACTAGACCTGGAAAGTCCCCCGAGACTGGAATCTACAGACTAAGAAAAAAAAATCAGCATCATCAGAAAATTACTGAGAATGTGTTAACAATGCACTTCTAGATGTCCTGCCTCAACTCTATTTTTAAAAAGATCCTACTGTTTATGTTGTAGTTGCTTCACCATCACTGCAAAATGGGGAGGAAAAAACAGTACCACCTGTTTCTTTCCTGAAGTTATCTTTCTGCCTCAATGCAGATTGGACTGACAAAAGTTCATTAGGAACCCTTGAGAAGTCCACAGATATTTTGAAAGGAGGAGGAAATGACAGAAAAAGAGAAAGTGAACCTTAAGGTAATGTCCAGAGAAAAAGAGAAAATTAATCTTAGGGTTATGTCCAAACTTTCCTGGTACTGCATTTTAACCTGAAAAATTGACAACTACATGCTTATCACCAATACTTGAAATAACAGAGCAGTGCCAGGAAAATGAAACTGGACCTCGGAAAATCCAGAATATTCAACTGATAATTTTAAAATCTATCAGACAAAACAAACACATTATTTAAAATTAAGACTACTTTCAGAGATACTGAGAAACTAACAGGTTCTGAAGAATAAACTCATTCTTGGTACCTAGCACCAGACACTGTGTTTAAAGACAAAGTTTAAGAACAAATGTACTAATTTTTCTTCCAAACCTTACTATGTGCTGCCAGAAAATCTTGTATTTGTACATTTCACTGTGGAAGTGACTGACTATTCATCTCAAAATACATGGGCTTTATGATAGGTATTTTTACCTCTCATAACACAATCTGAGGAATGGAAGTAGAAAGTTCTCCCTGTGGAAAAGGGCATCCTATGGAAATCACATCCTACCATCAGTGCAAGTGAACCACTGAACTGTTAACTTGTAACAAACAAAAGTGCTTCACAAAGAGAATAAATACCACATTCAGCTTACCTTGCTTTTAGTGCTGATTTCACTGCTTTGTGAGCTGCTGCTGCTGTGTCGCTTTTTTCCTTTTCTAAACATTTTTTCATAATTGGATCAAGGAAGATCTTCTAGGTAGAAAAAAACCCAAACTAAAGCTTGTCATATCATCAAGGGAACGAGGTCCAGGCAAACACCACTGACTGTGTCCAAAGTGGACAAAAAGTGGAAACTTGTACAGAACTCTGTGAGTGGCGGTAGGACGGTTACTCTGGTGCTCTTCACGTGCGACTGGACAAAGTTTCTCAAGTTCTCTGCTAAAACTTCCCTATCCTTCTGAATCATCAAAAAATGCTACAACCGAGTTTACAGACTGTTGCAAAGATCAGTTTCTAATGCATGTATAGATTTAGAAACAATGCAAAATTTAAAATTTATATTCCCACCTAAATGCATTCGATTATTTTTATTTGTGACTATGATCTAAGTGCCCTATAAAGTGCATCCAGTACATTCCCTGCTCCAATGACTGTGTTTCCAGTAAAACAAACCAAAAAAATGCAAAATCTATCCCCCCCCGCCTAAACACACACACACAGACACACACCCAACCAGACAAAAAACCCCACCCCACCCTACTTCTGAAAAACTACTGATTGAATACTCACAGGAACAGCCATTACTACCTAACATATTCCTGAAAATTAAAGCAAAACGTGTGGTACATTTACTGCATTAGAACTGAGCTACTAGGAGTTCTGAGAGCATTCCAGAAGCATTTTGCCTGTTCCTGTCCTACTACTATTACCTTGCTTCACTTAACATTTGGCTGGCCAGTGTCAAGCAACAGGATGCTGACTCCCTGTCAGGGAGCGCTCAAACCCTATTTCTCAGCTTCAGAGACGAATTATTTTCATTACAAAACTTCAGAAACTTTCAGCAGGTGGAAGAAAGAGGACAAAGGAGGATGACAGCCTATGGAAGACAGCTCAGACTGCAGAAAATAAAGCAAGAAACACAGGTGGAGCTTAGATGTGCGATGCAGCGATGGATCAGTCTCCAGGCCGCCGCTGTACCCGTCACTAAGCAAACACCGGGTCCCTGGCGACTAAAAGCCACTCTCGGCAACCAGCGGTGCACAAGGCAGGGCGGTTCCCAGCACATCCCGTCCCCCGAGCTTCCAGCATGGATCTGCCAGCCCCTCCTGCACAGCGCCTGCGGCCGCAACGGGAGCGCGTCCGCCGGTCCTGCCAGCGGCCTCCGAGAGAGGCTCAACACCCACTGCTCCACCAGCGGTTTCAGTGCATTAGAGGAGCCCTCAGTAGCCCCTGGGCTTTCCGCGGTGCATCTTCGTCCCTGCGGCTGCAGGGAGCGGCCCGGGAAGCCGGGCAGGACAGCACCGCATCCCGCCTTCGCTTCTCTCCCCGCTCCTCCCTCCGTCCCCGGCCGACAGCCCGACAAGTGGCAGAGCGATGTCCCCGCTCACCGGGCGCGCCGGGCGCCGTTCGCTCCCGCTCCCGCTCCCGTTCCCGATGCCGTTCCCACTCCCGATGCCGTTCCCGATGCCGTTCCCACTCCCGATGCCTTCCCCGATGCCGTTCCCACTGCCGATGCCGTTCCCGATGCCGTTCCGGGTCGCGCGGGGCGGGCGCAGGCGCGGGCGGAAGCGGCGGGAGCGCGGGGCGATGGCGGCCAAGCGCAAAGCCGAGGCGCTGATCCCGGCCGAGGAGAGTGACCAGCTGCTCATCCGGCCCCTGTGAGCGCCCGGGAGCCGCGCCGGGCGGGGCGCGGGGGGTCGGGGCAGCGCTGCTGGGAGTTCCTTCTTTCCCTGATATCGGTGCCACTGCTGGCGGAGAGTGTTCCTGGTAGCGACACAAGCGCTGTCTTTGGCACAGCTTGAAGATGCTACTCCAGGTTTATTCGGCCTGATTTGTTCCTTGGGCGAACTTTCATTTTACGTGTCAATAGTCTGACGCTCGAGTGCTCAGTAAAAAACAGAAGAGGCCAAAATCGTTTCCTCAAACAGGTTGTTTTTATTTCTGCTGCGTTATGTAGGGCCTCATTTCCTTTGAGATAAGTACAACTGCTCAATAACTTTAGATATCTGAGCTTAAAAGGGCTGTGTAGTTGTTATTTCTACACAGAAAAGTAATCCTGGTAAAGGCACCCAATGTAGTGGATCGTCGATGCGGTCTGGGTTGTTTCAGTGCTCATGACTTTGATATCCTTTTGCAGAGGTGCTGGCCAAGAAGTAGGAAGATCATGCATCATTCTGGAGTTTAAAGGAAGAAAAATAATGGTAATTATTTCACTAATATATTTGCATGCTCTCTCATACTTCAGATTGCTGAAGTGATCTGAAATGTTGCAGGTTAAATTCAGCCTCTGCACTGAAGTCAGACACAGTGCTAGAAAAGGCACATTTTTTGGCTTTCTGGAGCAGTATAGCATGTATGGTAGTAGACATCACAGAAGCTGTCCTGTAAAAATAGCAGGATAATAATAAATACACATTTCCAAATAGAATGTATGTGTCTGAAGTGCGGATTCTAAAATTTTCCCATTCCAGGTTTTAGTGGAACATACAGCTAATGTTTGCCAACACTTACCACACAACAGTCACCTATCAACATGGGTTGATACTTTTTTTTGATATCCCCCCTGCCAGCCATCTTCTCAGCTGGTGGCTGAAATCACTGGCGTGCGCTGGTTCTGTATGGTCAGGTGATGCTGAAGTGTGGACGAAAGCTTGCATGGGTACAAAATTATAAACAAAAGCTGGGATCTTTTGAGAGCTGTATCCCCGTGGAGAAAAGTCATTTAGACAGAAGCCCAACATGAGGATGTGAACCTGCCTGGAGCCAGTACAGAGGAGGCCACAAAGATGGTCAGAGCACCTCTCCTGTAGGAGAGGGCTGGGAGTTGGGGCTGTTCAGCCTGGAGAAGGGAGGGCTCTGCAGGAGAACTCAGAGCAGCCATTCAGTACCCAAAGGAACCTACAAAAAGCTGGAAAGGGAATTTTTGCAAGTGCATGTAGGGATAGGATAAGGGGGAGTTGTTTTAAAGTAAAAGAGATTTAGATCAAATGTTAAGAAGAAGTTCTTCACCACAAGGGTGGCGAGGTTGCCCAGAGAAGCTGTGGCTGCCCCATCCCTGGCAGCTCAAGGCCAGGCTGGATGGGCCTTTGAGCAGCCTGGTCTAGTGGAAGGTGTCCCTTCCCATGGCTGGGGGGTTGGAACTGGATCATCTTTAAGGTCCCTTCCAACCCAAACCATTTTACTTGAAGTCCAGTGCTAAAAGTAATGTTTAATGAAAAAAAGCCTTTTTTTGCATGATTCTAAAAGTCACTAATAACTATATCATAGACCAGAATGGAAGAGGGTTTTTTATATGTTCTGTTAGAAGCTTTAATTTCCTTTCATTTTGCAGCTTGATTGTGGAATCCATCCTGGGCTGGAAGGAATGGATGCTCTTCCTTACATTGATTTGATAGATCCAGCTGAGATTGATCTCCTCCTCATTAGTCAGTAAGTGGCACCTAAAAGAACAAATAACTTGAGGTCGTGGTCTGAGCTGTGTTCACTTGTAGGTTATTAGGAGAGGCTGAAAATAGGTGTTACTTAGATGATATGGAAAAACTCTAATTTCCAGATTTTAAAAAAAAATTTGAAGGATCTCCATTTAGCATTAAGGACTGAATATTAAGGCTATTCATTCACTTTTGACATTACAACTCTTCTGTGAGCTCGCTGTGATTTCTGACTCTTTTAAAAACCTGGGTTGCTTTAACACCATTGTGACAGCTCCTAGAGTGAGTTTTCTGCACAAAGACTGCAGAAGAGCATTGGTTGTATTTTTGTTCTATTGTCTTTGAATGAAAATGTTCTTGAGACTTGCACAAGTTTTGAATGTGGTTTAAGTACTGCTTAGAGGCTGAGAGACAAGGAGAGCTGTTTCTAAGTGATGTAATCAGTAATAAACAGGTTTCTATAAAATCCTGAGTTTTAGTGGTACGTGAATGTCCTACCTGTATTTCAAAAGTACTTTCTTAAGATAGGTTGAACTAGAAGTGTGAGCAAATAATTTGATATTAGGAGATCATGTTTTAATCTGTGGTGTGCAACATGCAAAATTAGAATCAAGTTTTTAGCTCTCTTGTGTCTTTCATTTTTATTGTGTCCCTAGTTTCTGTTCCTTTTCTCCCTCTAAATTTATATGGAAATTACAAAAAGAAGTTAAGTCTGATACTATACATGTAAAACCTTGGTAACTAATGGAGAATTTCCTGTTTTAATCTTATCTTTTCTTGGTTGTATTTTAGTCACTAGACTGCAGAACCTAGACCAGCACAGTTAACAACAAGGTTAAAAATTCTGGTTTGGATTTTCATGACACCATGTTAGTCCAGTGAAGTAGTGAATTATAGATATTATATACGATTGTTGTATAGTATGAATGTATTAATTGGATTTGTGTGTCTATTTTAAGTTTTCATCTAGATCACTGTGGGGCTTTACCATGGTTTTTACAGAAAACAAGTTTTAAGGGAAGGACATTTATGACTCATGCCACAAAAGCTATTTACAGATGGCTTCTTTCAGACTATGTTAAAGTCAGGTAAGATAATGTGTGGGTGGTCCCTTCCTGAATTATTTGACCTGTATATCCCATGGGAAACTTAAGATGAAGCTACCAAAAGTAGCTGGATGAACCTGGATGCTGTCATAAGTAGCAACATACATAACCATATAACCAGATTAGAAGTAATAACCTTACTACCTCATGGATAGTTTGTAGTGAATTTTAAAGCTCCTAAAGATACAAATCACTCTTCAGGACAAGGACAGATTAAACATTAAATATACAAAGAGTGCTCTGTTACTTGCATGTTGGGGTTTTTCCTCTCTCTTTTATCTTTTTTGTTTTCTTGTGTTTGATGCCTTGACACATCATTTCCGTGTGACTGCAATGGTCCTGAGCATTTCTCAACTCAGCTGTTTTGAGCTTGAGTCAGAAACCTGATCCTCTTTTAACTTGTTTGTTCTGGGCTGGTGGGAAAAGCATGGAACCATGTGGTTTTTGAGGACTGTTACAAGCTAAGATCTCTGTCCAGGGCTGGGAATCTGTTGGTACTTTTAGAGAAATACAGAGCAGATCCTGGACTGAAAAGACTGTTCAAAGCATGGCCTTTCAAAAGAAAGATGTTTTTAACTCTCCTTGGGTGAGCTACATTAGAGTACCCGGACTTGATCTCTGATGTAGGAGATTTGCTGTTACAGAATGGAAATCTAACTGTCAGTGGGGAAAAATCCAGGAAGGGTTTTTTCCAGCTGTTCAGATGAGCTGATATTTAGCCATTTCACTTATATCCAGTAATATCTCAGCGGATGACATGCTATACACAGAAACAGACCTCGAAGAAAGCATGGACAAGATTGAGACCATCAACTTCCATGAAGTGAAAGAGGTGGCAGGAATCAAATTCTGGTGCTACCATGCAGGCCACGTTCTGGGAGCAGCCATGTTTATGATTGAAATAGCTGGTGTGAAGGTATTTTCTCTTTATTATAAGTTGAAATCAAGCCTGAGTACTAATGTAGTCGTTAATTATTTATTAGTGTCTGTTATGCCCCACTACTGTGGCTGGAGATGTCCAGTAGACTTGGACTCAAGTCAAGGTGAGAGGCCTTGGCTTAGGACATGTATTTTCTCATTGATTAAAACTGGCAAGTGACACAGATCAGATCAGGTAGGATGTTTGGATTGTATGGGAGTCTGAGACATGAGTCAGACCTGGAACCACTAAACATGTAGTTTTCCTTGCTGGTCTGATCAGAGGCAGCTCGTCGCTGAGGCAGTTGTGTCAATCTGTGAACAGGTGTTTGTTTCTGTAAATCTCATTTATGTGTCTACCTGTCTCAAGTGCTTAAATGGCATTTGTCAGTGTATGCGAGTTAGATTTTTCTCATAACACTCTTATGCTAAAGTACCTAAAGAAATAGGATTATTATTAATTTTAGGCACGGAGGGATTAAGTAAATCATCGTATAATCACAGGCAGCACCATGCCAAAACCAGATACTTGAAACTCATCTCATGAATTGGAGTTCAGCAGCATAATCAGTGTCCATGGAAAGTTTCACACAACCCTGAAGAGGGAAGAGAGAAGGTGGTTCTGAGGCTTGCTGTCCAGTAGGAGTTTGTTCATGATTTATAATGATTGAGAATTATAAAAGTTTAAAGTTTAAAAAAAGCGTGGAAATAGAACTGAGTGTACAATGATCACAATGAAATGTAGATCTCTTAGTGTTTCTTTTTTGGTTTTTTTCTGATTGAGGCATGAGGAAGAAGAAGACTTCCCTCTTACTATGCATGACTCAGATGGATTGGGTTTTAATATCTGTTATTTTCTGTAATTCCCTGTGAAGCAACTGAGGGCTGTGATGGTAGGTTACCTGGTAGACCAGGTATCTGCTGTCACTAGCTAGATGTTATTTATTATTCACACATTCATCAATGGAATTACTGTTAAATAAAAAAATGTCAGTTTTGAAACCTTCAATTTAGGTGCAGAGAGTTGTATTCTACCCTGCAGTTAAGAATCCATTAAAAATAAGTAACAGTTAAAAATTAATTCATAGTGTAATGGGGAACATGATTATTCCATTTGGAAAATCAGCTAGGTTACAGGCGTTTTTTTAGTATTAGAAAATCTTGGAAGAATTTTTAATTAATAATTTTATTGGATTATTCATTATATTTTGCATTCTCATATGTAAATGCAGTTTTATCTTCTATTTACTTCCTCTTAGATGTTGCTATATTTTATATTAGGTCTATTTTTACTTCTTAGTGGTCACTGCAAGTATGGGAAGGGCTGAAAATGGCACTTTGATATCTCAAATGAAAAATAAGAGCTTAATAATTGTTTACCTAGTTTTGTTGGAATTGTTGGTATTGCTTGAAAAGCATTTACTATTGGGATTTAAATACTTGAATTGTAGTACTCTTGACCTAATACTGTAAGCACTGTTCACATCAGAAGAGCCTTATTTAAAGCACAGCTGACCTTTTTATCAAAAATTCCCTTAAAACCATCTTTGCACAGCTTTTTAAGGGCTGCTGACCTGGTAGAACCTGTAACCAGAGTGTCTGCTTCTCTTTGTCTCCAATAGCTGTTATATACAGGTGATTTCTCAAGGCAGGAAGACAGACACCTGATGGCAGCAGAGATTCCCAATATTAAACCCGATATTCTCATCATTGTAAGTTTTGCAAAATTATTTCTTTCTAGTAGTGATTAATTATGCATAGGGGTATGACTTAATTAAAGCCAACACAGAATGACAAAGACAATGGAGATTCAGTGGTAGTGATTTGTGTTAAATATCCAAAATGCTTGGGTGTTCAGAACTCTGACATTGCTTCCCACTGTATTGAAAAGTCTCATTATCATTTTATAGTTCTTCTGATGAAGGTCCTTGAGGCTCTAGACAGACCTTTCAGGGATGCAAGTTACCAGATATTGACTTGCATTGTACCAAACCCAAATTAATCAAATGTCTCCTATAGATCCATACCTACTTCCAGCTATGTTAAGAATTTGTCCTCGGTGGAGGTACCCTGAGTGCTGTTCCATATTTTTGCTTTGTTTTGTTTTCTGAGTGAAATTATTTTATTATATCCATATTTGGAAAACAGCAGCTCATGGGAAGATTTATAAGTAACAGTTTTAGCTGGAAATGAACACTGGGATCTTTCAAAATTATTTCATTTACCGTGTCCCATCTAGCTGTTCTCTGTAACTGATAATCTAATTTTAAGTCACATCAAAATCTTTTATTTTGTTTAATTCCTCTCTTTTAAGCCAGGATTTATACTGTGGCACATGTACCACAATGGGCCATGTCAGTGTGATCATCAAAGCACTGGCAGCATTTGCAGTTAGGAAAATAAGTCTGTTAAATTTGAAACCTCTTAAAAGAAGCATCCTAATTAATAGCTCTTACTTTTTTAGTGCTAACAGGACCTGTCTGTCTAAATTGCTTGGAGGGCTTTAGGAGAGGGGAGGTTTTGGTTATTTACCTTGGTGGGGGTGGTTATGGGAGTTTGGGGGTGACTTTTCCCCTCTCGTTGGTCTCTCTCCCTCCTCTCCCCAGCACATTAAGACCAGTAAGTTTTTCTGCTTTTTTGGTTGGGTTCAGAGGAGAAGATCAGGAATTATTCCCTGTGTCAGTCCTTTCAGTCCTCTGTCTCTCCATGTGTAGGAATCCACATATGGCACTCACATCCATGAGAAAAGGGAGGAGCGGGAGGCGAGATTCTGCAACACCGTTCACGACATCGTGAACAGAGGGGGCCGAGGTCTCATCCCTGTGTTTGCCCTGGGTCGCGCGCAAGAACTACTTCTGATTTTAGGTATGTACCACCCCAGCTCCTCTTAATGAAAAGGCACATAAAGTGATTTAGGATATTTTCAGGTATTATCACTCCTTGAACAACTCTTCAGTCATTTTGCAGCGTGTTAATAACCTGATAATTTAATATATAATGTATGTTTGTTCAAATGCAAAAAATCCAGTAAACCAACCAGCAGCTCTGCTTTGTGCGGTAGGATGGGAGACCTAGAAAGGAAAAGATGATGGTGTGGTAATATATGCTTGGCTTTTGAATCTTTTTGAATCAGGATTTCAGCAAATAGGAACTATTATTACAAATTTAATAATAACCAGTTAAAACAAGGACTGTTTCATTTAAACTGTACTGCTAAAAAAAGCAGGTATATTTTCTTCCAAAGTTCTACTATTTTTGTCCTTTAATTCACAAATCTGTATGAAAAGCTCTTTATAGGAAAAGCTTAGAAGGCCATAAAGGATACTTCTAACACTGCTGAAGTCCTAATAATAATGAAAAGCAAATTAGGCTTTTGAACAAAAATGAGTGAAAATTGCACATGAACATAACAAGTTACTTTACATAAAATGTATAGATAGTTGTTACAAGGTACTTCAGATAAAACAGTTTTTAAGTAAATTATTCCCAGGCCTCTTTGCTTTCTTTTAGCACATTCAGTTTGTACTGTGTTACGTGATTTTTTCACTAGTCTTTCTGCTCATGCTAATGCTGGCAAGACCAAAAGATAACTATCTCAAGCTTAAAGTGCTTATATTTAGGGGTGTTGAATATGAAGTGTTTCCTAAACTACTTGAAATTTTTCTCATTTTCTATTTCAGTTTAGCTCAGTATTAGAAAATGGTTTGTTTTCAAAATGTCTTACTAGTCTATTCAAATGTTAACAAGAAATTTGTATCTAGGCATAGGATAGTATTCGGTGTTGTAGAATTATTTACTACTTCTCATTGATTGGGAGGAGTTTTTTTATTTTATAGAGAACATTTTCAAAAATGTTCTCTGTAAAAACTGCATATTTTCACCCTTGTGTAGCCATTAGGTTGTAATTTGTTTTCCTCTCTTTGCTGTGTGTACATATTAAAGTGAGTTTCTAGAGATAAGTTTGAAAATATATCTAGCAAAGCTAGACATGCAATTGGATGCTTAATTAGGTAGAAAATGCAATTGCATCTCACATGCCTACACAGTTGAGCCTGCAGGCTTCTGTGTTTATTTTTCTTCTTTCTGTAACTGTATGAAAAAAATAAAATACTGTGTTTTTTGTAGAAAATTATGATGATTAAGCCAGTCTGTGACTGGTTTTCTTTTACTGGCTGTTTCCACCTTACACCTGAGCTTACTGAGGTAGTCATGGCAATGAGCCTCTCTGAAATGTTGTGAGAAGCTTTTCATGCAAATCAGAAATATTAGGTAAAAGCACATTGTAATGTCATTTTAAATGCACAAATACGGCCAGAAGAGTGTACCTCTATTTTTGGATGATTGTGCCTCAATTCTGCAATATAAATATCTTTCAGACTAACAGAACTGTATCCAAATGGGAAAATGGATAAGTTATGTTTGTACAGCTGCATTCAGATCCCTTCTTTGTGTTTAGGAAAGGTCATGGCTACTGTCATCAGTGATAGAATAAGTTGTGGTTAATGGAGGCTCTTTCCTTATTTTTGTTCCAGTTGGGCTTGTAAAATGGCAGTATACAGAAAGCCAGGCTTGATAAATGAGTGATTCCTTCTCACCTTGAACTCCATGGATTTGTTTTACAAAATGTTCATACCGTGAATTCTCACAAACAAGTCTGTGTGCAGATGTCCCTGGCTCTTAAATGTATAATTAATATTTGACAGGGACATTTTAGCTTTATTGTAAAGGTGTAATAAAACTTCTTTTGTCATAAAAGTAAACTTACTGCTGTATAGTATCATGTATACTTTATACCTAATAGCTGAAGGTGGTGGTTGGTTGAAATTTGATCTGCCAAAAGGATCTGAAGTTCACTTTTGTCATGTTTGTTTGCCTGTTTGTTTGTACTGGTTGCATGCAGTTTTAGCTGGTGACTGTTTTAGAAAAGCAGACGAAAACAAAGACTCTGTGATGGTGATTTTCTGTAATAAAGCAAAAAAAGCCCCCGGTAAATCTGTTTTACAAGAATTGCATATGTTTCTGAGAAGCACACACTTTATAAATAATCCTGTGTTGGAATTTTGTGTTTTGTTGTTTGGTGGCTGGGGTTTTTTTGTTTTGTTCTTTTTTATTATTTTGTTTGCTTTGGGTTTTTAGATGAATACTGGCAGAATCATCCTGAACTCCATGATATCCCCATATATTATGCTTCCTCTTTGGCAAAGAAATGTATGGCAGTTTATCAGACATACGTCAATGCCATGAATGACAAAATCCGCAAGCAAATTAACATCAACAATCCTTTTGTTTTCAAGCATATTAGTAATCTGAAGGTAAGCTTGAGATTCTTACAGAAAGGTGAGGGTGACAGAAGAGTTCATATTTGCTGAATAGTTTGAATGTTTAATATCCGGATATCACAGAATAATCTGAGTTGGAAGGGACCAGCAAGGATCATCCATTAAGTGAATGGCCCCTCCAGGGATCAAACCCACAACCTTGGTGTTCTCAGCACCATGCTCAAGTCGGCTGAGCCAATCAATATCCTTAATATCCTAATAGATCGATTAGGTCCGGGTTTGTATCTGAGTTATCTGCTGACCCAGGGCTTAGAGGGCTGTTTGAGGGGAGCTTATGCCCCAACATTTCTTCCACTACAGATCCCTGTGCTTGCAGTTTACTCCTTGTGGGTATCAGTAAGATGATACCTTCCTGCAAAGCACTTTTTGTGAGGATGGGGTATAATCTGTGAACACAGGGCCCTTCTTGTACGCCGTTCAAGGGTGCAGCTGGGCTGTCGTTTGTTTCAGTGAGTTGTGGTAACTGATATTCTCACTGTGTGTCTTTTTAGAGTATGGATCACTTCGATGACATTGGCCCAAGTGTTGTGATGGCTTCCCCAGGTATGATGCAGAGTGGCTTATCCAGGGAGTTGTTTGAGAGCTGGTGCACAGATAAGAGAAATGGAGTCATTATTGCAGGGTACTGTGTTGAAGGAACTCTTGCTAAGGTGAGTTGTTAATGCACCACAACCTCTTAATGACAGGTAGCATTCATGTTAGGTTTAAAAAGATTTGGTCTATAACAAATGTCTTTATTTGATTTACTGCGATTGTTGTCAGGTATGTATACGTACGTAGTCAAAACTGATTGTTTTTGGCTAATACCAGTGAAAAATACAGAAAATTTGCATATGGTCATTTCCAGTGATGTTATACAGAATAATCTTTTCTAGGGGCAGTTACCTTATCATGAGAAAGAATGATCGATACTTTAGACCTCTCTACTGTTTAATTTTTCAAGAAGGTAGCCCTAATCCTAATTCTAGAGGAGCTGATATTAAGTCTAACACCACTCATGTGTCAGAGATGAGACTGCTTTGTGCACCTCGTGCCACTGTCCATCTGCAGAGAATGAAATCCTTCCAAATTCCAGCAGCTAAGGGCAACCACAGCATCTAGTTTTGCCTTTAGAGATAGAAATCACACACTTCTTACTGTTTTGATGCAAATTAGAGAGATTTATCTGGAAGGATGAACTCACAGATCTGTTGAGGATGGACAGGATGAAATGCTGTGTGTTGTGCATGCTTTTTTCATGTGTGAGTGTCTGTTCTGTGAAGTCTGAGAGATTTTTTTTCACTTCTTCACATTTAACATGGCTGCCACTATTATTTCATTGATTTTTGAACTGTAAAACATTAGTTTTATGGTGTCTATAGGTGGCTTTATTTTTTTTAATTAAGATGCTTTTTTTTCCCTAGCATATCATGTCTGAACCTGAAGAGATCACAACTATGTCTGGGCAAAAGCTCCCACTGAAGATGTCTGTGGATTACATTTCTTTCTCTGCTCACACAGATTATCAACAAACTAGTGAATTTATCCGGGCCCTGAAACCTCCACATGTGGTCAGTATCCACGCTGCCCATTTTTCCAGAGTGGGATTCATCAAACCAGCTCACAGCCTTGAGGCAAGGCAGGGACTGGTGCCTAGCAGTAGTCAGCATCCCTGTGCTTTGAATAATGAAAGGTGGAGATTGTAATAATTTTTAATCATGTTACCTTGACAAAGTAAAAATGAACTTGCACTTGAGTGTCTGCATGTGGGATCCCTGGGGATGACTCTCCAGACAGTGTTGTGGTCCATAATCTGTTTCAGCAGTGTTTTGTGCGAGATACACTATAGGACAATGCCAAGATGGGGATGCTGGTATTGGAATAATTCACTGGAATTTGTCCCAAAATAAGCAAGAAAACATTGATTGAAGGTATGTTGCAGACAGCAAAAAGCAAAGGCAGAACTTGCCGGGAAAAGCACGAGGAAATCACAGGAAGCAGGAGGTGTGAAGGACCAGAATGTGAAAATAGGGACTAGGGTCTGAAACTGGCAGAGAAAGAGTGTGCAAGCACAGATAAGAAAGAAAAAAAAATCATAGCAGAAGAAAAGAGGATTTAACCTGGCAAAGAACATTGTAAACTGTGAAGCATCCTCTCTGAATTGCATGTTTATTATGTTTTTAGCTACACACAGACATAAAAATATAAAGCTAGCTAACTTTTAGTGTTGAACTTCAATTAATACTTCCCCTTCATAATACAACAATATGTTTGTGTATGAAAACTTAAATGGGATCTCTATAATGCACTCTGCTTGGTTGCATGGATTTTTCAACTAATGCTCAGGGTCATGAAATCTCAGCCTTCGAATAATGCAGAGAATTCAAAGACACACAGCTGTAACTGAGCTCATGTTTGATACACTGTGACCTCGTGGAATTGCATTTTTATAAAGGTGAGATAGAATACAGCAGTTTTCTTGGGTAATTTGTTTATTGCCATATCTGGTTGGACAAATAACTTCTGCTAAAAGGAAAAGTGTCTTTTTTATAGATTTTAGTTCATGGTGAGCAGAATGAAATGGCCAGATTGAAAGCAGCATTGATACGGGAGTATGAGGATAATGATGAAGTTCATATAGAAGTTCATAATCCTAGGAATACTGAAGCTGTGACATTAAACTTCAGAGGAGAAAAACTTGCCAAGGTAGGAAATTAGTGTTTTCTTTATCTGTGGAATAGTGTTTTCTTCTGGTATAAAAACTACATGTGATCTTCCAAACCTCTGTTTTAATTCAAATTACATGTTTTCCATGGACTCAAAAGTACGTGAATATTTCATGTTTAGTTGTATTTGGGGTTTTGTTTGGGGTTTTTATTTTGAGGTTTGGTTTTTCTTTTGTTGTTTTGTGTTTTTCTTTGGTTCTTCACTCTTCCAAAATTTTCTTGTGTTGTGTCTCAGATAGTTTCTGGGTTACTCTGACCTTCTCTTTTTTTCTGAGTTAATTTTATACTCTGACTTTCCTGAGAAAACACTATTTCATCTCCATAGTTACTTGAAGTTGTAAACACTTCAGATTGCCATGTTGTGCTATATGTGTTTTTAATTTCCAGGTGATGGGATCTTTAGCAGATAAGAAACCAGAGCAAGGACAGAGAATTTCTGGAATCCTAGTTAAAAGAAATTTTAATTATCACATCCTTTCTCCATGTGACCTCTCCAGTAAGTAAAGACAGTGATGTGATCAGTAGGTAATTGAAACTTACTGGGTCATTAAAACACTTATAATTCTGTGGGGTTTCTTCTGCAGTTTTTTGTTTCATCAGCAATTAGTTTTATTTCGTTTTAGTTTTGCCCAAAGTTCTGAACTGTTGTAGTGAGAAGAAAGGCATTCAACTCATTGTTCACTGAAATTTAAAATCTTTTCTTTCTCTAACAGAAAAGAAGCAAAATTCCATTTCCCTTCTGGTTATCTAAAACCTTTTCCTCTGCAAGACTATGCCTAGAACAAAAAGCACCTCAGTCAATAGTGTACCAGTTTCTAAAATGTCATTAGTTTTTAGTGTAAAAAGCTACAGAACAGTGAAAATATTTGTGTAGTTCTATGCTTTTTATTACTCAAGAAATTGATCTATTTTCAGAATAGAAGAGGAATTAAATCTAAGGTCAGAAGAGCTTTGGGAAAAGCGGTTCTGCTGCCCTAGTTCATTGTTTGTCTCTAATGGGCAGGATAATATAACAGTTCTTGCTGGTTTCCTAACCACAAATATATTATTTATCTTATAGTAGATGCTCCACCTTCCTCTTTATAAATTGCCCTTTTCAACCCTCTTGTCTTAAATGTATTGCAGCAGCTTGGAAAAAGCAGAGACCACTGCTCTTCTTCTAGCAGGATCCATCTTTATTACACACTCTTCAGTAATTTATATGTTTCTGCCACGGGAAAGTTTAGGGAAAGTTTTGGGAAGGGGCAGAAGGAGAGACAAAACAGCCACACCACCAAGGACCTGTAGAGCAGAGATATCTGCCCTTATCAGTCATTCACACAAACAAGCTACCTCCCAGCATTACAGGTGGTAAAGGAAAACATCCACACGTGGTGTTTATGGCTGGAGTCAGTCCTTTGGTATGCACCTTTCCCAAGAGAGCAGAGAGCCTTTACCAAACTCGAGATAAACATGACAGGCCACTGCTTCTACATAGAGCTCTCATCAAGGTTGGGATGGCTCTGCTTTTACATGTATCAATGCCTTTATTTATCCGTAATGGCGATTTTATTTATTAAGAAGTAAATTTAGAGGGCTGGTTTTTAACATGTATGTTTTACAATGGTTTCAGATTACACAGACTTGGCAATGAGCACAGTAACACAGACACAAGCCATTCCCTACACAGGCCCTTTCAATCTGCTTTATTACCAGCTACAGAAACTTACTGGTAAGTACTTGGAAAGATGTGGTCATGATTTATACTGGTCAGCTTTTAAAACAACTTCCAATCTTCACAGATCGTCTGAGTGGAAATTTCTTCCTATTTTACAACTTTCATTAGACTATGCAGCTTCTGCCAGATCCAGTTCATGAGTATGACACAGATTTTGGGGGGATTCTACTGTATCCATATTACAAAGTGATGAGTATGTAGCAGTATAGAGCATAGGCTGATTTCTGTCTGTCAGCCCCCAAAGTGAGTGCTCTGGCCACTCTGATGGAAGCTTTATTACTTGATCTGGCATCTCTAGCCCCAGATGGAATGGGTAATGCCAACCAATTAATAAAAACAAGAGCTCTGCCCTCCTTTGTGACAGACAGCCTCTTCTGTCCTCCCGAAGAGGCAAGAAGTGGCTTTTCCTGAATGGGAAGCCGCTTAAACCTGACACGAGAATCCCCTGTGCCTCTCTCTGGCTTTATCAAAGGTTAGGGGCAGCTCCTGTCCTAGTTCATTGAAGGAACATTCGCTTTGCAGGTTCCCTTCCCAGACTTAAACTCAGAACGTTTTTTATTCTACAGTGTCAGAATCTAATTCATGTCACTAATGAAGAGAACACCTATATTCAGTTGAGGTTCAGGTCTCATAACCCAAGTGCTACCAGGCACACAAGTGCTTTTGGCTTAAGCTCTTATGCTTATGTGAGCAATGGGTTATCCTTTAAGGGGGTTGGAGCTGGTTAATTCTGCAAATGGAGCAGAAATAACTAAATTTCTCATGTGTTTTCTTTTTTGTTTGTGAACTCACCATCAGCATATTAAGCTAGTCAAATATGATAATTGAAAAAAAGTAAAATGGTCAGTATTAAGTAATAAAAAACCTCAAACAATCCAGAACAAAGAAAATAATATTGTCAGGTAAGGGAAGAGAGTACGTGAGCTGAGGTTCCATTTTGTGAGCTGCTCTGAGCAGTTGTGATAACAGACAACCCCTCTTATTCTTAAACTGACCTATTTTCTTATGCAAATAAAGTTAGTCTTGCTTTCAGTATAATTTCATTTATGCTAACCATTTATTGTCACTTCTTAGGTGATGTAGAAGAAATAGAAATCCAGCAAAAACCAGCTCTGAAGGTTTTCAAAAATATTACTGTGATCCAGGAACCAGGCATGGTAGTCCTTGAGGTAGGCATTGGTGAGGGAGAAAGAAGTATTTTGTTCTCCAGTTTCTGCAAAATAATACCATACAGATGCCATGCAGAATTCAATGTTTAAGTAGTTTTCTGTTGGATGACAAGTAGAGTTAAAGCTAGAACAAAGTTCCCCTTCAGCTGTGGTCCTGTGTGGATGTGTGTGATTTGATTTATGCACTGCCAGCTGCTTTTTTTTTGGCCACATCTCATGAGCATAATGGCACATTTGGTGCCCTTTTTCTGTTTGGCAGATAGTAATTGGAAATAACATCAAATGGTGTTCCTTCCTCCCCCAAAGAGTTGTGGTAATTAATTATTTTGTAAATGTGCTCAGAAACATTCAAAAGCTTGATTTTTTTCATGGGAAGTTACTGGAGTACACACAGTTAAAAGTAGTTAATAATTTAGTGTGAAATATATGACAGTCATTTGCAGCTGGAATTCAGAGAAAAGCAAAAAGGAGAATGCAATTAATGTTAGTATTGTCTTTATGCTGCATTATTCACTCAGTCCAAATTATGAATGTATTTCTTTTGTCTTCCAGTGGGTGGCAAATCCTGCTAATGATATGTATGCAGACACTGTGACAACAGTGATACTGGAAGTTCAGTCAAATCCCAAAATACAGAAAGGTATAAGTTTAGTGTATGCTTATTTAACTTAGACATTTCTTCCTTTGTTTTTTTACATCAATCTTAGAGGGATATAATGCCTTTCAATAGATTGCAATCCCCTTATTGTATTTCCTTGCCTTATGGAACTTACTAGGGAGTAAAATTTGCTATTTAAAAACAGAATTACAACCTAGTCTTCATTATTTGTGACATGTTCATTTGTTGAAACTTTCTCTTACATGGCAGCCAATAACTGTGGAAAACAAGGCCTCATTTAAAAGAAGTTAAATCTTATACAAAAAAATCTAAAGTTTTGTATTGCCCAACCCAGGCCATTTTATGATTGTTGTCCATTGATTCTACATGGACAAATAGATGTTTATTTTCACTGGATTACTCCTCTTGTATTTTTATTACATATTTTAACAATTTTGTATAGTAGCAGTCAGTGCTCCTTATGTGCTTAGTACCATACCTGACTCAACACATTTGTTAAAAATCCTTTCACCTGAGTTTATAAATTCCCATAATAGTTTTTACTTTGTCTGAGGGTAAAGGTTTTCCAGTCACCTTGACCCAAACTAATTCAGTGTAATTTTCTGATCTTGGTTGTGATAATTTTCAGAATATATAAGCCCTTCTGGCCATGTCCTCATGTTCTGCATTATGAAACGAACCAAAAATAGAAATTTCATTTTTGAATGATACTTTGACCTCCTCTTCTTTTTTACTTCCCCTCTTTTCTTTCTTTATACAGATGGAAATAAACCATTTTGCCATTTTGCCTTTTTTTCAAAAAATTATTTCTTACTGTAATATCTGCCTTAGCCTGATTTTTCATAGTCGACACTTTCTCTGTGTGATTTGTTGGTGACAGTATCTAGATTCTCCACCCTCCACCGTCCTGCAATTAATTCTTCTTTGTATTTTTATGTGCCTTTTACCATTTTTTCCCATGTTGTTTCATGGTGCTGATTTCGTCAGATAATCTCAGGTGTGGCTTCTTCTTTCAGGACTTTTTTTATTCTTATTTGGGGTAAAAACATTCCAAAGAGTAGAACTACATTCCTTGTAGTTCTGTATTTTAGAGTATGTTCACAGGATCACAAGAAATGGAATTAAAATATCTTAAGTTACTGTTGCTTAGCAGACCATGTGCCTGCATTTACCTCATTTCCAAGATAAAATTATATCTTGCTTAGTACATTTAGTTATTGCATTTTACCCAAGGAGTTGTAAATTTTAATACATTTATTAAGTT
The DNA here is from genome assembly GCA_013400915.1 of Pardalotus punctatus. Classification (NCBI taxonomy): domain Eukaryota; kingdom Metazoa; phylum Chordata; class Aves; order Passeriformes; family Pardalotidae; genus Pardalotus; species Pardalotus punctatus. The sequence continues at coordinate 356,732 of VZTX01031479.1, read as the reverse complement.
TTTATTAATAATATTTAAGCTCGGTTGCTTGCAGTTGTAAAGTTCTTCAAAGAATTTCTCAGAAATTCTAACTACCACTGTGTTCTGAATTCTTCAGCTGATTTAGAAGTACTGAAAACTAGTTTTTCAAAAGACTTAAAGCTTTTTTGCATCCATCAGTGAAAAAGGTAGCAATTTTCACAATTACCTCTTCCTATGGACATCTGACTCTTTAACAGTCAAATACTTAAATAATTATGTTCAAAAGAAAATTACTTGTTTTACACTACCTCTTAATTTTGAAACCTGGTCTAAAAAAAAGTATTCTTTTTATTTCAACTTCTCTATGCTGAAACAAATTCCAGGAATGTCTGTGCTTATTACTACTGCTCACATTCACTGTCCAGTTTTAATTTATTTTATTCTCTGTGTGCTCCCAGCTCCATAATGTGGTATTTTCCTATAATAAGAGAAAATGGAGGGATTATAAACAATTGATGAAAGTAGATTATTTTCTCCATTAAGCAAAGAAAATGTGAGAAGTAATGAGTGTTAACAATAAATAGGATAATTAAAAATTGAGGATGTGACTTGTAAAGTTTTCTGTTTTAAAATGGGGTAAGTACAGGAATATACAATTAAATGTATGCATTGCATTGATGCGCTCATCTTTTTTTTTAATACATTTTTTAAACTAAATCGTTTAAACATGCATCTTTTATTTAGTTTTTGAATTGTTTTTAGGAAAGTCAGTTTGTGACTAGGATCTATCATTTAGCCATTTTTCCCTCCCAGTAAATGCCTGTAAAAGTAATTTTTTTTTTTATCTTTTCAGCTGCAGTAAATAAGATTTCCAAAAAAATAGATATGGATGTGTATAGGAAGAGAATGGAGATCATGCTTCAGTAAGTTGATATATATTTTTCTAAAGGAAAATGATCACTGTTAATCATGAAAATACAATAATCTTAGTATAATAGAGTTTAAAGATAGTTATGTAAAAATACGCCATGCAAATTTACTTCAGTCTAATTTCTGTGAAGGCCAGGAATTAATAAAGAGGTATAGTAAGAAGTGCTCTGCACCATTAAAATTTTGAATACAGGACCCAGTTATTTCTTCCAGAAGCAGATTTTTAAATTGTCTTCAAAAATTATGCTACACATGGTTAAAAAAACCCAACTTTGAATCACATCTCTTTTAAAACTTACTCTGTTGTATGTTGTTATTTATGTAGAAATCTTGCCTCTTTTGAAATTAAAGGAATCTGTCCCTTCATTTATTATAAGATTATTGTGGTAAAATACTTGCTGTTATTTGATACTCACTGTCATAATAAAGATGGATATTTTTAATTACATCTGAGTGGGTTAAATAATTGTTGCTGAAAGGTGATACCCACCTGACAAAGTGACCCCAGGGTTAATAGAAAAGCCTAAGTTTGCTGTTTGGCTGCATCTTACACTCGGGGCTCTTTGCTTTAGGGATATGTTTGGAGAGGACTGTGTGAGTTCCAAAGATGACTCTGTCCTGTGCATCACAGTGGATGGAAAGACTGCCAACATCTCCCTGGACACTCGGGTATGTAGAGCAGAGCTCTTGCTGTTGTGTGTGCTGTGTTCAGCAGAGTCTCCTGTCTGGCACGCAGTGCTGCCTACAATGTCATGTACCCACCTGCCGAGGAAATGTACTTGGTATCAAAACATGGAGTGTTTGTAATTTAAAAGATGCTTGCAATGTTTGTGCAACAAATGCAGTACATTTGGAAAAAACCCCAGTATTTTTCACCAGCTCAGTTGTATGAAAATATGAATAAAGATTGTAGAAAAACTTGAGTTAGATTGTAGAAAAACTTGAGTTAACCCACAATTTTTTAAAAATGCTTTCAAAGGATAGCTCTGGTCTGAATAATTGAACAGTTACAGGGTAGGAATGATGTTAATAATGTTGTTATCTTGATCCTTTTGGAGCTAAATTGAAAGCCTGATACACTCACAAAAAGAAATACTTCATTAATTTACTAGCTTGGTTCAGAACTGAATGTCATGCATGTTAGAAGGGTGCTTTAAGAAGCCACCACACCTAGTTATTCAAATAATGTAAAACTGTAAAGAATGGTTAAAACTATGTCCTTCAGGATCTTAAGCATTTTAATGTCTTGACTTTCTGTCATTTTAATAACATATTAAACATCTATTGTGTATTGCCTCTATTCATAGTAATAATATAATGTAAAGTAATTCTATGGTGTAGCTCTCACACACTCTCCTTAAGGGATCACAACAAGTATTTTAAGTGTTCTGCAAAGCCAGAAGGTTGGCCCTTGCCAAAAATTTGTTACCTATTGAAACAAAAGAAGTAAATGTTAATTATCTTAAGAGAATAGTGAGTTACAGTCCTGTGGTTAACACACAACTTCTTGTGCCATCCTTTTCAGTTTTTTAACTAACAGATGCTACATTTCAGTTCACACATAGTACGGAAAAATACAGGACTGGTGAAAGAACTCTTGAAATAAAGAAAAAACTAACTAGACTGGAAGAAAATGCATACTGCTTAATCAAGAAGTTTGATTTAATTTTTATATATGTCATTATTGTTAAAAGATTTGTGCACAGACAGAAACCCCAGTGGCAGCTCAGTTGCAATAAGGGTGTATCTTTGCAGTACTTATTTTACACACAGTGTTGGCAATGGCAAGTTTGTGCCATCGTGAACCAGATTTTACAAGGACGATCTGTCCTTCTTTATGTGCATATGTATCTTATAAAACTTTACTGCCTTTAAAATAAAAGGCTGCTTAGTGTATATCTGACTGGTGGGAGACAGAGATTTCTTTTTTCCATGTTAACACAGTGCTCTCACAGTTAACATGATTTTAACAACATTGCTAGATAACATTAAATGCATGTTTGCTGTTTTAAGTGCCTTTTCTCCTCCCAAACCTTTATGGTTGGAAGGAGTTACTTGATCAGAAGAGTAAGAAGTTAATACTGAATTAAAAGAGGTACAGTCTTAGTGTCTAGATAGGCCACAGGACTAAGAACAGTATCACTACTCAAATACTGCCCTTTGCTTCTGAGGTAGAGCAGTCAGGGGTAAGTGTAGATCAAGTTGCATATTTGGGGTGGGCATCCTTCTCTAGGACATTTTTAGTAAAAAATTAACTTACTTGGATTATTTTTGTGTAAATGTCATCATGGGTGTGGGAGCATCAGTGTGGTGCCTATACCTCTGTGGTGAATGCATGTGTTTTGCAGTATTACCCTAATACAGTGTGAATGAATTCACAGATAAAACAAAATCTTGTGTGATTTTTTTTTATTCAAATTAAATATAATCTACAAAACTTAATGCATTTTACATGGTAGTTTTGAACATAAGACTCAAAATTAAGCTTCAGCAGGACTTGCTTACGTCTTCTCTGAACTCTTCTACATGCTGACAGACATGAAAAACATAGAATGCTGCTCTTGATAATTTCCATGAGTACTTTCTCCTGTCCCCTTACAAGCATTCTTCACGTGCTGAAAAGGAGCATGAAGTGCCAGTTCTAACATCCTTCTCTTTTTGTTCCCAGACAGTTGACTGTGAGCCAGGAAGTGAAGATGACGAATCCCTTCGTGAAATGGTGGAACTGGCCGCACAGAGGCTTTATGATGCCCTTAGCCCCGTATACTGACCTCTGTGGAGAACCTAGGATGCTTAAAAAAAAAACCCAAACTTTTAAATTTTCAATTTATTTGGGCTATTTTTAAGAGTAAATTGTATAAAAACTTTTTCTTCAGTAAGTCAAACGTATCAGTTCTGTGAATATGAAAGTGCAGAATTATTTCACATAATAGATCAACAACTTTGTAACAGCTGTATTTGTGCATATAGATTAAATTAAATCAGGCAAAGTGTGTGTATGTTCTTTTATATCATGCTGAAAAATGTCCACAGAACCTGTGTTTTCTACAAAAGAACTTTGTCTGGTTCATGCTTCTTTCTTTCGTCAGCTGATTAAAATGGCACCTGATGATCTTTATAGTATTGGTACTATTAGCAGAATTAGCGTATGAGTAGTATTAGCAAAAATTAGCGACACTTTCCTTCCCAAACTGTGTCGTTAGCAAGATAAACAGTATGGAGCCTTTTAAATGAGGTAATTGCATTTTCTTAAGAAGGAAGTCTCCATAAAATTACCATAAAAAACCCAAAAAACCCCATAAAATTACGGTTCCAGGCAGCAGCAGGGGTGTGTGAGGGGTGGGTCCCCGCTGTCCCGGGCGCGCCTTCCCCGCGCACCGGCATCACTGAGCCTTTTAAAGGGGCGACCCAGCATGGAGCGGGGCAGTGACCGGACCCGCTCGGTACGCGCGGCTTTCCGGCGCTCCGCCCCCTTTCCCGCTGCCGGGGAAGCGGCGCGGCCGCCGCCCGCTCCTCCTCCCGCTCCTCCTCCCGCCGCCGCTCCCGGCGGATGTCCGGCCGCGGCCATGGCGCTGGCGGAGGCGGGAGCCCGCGGGCGGCTCCTGCGCTGGCCCCGCGTCCTCCTCTTCGGAGACTCCATCACTGAGGTAGCGCCCGCCCGCCCCTGGCTCCGCAATTCCCGCGTGGAGCTCCTTTGCCAGCCCGGCTCCTCGTGCAGCATCCCGTCGTTGGGCCGAGCGCCGCCGCCAAAGCGCCGGGCCGGCGGCCCTGGGGACCGCGGCCCCATCCCCGGTGGAGCCGCCGTGAGGCTGCTCCGGGGGCCCTCACGTCTGGTGGGACTTTGTGGGGTTTGGAGCCGTGTCACGGAAATTCTTGAGGTCGCTGTGTCCGAGGCGCGATCTGGTGAAGGAGTAGCTTGTGGTTTTTCGGTGTTAGGGGCATTTTCCATTCAGGGGGCCCAGCGTGCTGCCCGTGCCGTCTGCAGGGACCTCGCACTCCGCCCTCACCCGGCCCCTGGCGCATCCCAGCTCCCGGTGTCCAGCTCGCCCAGCCCGGACACATGTTCTCCATTGACGTGACTGGACCACGGCCGGGTGAACACGTCCTTTGAGGCAGCACCAGCTTTTTAGTGTTGATTTTGGGACCCTGGTTTCTGGTGTGTGGGTTATGTGGTGGGTCATGGAGCTGCTCTGATGAAAAAATAACTGACCAGAGACAAAGTTTATCTTTAATGGGAGCTGGGTATCTAAGCCGACTCACTGCAGAATTGTAGCAGGGAGGATAGTACAGCAGTGGAAATAAGGAGAAGGGGTTCGTTTTTCCATTTCGGGAAGAGATGGGTATCAAACTGCACTCCAAAGCAGCATGTGGAGAGCGGGTTTTTGAGAGGTGCTCTTCAGAATAAAAGGATCTTAGAAATAAAGTAGAAAAATATTACGAACAAACATAGCAATGTTTCACTGGACGAAATGAAACTGCAGTCCGACAGCAGTCAGTTTGTATTTTGAAGGGACCCCAGGGTCTGTCCCTCTGTAGGTACCAGCCCCCAGCCCGTGTTGCCTTGGATGCCTGTGGTGTGCCTGGGTACAACCAGGACTGTTTGACCGCCGAGGGACAGGGCAGGGAGGGAGGAAATGCTGCTGCAGCAGTACCAGGGGCCGGGCACAAAAGCTGTTGAGGCAGGAAGGTGCCGGTGGTGGGGCTGAGCTCTGGGGAACAAGTTCTTCCACAGAGGATCTAACAATTTTCCTTGTTTTCAGTACTCCTTCCAGGAAAATGGCTGGGGGACATATCTTGCTGAGAGACTGGTCAGGTAAGAGCTTAAATTTCAAAAGTCATTTCTAGCCTGCAGAAAGTCATGCAGCTATTCTAAATGAAACCAACAGTGGTTAATATTTAATGCATGTTTCTTGATTGACATTTATTTATTTAGTGAAGTGGAGCTGCCTTCTGGGCAACATGCCCAGGACTGGTGGAAATACTCATTGGGTGTTGCCACTCAAAGCTTGAGTGGAAATTAAAGATTCCTTAATGCTTGTCAGGATTGTCTGGTTCCATAGTGTAAGTAACAGGTAGATACTACATGTGCAATCTGTGTGTGCGTTTTCAAAGTATAATTCCGTTGAAAAATCCTGTGACATCTCATTTTTCCAGAAAGGGATGGAGGCAGCCTGACAGAATGGTTCAAAGCTTCCCAAATTTTGTTTTGATGGACAGAGGAGAGATGTTATTTTTGATATGTATCTCCATTTCAGAAAATGTGATGTTGTGAACCGTGGGATCTCGGGGTACAACACCAGATGGGCTAAATTGATTCTTCCAAGACTGATCCCTGAAAGTACTAGCGCTGACAGTATTGTTGCAGTTACTATTTTCTTTGGAGCTAATGACAGTGCTTTGAAAGGTAGGGTAGCTTGCTTTCTGCCTGTTTTTTCCCCTGTGACCTGTTGTCATAAAACGGTTTTACAGTTTAGCAGAACAGGCAGAACATTTCACAGGCTTTTCCTGCCACTTCTCCAGGAACGGATTGCTCTGTTTTCATTTATACAGAGGGTTGTTTTCAGTAATTTCATTTGTGTTTAAACCATGCAGTGCCTTCCATTTCTCTCCCTATCACCAGGTTTTAATGTTAGAAAAGTAAATTTCAGTGTGCTCAAGACTTCATTGTGTAACGGTTGCCTAAAATTGGAGTTGGGCATCCAGCTGTTTTTTGTGTCTTTAAAGGAGTCTGATGAGTTCTTGGCAGATGGGCTGAGGAAAGGCAGGAAGGTAGCATTTGGATTCTCTTTCAGATACGCAGAGCAGGACACAGAGTCTAATCAAAATGATAATATCAGTGCATGAAGGACTGACTGCATGTCCAAGGGACTTTCCAGAATTTTCTCAGCATCCATGAACATTAGAAATCTCAGGGTTTGGTTCAGGTGAGGTTTGAGGTGATTATGTGTTCTAATAGTAAGGTACAAAGTTGTAAAAAAAAAAGCATCTTAAAAAAATGCAACTACTGGGTTTTTTCCCTCCATGCCTTATTTGCGTTAGTTGGAAATGCTGTATTTAAACTCTTGATTGTGTATTGAGGAACAGCATTTTCCTGCCACACCTCCCGAATCCATCCTTGAGGGGAACTGCATACTGGGAATGAGTGTCTGTGGCCGTACTGTGTAACAGTCCCGTTATGCTGTGTTACAAAGCTTCAGCACCACTGATGCCTGTGCTCCACCCGTCACAGAGCTGAACCCGAAGCAACACGTTCCTTTGGAGGAATATGCCATGAACCTGAAGAGCATGGTACAGTACCTGAAATCAGTAGACATTACTGCGGACAGGATCATTTTGATAACACCACCACCTCTTCAGGAATCAGCTTGGGAAAAGGCATGTCTTGCCAAAGGTAAAAGAATGATGAGGATGGCTAGAATTTCAGCATTTTACCAGCAGTGTAAGTGACAGATCCCAAGCTGTCAGATGGTTTCCTTTGTGTGTGTGCCATGTTGCAGTCATGTTCTCTGACTTGTTGCATAAGGGCTGCTAATTGTTTAACTAAACAACTTCTGGATAAGCTCATGGAGTAACTACCAACTAATTACTAACATCTTTCCAAAGTGTCGATTGATCTGTTAATGCATAGAACTGTCAGAAGTGACTGCCTTCTAAGAATGTGCGGTTTGTCAACATGTCCTAGGCAGATTACATCGTGTCCCAGCAGCTTCCAAAACAATAAAAATAATGGAAGATATTTTGGCATTGTGTGCCTTAGAAAATTTTATTGTAGGTACAACAGACTTCACATCTGTTTGGATAAGCAGTAGTATCTCAGCCAGTTTTATTTTAAAGTTAAAAAAAAACTATATCAGAGAATATTATATTCTAAGGATGCTAGTAAAAGTGCCTGAAAAAGAAGAAAAAGGTAGTTAAATGATTTTCCATTATGTTGTTTAAGCTAACTCTAAAATCAGAGACATAATAGCAGCAGTTACTTTGTTACTGAGCTGGGGGGAATTGCCATAATCCTATTGACTCCAGCAGTGACAGTTAATACCTCCTGAGAGCATGTTCTCTTTTCTATTGGAACGCCTTGTCCAGTTCTTGCACATATATAAAAAACTTCTGAGTTAGGTCAGGTAAATATAGAGCTGGTACCTTAGTGGCACAGTTTTCTGTAATTTAGGTGGTGTTGCATATCCTGAGTTGTGTTTTCAATCAAAGCAGTAAAACTTTGAAGATGACCTGAAGTTTAAACTGCATTACATTAGACAACATTATTGTGTGCTTTTGCATTAGGAGGCTTTGATGTGATGTCACATGAGCACACCTCAAATGCTGCTTATCTGGCTCCCAGCTGTCAAGGAGCACTTGTAATGTTAGTCTGTTTTCCTCTTAAAGCTATCCTTTTTATGAGGTAGCAATAGAGGAAACTTGCATCTACAGCATCTGTCTAAAAGAGAGTCCTGTCTAGGGATGGAACAAAAGACGGGGTGATCTCAGACCATGGACCACAGATGAAGTATTGTGGACACAGTAAGCAGAAATATCAGACCATCTGCCCACCAGTATTGAGGAGAAATGTTCTGCCTATTTCTGGTTTTTTCAGATAGATATCAGAGCAAAGGAGAGATGGGAATCAGGAGGATGGTGATGTTCACAGGAGCATTCATCCAGGTGTGAAAAGTAGCAAGAGTACTGGAAGGAGCAGTTGTAAGTGGAAGTCTGCAAAAAAGCAGAAGGCAACTTGTAAATAGATTTCCATTTACTTAACTCTGTTTTACCTGCCATTAGCAGGTGTATGAAGAATTTTAAATCTAAGCACTGCTTTCACCTGAAGCCTGCCAGAAGGTGAAAGCTGTTAAGAAGCAGAGTTAATGCTGTGTGCTTGTTGCTGTTGCTTCTCTGTCACCTAACGCATGTTTGTTAAAAAGAGACATTTTCCAGTGACACAGAACCAAAGGCTGCCCTGAAAAAGGCCACACAGGCTGTAGCTTCTGGCCACTTACATTGCTATACTTTGGATGTAGTTTGCAATAGGTTAAGTCTGCTGGTTTAACAAACTGATGCCAATCGTGTGTGCCACCAAAGACTGAAATCACGCTGCAGCAGTGGCCATTGCTGGATGTTCCCTTTGTTTTTGTTTGGTAGGTGACAAACTGAACCGCAGCAATGCCACCACCGGGCAGTACGCCCAGGCCTGTGTCCAGGTCGCCAGGGAATGTGGCACAGATGTGCTCGACCTCTGGACCCTGATGCAGAAGAATCAGGTATGATGAAATCAAAAATATTTGAAACTGTCATGAGATGTGAAATGCATCATTTAGCATAGAGGAACCAGTGGTGCTGCATTATCACTGAAATGATACAAAATATATCCAAATTTAGGGAAGGAAAAAAATAATCCAGAGTGCTTCATAGTTGGCAACAAGAAATAAAGCTTTATACAACCTGGCCATGATACTTGGCTAGCAGATGTCCCCTGAGTGTATTATATCTAAATAGCCTTTTCCTTGGACTTGAGTCATGGAAGAGTTTGTTGGAAGGGGCCTCTGGAGGCTTCTTGTCCAACCCACTGTGCAGTGTTGGGCTAACTTCAAGGTCGGATCTGGCTGCACAAGGGTATTGCTGATCCTTCTGACTAAATACCCAAACTCATCCATGGGAGACTGCAGACTTTTCCTGGGAGCAGATAACTCCAGTTTGGACACAGAACCTTTTCTCTGCCCTGCACTCCCTGATGCAGTAGACTGTTCAGTAATGCAGCTGATGCAATATTTTGATTGCATCACTTAGTCCCATTATCTTTTCCTGATGAACAGCAATGATTTTACCATCAGAACATTGTCTTAATATTTTAATGTAAACAGTGAAAAATAAAACCAGTGTACCAGGTGGCTCTGAAGAACTACTCACGACCTCTTTGCAGCTAGCAAATACATTAATACGTGGTTTTAACTTCCCCTGTAGGATTTCTCTTCCTATTTGTCCGATGGTCTTCATTTATCAACAAAAGGCAACAGCTTTCTAGCAGCTCAGCTTTGGTCACACCTGGAAAGCAAACTGTCAGCTCTTCCTTCACTGCTTCCTTATTGGCGTGACGTGGACCACACCAATCCTGAGGCCAGTCTTCTGTGACATCCCCTGCAGGGAGGAGCTGGGGCAGCCACACCAGACAGAGCCAGCCCATTATCCAGCAACATGCTGCAAATAGTGTGTCCTCAGGGAACAGGGCACTGGGGAGTCCCCAGCAATGCTCTTTTTTGTCCCCTTCTCTTCGTCTGTGGGAGAATAAAGGTGAGACCACTTGGGGTGTGTCCTGGGGTGGTTTTTCTTCATGCTGCTGTTGCCAGGATAGCTGTGGGGATGAGTAGCTCTTTCCTTGGAAGACTCAGAGGAAACTGAGTCTCAGCTGCTCTGTGGCCAAGGCATAGAGGCTGCCCTGAGCAGTTCCTGGCCTTGCTGAGCTTTGGGGACTGCACTATGATTAATACCATCTACTTGCTTTAAACAGAGAGGAGCCCGTAAGAGGCTGTGTGGAGTTTGTCAAGAGCCATTAATGTCAGTCCAGATGAATTTATTTGGATGTAATACAGCAGGAAAAGCAGTTCCCTGAGTTTTACTCTGGCATAGGTAGTGAGAGAGTAGTTTGGAGCTGGGATTTCAAAATTTAACTTATTCTGGCACCACCAGCAGCTTCTCTATACCCAGCTCTTGTGTACAGACACATATTTCAGACCAGTGCACGGTTTTGGGCAGTATAAAACTGGATATACAAGCTTGGAGAAACTACTAGAAAAGGTCTGCATCTCTGCTGACAGAACTGCACCCTTACGTCACCTGCCATCGAGTTCAGGAGACCTTTCAAGTGAGCTTTGGGATTCAGCCATAATTTAACAACTTGTGTAACATGTAAGTACTGCAGACTATGCAGGTTTTGGCCAAGTGAACACAAACTACAAAACTGCCTTTACAAACAAAAAAAAAAATTGCCTGAAACCTAGACGAAATTCAACAAGTATGGAAAAAATGGTTTGGGAAACAATTGTCGAGCAAGCCCGATAGCAGCAAAAATGAGGACAGAACTAGCTGTGCATAAAAATCAAATAGTCTATCAGTGCAAATTCAACCCCTCCATAATTCTGGGCTGTATTAACAGTTATGTTGACATGGAACAGGTGTGTTTATTATGTAGTGGGTGAGAGGGAGTAATGAGAGTCTTGCATGCTGTCCAGCACTGTTAGTGCCATCAGTCTGCCTTTGCCTCATTAAATAATTAAGACAAGCTGGCCAAGGCCCGTCTTCTACTGTGTTTTATAAACTGGAGCATAAGTAGTTAGTTTTCATGTGTCTGGAGCCCAGAGCAGAAGCGAGTTTGATACATAAATATTTATGAGTATTAAACTGGACTATCCTTTCTGTAATAAATGCTTACAGTAAAGACTGGCCGAACAGCAAAAGGGGTTCCCTATGGGAAGCTGTGGATCTTCCTGCCTTAGATGTTATGAACAAACCCTGCAAATACTGCTTTCAGTTTCTGGAATACAGCTCGGGCTGGGGGATGGATTCAGTGATTTCCAAGGCCTACTCCAAATCTCTGTTTTCATGCTCCCAAGCACTTGCCCCTGTGTGGTTTTCACCCAGGATATAAAGGTGTGTGCTGAGAACTTGTTCCTACAGATCTGGTACCTGAACAGGCAGTAATGTCACAATCTGAACTGATGATAATCTACAGGACATGTGGCAAGACCAGCTCCAGCCCGGGCAGGAAGCAGGCAGCCCTCAGGGTGCTGGTCTGCACCACAGATACTCCCAAGTCTGGCCTGTACAGCACCCGAGCTCAGAGATGAGCAGTCAGAAGTCCTGGCTTATGCCTGGCTGCATGCCAGACTTTTAACCCAGGTTTTGACAACCAAAGCGTGGAGATCTTTTAGAAAAGGACTGCATACATAAAATTCTCATTTAACTGGATTTTTTCTTTAATATAAAAAGCTTTTATTTTGTTGGGAATTAAATTAACTCCTCACGCATGTACTTTGCACTGAATCAAAAAAAGAAAACCTGAACAAAAAACAAACAACCCGAAACAAAGTTCAAAACCAGTATATAAAACATAATAATAGCTAGTCAGATAGGAATACCGTAAGGCACACATTCAAGTACTAGTGTAACAAGTATCCTTAGGTGTGGAGGAGAGGGAGCACTCACACAACTTTGCAGCACAGGTTCAGTTCCTTTCTCTCACAACTGAAAACATGGGCTCTCTGCAGCGCCAATTCCCTGTGGCTGAGTCCAGGCTTGTAACAGTTAAATGCTTCTGCCCTTGGCCACATTCTGTCAGTTTTATCAATAGATTATTGTGGGAGAAAACAGATGCAGAATGAAGGTGCTGCTGTACTACCAGGACAGCTGCTCTGTGACTCCACTGTGTCAGTCCATCTGCTACTAAGCTAAAACAATGCTCATGTGCCAGTCCCAGCTCGCCTGACAGATCTCCAGGTGTACAGCAGACACCATCCAATTACCAGCTTTTAATACCACATTTCACTACCTGTGTGAAAATCTGAATTCACAAAATCTCCTCCTTATACTTACCCTGCAAGTTTTAACAAAGGTTTATTTCTTTACTAAATTCACAATTGTTTTTAAACAAATGCCTCCCCTGCAATGGAGTGATTTTTTCTCCTCATTCATGCAGTAGGAGCTTCCAAAGGCCACATAGACCACGGAAAACTGATCTCAGCAATTTGAACATTTCAACAATAGTGTTGCCTGTTTTAAAATACATTTGGAGAAACATTTCTGCACCAAAACTGCTGTAAACAGTTTAAAATGTCCTCATCTGCATAAATGACATCTTCCTTTACACGTCTTTCTCCAACCAGACACCTGCAACACACAAAGTTAAATGGAGAGTGGGAAGCTCCCAACAAAAGCCACAAAGGCAAGACAACCTCACCCCTGAGGCAGAAGAGTTTCATGCACCTTATATGGTTTAACAGCCTCTGTGATCCTTTTATTTATACAGAAGATGGGCATCATAAAGCTTCTTTATTCTCATTATGCATGTAATTGAATGCTGTGAGACTGTATTTTTATCTCTCTCTGTTCTCAAGGCATTTGCTTAGGCTTTTGGTTACATGTACCTTAAATTGCTTAAATTGCTAAATTATCTACTCTATTATGGAACATATTGCAGCGTTCATTTTGGTTTTAAAAGCCCTTTAATTTTGTCTATCAGTGCTGTCAGACTACAAAATATTAAATTATAAAAAAAGGCTGATATACACAATCCAATATCCATCAGGATATTTGGTTTTGCACCACAGGTTGAAGGAAATGTTAAAGGTCAAGGAAGTAGAAAAACAAATCCAAAAAGCTTCAAAAACAAGCCAGTTCTAATTTGGATTTTCCTTTTTAAAAGATATAATGCTCTAGTAAATGTAATTTAAGGAAGGTCATACACATGACCAGCATCTGCAGTAGGTCACTTCCTTATTCTCCCACTCCCTCACAAAAATATATATACATTTATTTATATTTATAGAAATGAAATGGTTTCAGATCCTTATTTTGCAGACACAAGTCATACAGTTAGAAGGCAGCGGGACACTAGCACTCTGTTTCTTTGCTGTCCACCCGGTTCTGGCGCTGCAGTTTGAAGGATGAAGCTTTCTCACTCCTAATGACAGGATGGTCTGTCAAGTCCTCAAAAGATTTGGCGGCCGAGCTGCTGTTTGGGAAAGGGTCCTTCTCGAAGGCGTCCTCGTCGATGTGCGAGTCGGTGCTCGGGTCCTCCTGGATGGTGTCCATCCGTTGGTGGTCCTGCTTGGGTGGCGCAGGCGCGGCAGGCGTGGCTGTCAGGGGCTGCAGCGGCTGGTGCCGGCTCGTGGCCTGCGCCGTGGGGAACGGCTTGATGATGCGAACAGAGGCCGAGTCCAGGCTGCTGAGCATCTCCACGTTCTGCAAGACACAAGCAGCAGCCACATCACTGGCAAAAGCAACCAGCACCTAGTCCAGGGTTTGCTTTTTGCATCATTTTTCAAAGGGGAAGGCACCTTCTGAGGAGCGCCTGCACTCCTGTTTAAAGGCTACCACACCACTCCCTAAAGGCAGAAAGGCCATTCCATCTCTTTCTTTCTCTGTAAAGCACCACAGGTGACAGCCTCACTGGGACAGAGCTCATGACTCAGCCCTACCTTCCTAGGGCCCAAACTGCTTTGGCAAAAGCTAGGACTGGAAATGTAGGGTCAAACCACATGACACAGAGCTCAGTACAGGGAAACAGTCCAAGGTACAGCTTATTCCAGTCCTCCAGCTTGGAGAGTTCATGGTTTCATGCACAAGAAATCGCACTGAACAGAGGGTCAAAGGCTGCAGGGACCAGTGTCATCACAACCAGATTCTGCAACCCAGACAAAGTACAAGTCTGTTAATGTCTGCTTCTATTTCAGCATGGTTTGGAAAATATCAAGAGATCTCTAGGCATAAAAAAATCCCCAAGGACCTCAGCAAATGCTACTACTGGGAAGGATGAGATGTTTACCTGCTACTATTTCCCAACCACTCCATCCTCAGCAGATTCAAAACACACAAAATCTGTTTGTTAAACTGCTGCTGGTGCAAGAAGCCCATTGGCTATACCTGTGCTCTCTCCCGCCTCTGGGATTTTCTTGATTGAATGCAGGTAAGCACAAAGGTAACTTTTCTCATGGCATTCAAGACCAGCTGTGGGGCACTCGAACTAAGATCACCCTCAATTCTGTCACAGTAGATGACAGAGACAGTCTGCCTCAGTGGTCTCTGATTTCAGTATGCTTCCTTCAATGATTGTACAAGAAGGAGCTCTGCAAGGCTATTTCCCCCTCCCCTTACAGAACATTCCCTTAATTGAATATTTCAGTTCTTAATAGGAACTGGATTGTCAAAGCAGAGGAAATAGCCTACATCACAAGGTGCCCTGTGCTGGACTGTAATTAAAACTTATCTTGGCACTTTTTTTTCTTCCCCTCTCCCAGCTCAGAATCTGTAAGGTGAGAAGTGTCACCAATGGGCCCCTTGAGCAACTGGAAGGCTGTAGCATGTCTGGCTGCTAGAAGCTGGCTCCTGTAAACAGCCATTCTGCAGCAAAGACACCGCATTTTGCAAAGAGTTTTGAACCTCGTGCTTCAGTTACACGCCTTGGCTGGGAACAAGCAGCCTGTGGCTGGCACTGCTGAGTGTGCTGTCCCAAGGGGATGCTGATGGGCAAAGCTGTGCTCCGCAGAGCAGAGCGGCTTCCTGCCCCGGAGGGCTTCCTGCCCCTCTCTGCTGCACCAGAGTGGCTCTGTCAACAAGGCACAGCTCTTACAGGAAGGAAGAATCAGGTCCTGCCACGCTGCAGTGCTTGATAAGAGTGAACACAGGTTTGTTCAGAAAGCAGCTTCTCCTCACATGGATTCACCCCTCTCTAGCACAGTGCTCCGGCTCTCAGCTATTACTCTTTTGGCAAATACTCTGCAGATACCTGAGGTTCAGGTTTTTCAATACACATGGGACAGCCTTCTGCCAATTCAGACTCAGACAGCAACTTACACTGGGGCAAAACAGGGACTTTGTGTTCTCCTCATACTGCTTGTCCAATTTCTTGTCCTGTTGAAAAACACAAACATTATCAGAATGTTAATTTCCCTATGGCAAGGTCTCCTTTTTCCTGCAGAGACACAGCATTGTGTGGGATTCTTTTCCCCCCCATGCCTTCCTATTCATCCCAGGAGTGCTTGTGGGCACAACACCCCTTTGCTCTAAGCCCATACTGTGGCCAGCAGCACACCACGTGCCGATGCTCCCAGCTGCCACAAGCTCACTCTCTGTCTTTACCCATCCTCCCAAGCTCAACTAAGATCACTTCCCACTTTGGGTCTCCCCTCAAAATGTGGGTGTCTTATTGCTTTGCAGGGCTTTAGAATACTGTTTTTAGTGATACAGATACCAAAATTATACTTGGGTAGAATTCAGAAGGCAGAGAAAGAAAATCTGCCTGGGAAAGAATAAGAAAGGCTCCAGGGAGTAGTCATGGGAGCACTGGGTCTGCCAGGGCCTGGCAGAGTTTAGCAAGAGCTCTGCCTACTGAAGGAGCAGTAAGCCTTACATATGCTGGATTTCCCCCCAGGGTATGCTAAAATCTTCTCATCATTTTCTCCCACAGCCATCTGCCATTTCACATATGAAGGGTGTTCCCACAGCAAAATCCAACAGAGCAGTCATCTCAAATACAGCTTACTCACCACACAGTGTACAAGGATGCTGAGAGGAATCCAAAACAGTAAGGAGAAGACAAGCACAGAGCCCACTATATTATCCGCTAGGAACTTCCCTGTGAAACCAGTTCAAATCTGTCAGTTACCTACCAAATACTGTTTCATGAACACACACATCTATCCCCCTTCTGCAGCCACTGCTCAGGCTAGTGAAGCCTCAGAATTGCTCAGAGAAGTACAAGCTGCCTACTTTGGAGTAGACAAGGATAAAGTCATACAATTTTAGAAAATTTTATCCAGTATGTTAACAGTATGTTAACAATAGCAGGTTTTTCTCTGAAGAGAAATGCTGCAAGACTGCAATATTTAATATGGGTTGTTTTGGAACAGCCTATACTGAGTCAGCCAAACACCACACTTACACAAAGCACACTGTGAGTCCATTACCAAATTCTGATGTAACAGTCATGTGATTTCTACCTGCATTCACAAACAAAATACTTGAATGTCAAAGATTCAAAAAATGCCTCTATCCAAGCAGGCTAAGTGGCTTTATCAACTACCTAAGAAACAATTTTTGTCCCTGAAACTTGAGATTGAAAGCCCCAACTCAGATAATTGCACTGTGCAAACCCAGCAGTACCATGAGCACACACAGTTAGGGCTCACGATGCAGCACCAGCTTAACCACTGGTTTTGTCTGGTGCCAGCAACAGAGCAAGACACCAGGGCTGACACCTGGGGTGAGGGGACACCTGCTTGGGTTGCACAGTTGGGATCAAGACCAAGCAGGCCCACTCAGACATAGGGAGTGACTCAGCACAAGCACAGCTTGAGGTGCATGACCTCTGGTTTTCTTAAATGACAGAGAAAGGAAGTGCTCCCCTCCTGGTCTGCTGATATTTAAATCCCACTGAGAGGCCCACTTCATATCCTGCTGAATCTAGCTGACCTCTAAAGAGACTGTTACTCCCTTTTCTCTAATTGACCTAGTTTGTGGTATTCAGACAAGAAGCTATCATCTGTTTTGGAAGCTGCCTAGAAAAAAAAAAAAATGGAGTAGAAAAATGCAAAATGATTCCCTATCCTTTCAGCTTTAAAAGGTGAGATCAGTATTGTCAAACTTCAGGCAAAAATATACTTAAATATACCACTAGCGCAACTACTATTTACCCTTGCACATAGGTGAATAAATCCAGCCAGCTAACTCCCTCTGAGGCTGTAGAGGTTCACGTCATGAACTCAAAACCCCCTGAAGGATATGGTTATGTATCTTACCAAAAGTATTGATGCTGAGTTGGTCTATGAAATCCCAAAATCGTTCAATCACATCCTGTACTTGCTTCTCACATTTGCCCTGCAGAAGTAACAAAATAGTCTTATGCTACCTAGGCATTAAGTACTGCCTTCCTGGAGAGGGAGATGCAATGATGGTAATGAAATGAGAACTACAGACACAGCATGACTTCACTTACATTCTGAATTCAGATTTACACTCATGCCCAATAGCAGCAGTCCATTTTTACTGCCTTTATTTTTACCAAGCCAGTTTCGATTGCTGTCTCAATCAGATCAAGGTTTAATGTTTGAAACATGCAAAATCCACCCCACCTTTGGCCTATGTTAGGAGACATAAAACAAAAGCTTCTGGAGAGATTTAAACACTGGAAGCCTCAGTTCCCTTTACCCACAAAGAAGGCTGCAGCTCTCAGGAGCCCAAGGTTACAGACAAACTCACTCCCAGATTTGGCTGTGCTGGTTTAACACAGTAGAACCTTGGTCTTCCAGTTCTGCCAGCAGAAGGACTGGGGCATTCCCTCCCAAATTCACTTCTGCTGACACCCAGTTTAACTCTGGCCACTGGGGTTTTCAGGTGTCTATGCAGTGGTACCATGGAAAAGGCCATTTTTCCACAGCCAGCAACCCACCAGTCTCCCCACCATGGGCTCACTGCCCCTTTCAGATACTGCTGGCTGGATTTTCATGTGATTGCTCCCTGACCTGAATTACTGGAGTGAAAATTAATTGGGCTAATGGGAACAACTGGAAAGGCAAGCGCCGCAAACACAGCCAAGCTTACAGCAGCGCTCAGTCCCCTCTTCCATGCAGGGTGCCAGCTGGCTGAGCTGCGGGGAGCAGCAGAAGGGGGTAATGAGCAGCTGCAGAAGGTAACAGCTTCCCCTTGCACGGGTCTCTGCAGAACTCCAACACCTGCAGCCTCCAACACCCTTTAATATTTACCCTGTGAAGAGGTACTTAAAACCCATTACCCTGCTCAAGCTTTGGCTTCTCTTCCCCAAGGACTCAGACACCAAGCAGAGCAGAGCTGGGCACACTCACATTTGTGTCACAGAAGCCCACAGTGCAGGGCTTCCCCTTGCGCAGGAACAGGAACTGGTCGTTGGCATCCACGTACGGCGTGCACCTGTCCTGCTCATCCCGGCAGCACACCTTGCAGGAATTATCTGTTTCTGTAACAAAGCAGAAAACTCATTCCTTCGAAGTACAAAGAGTCATCTGCAACCCACAAGTCCATGTGTCCCCTGGCTGAGCATGGTCCTCCACCAGCTTCCCCACAGGGAAGGCAGGACTGAGTTGCCCAACTTCGGACACTCTGACAATCAAGCCTAAAAATCACATGCCCTGTGCAACATATTAGGGGGTACAGGGGGACCAAGTTCTCCAAGCTGGTACCCCAACACTGCAGGAATCCAACAGGCCAATGAAGAAGTTCTGAACACATCCAAAAAGACAAATTTAAGTATTTCTTGGGCTCTAGTCCTCTAGGCACCTTTCTCCTTGGCTGAGCCCTCCACCTCAAACAGTGGGGTTCACAGCAATTCTTGTGTTGCCCCTGTGAAGCTTTCATCCTACTCCCAAGCTGCTTTACCACACTTAAGGGATAATATGGAGAGCAAGGGAGCAGGAAAACACTGGCAGAGCACTTGGCAGGCAGGTTAGCAGGAGAATTAACTCGGGGATTCTATGTTCTCAAGGCACTTTAATCACTTTGAAATCTTTCTTTAACAACTTGTTGGAGGCCACTACTCTGCCAGATGCTGGATCCAGAGGTTGGCTGGGATCTCCTCACAATCCCTTCTGTCCATCTGTGGCAGAGCTGGAAGGTAGGAGAGTGTCCTCTCCTTTAGCTGGAATGTCATAAGTCTCATCTTAATGTCTTCAACCCAGACCACCAGAAGACTGGAGAACATTCACATCCCCTTTTTAAACAGAAAACAGCTGACAAAACCCAATGGTTTAAACTTTTCCAGAAACCACAAACTCAGCCCTCCAACGGGCCAGCCCACAGTGAAGCCAGCACTCTCCAAGGAGCAGAAATGAAATACAAATTTCAGTCCCAGTCCTGTTTCAATTCAGTTTGTGTCACCCACCATTGCACGCACATGACCGCAGGTTCTTCTCCCTCTCGCAGAAAGGGACGCACTCCCCATCCTTGCACTTCCCCATGTCCACGCAGACTGTGTCATCTGGAGCATTTCCTGGAGGGGGACACTCGCTGCTGTTCCCTACAGATGGAAGTCAGCAGAGTGGGAGGACTGTGTTAGAGCAAAGGGCAGAGCACCTAAGCGTGCAGAAGAAAAAAGGAAAATAATGGAAATACAGACTTATCCCAGGAAAACCCCAATAACTACTTGTTGGCTTTCACCTGCAGGCTGCCTGTCAGCTGCTCTGAGAGACAGCAGCTCTGGAGGCTTTCAACAGCTGTGGCACTGGCAACCAAGCAGTAGGTGCAGACCCTGGAGCCCGCCTCAGCAAAGCACACACTCTGACTTGACTCCCTGTCTCCAAGAAGGATTATGAGGAGGAAGTAAAGAAGTGGGGAAGTGAAGCAGAGTTGCAGTAATTCCAGCTTTTCTACGGCAGAATTCATTCTGGTACCCTCCCAGTGACACATGGTTTTGCTTTTTTTTCTTTTAACAGAAAGAAGCAAAACAACAGAAAAACAAAACAAAAACAAAGAAGCAACAAACAAAAAAGAAAAAGGCCAAAAACAGCTACATTTTTTATGTTCTTCTGGGCCATAAATCACAAAGTGACTCCTGAATTACAATGGAACTCATTATAGGAACATATTGTGATGCTTAACTGGTCTCTAAAATTACATGTACCGGAAGACTAAAGGGCTGAAAGCGGGCTGAACAGGACACTGAGCCTGGAGCACTTGGCTAGCTGACATACAGGGGACAGAACCACATCCTACCAGTGCAAAAAGACTCTCCTTTACAAGTGGCATTTATGGCTTCTTGGCATTTCTTTTGTGCACTTTCAAACTGGCAGCCTTTACAGCAAGGACTGTTCCGGTCACTGAGGAAAGATCAAAATGAAAGAAATAAATATTAACCACTTTCTAAAAAAATAATACAAGTGTGACAAAGCCAGAGAAAAAAGATGTTTAGGAAAAAAAAGTTACTTCCTGGAGACTAACTCATTGATTGAACCCTTACCCTCTCTGCCCCCTCCCACAACCACCTTTCTACACACCTACTCATTCTTCATGTACTAAAGGTAAAATCATATAGAAAGTACAACATATTGAGAGACAACACAGGGACCCTTATATTTATTCAAGGTACTTGGGTCCTCCTCTTGTCACTTGCTGTGCAACTTAGGACAAGACCTTTCACCCTTTCCTTCCCCAAACATTCCTCTGCCTTCTGTTTGTCCTGAAGGTTTCCTACTTTGTATTTTGCATTGTCTTTATTTTCATTGTTCTCACCTAATGCAAGAAGGCCCTTAGTATAAAAACACCCAATAAAATTGGCAGATTTTCTTGCTAAACAACAGGAGTTGCACAAGCTCTCTAATGTTACATGGTGTAGAGCTGAACTATGAAAAAACAGATTGGACACTGCATTGCAACAGGACCATGAGCACCCCAAAAAGCAACAACAGAAAGAGAAGTCATTTAGAGCAGTCACTGTGTTGTCTGCTCAAACATATTTTGCAGCAGTCTGGAAATACCAGTATGTACCAGTGTAAAAAGCCACCTTCCAATACAAACAAAAATTGTATTTGCAGAGGAAGTTCACACAGGAAATTTTTAATGCTTTTTGATTGCCTAAGTTTGTCTAATAAAAATGGTAGTAATAACAATGGCAACACAATAATAGTTTTCAAGCCTGAGGCTCTTGACACTTCTCAGGAAAACAATGCTATAAAAATTAATGTATGCACACAGAAGCCATTCATGAAATCTTTTACTGTCATGAGCTCACACATTTAGCCTTAAAGCCAGGAAAGAGGCCTGTGATGCTGCAGGTGGCTTTAGGAGTTTTCAGCCCAGCCCATCGTTCTCTCCTGTGTAAAGAGAAGCTGCAGCTCATTTCCACTTACCTGCACTTGGCACCATCTTTCAGTTTACAGTCTGCAGAGCAGCAGGGATCAGCCAGTTGGTACAAGAGGCCAGGATCACACTCCTCTCCTTCATCCACTCTGGAGTTCCCACACACTTTGTTGTTGCGCTCTTTGAAGCACTCCTGAGCCTTGATCTCTATGGTCCTATGGATGGATTTTTTGCTGCAGCTTGAGAACATCTGGAGAGGGAGAAGAGCAGCACTGAGGAGTGTACCTTTCTGTCAACAACTGGCATCTGAGAGAGCCACAGCCTCCCTATGCCTCTGAGTTCTGGCATCCCAGAAAGCAATTATTCCAGCTGTACTGTCAGTTTGATACCTTGGTAAAATTTTAAGATGAGAAAGTAAGAGTTGGGTCCATAATGGACACTGCTACACACTGCAGGGACATCCCAACGTAGTCTGGCTCAGAGACAGCTCCAGCTCTCCCATGGCTTCAGGGCTTCACTGGGCCCAGGAAGGGACATGAAGCTGCAGCAACAGGCACAGACTCTGCTGCCTCTTGGCAGCCAGGCTGAGCACGAGCCACACACAGGTCAGCCCGGACTGCAGACCAACCATCCCCTGATAATCTGGGTTTCTTATCTGTAGAACAGGCACAAGGCCAACTCCACACCACCAGGGAAAGCTTCCACCATGGCTGTGGTGCCTGGCAACCCCTCTCCAACAGCAGCTATGGACCACCCCAGCGCTGTGTGGTACAGGTACCTGGACTGGACTCTTGCTGATGACTTGCTTGTAGCAGCATATGGCCACAGCTAATTACAATCAACTAATTAAAGTGCACTTCGACATGCCATGAACTCCAGTGAAACCCAGATTCCAAAGATGAGCTTATCTTCCAGAGAACCTAACCATGCAAATGTTTTTTTATGGCTAATCCATTACATTCTGGTGGTTTCAAACTACAGGAATCATTAACTAAATAGATTTGCCATGCAAATCGCCACTGACCATAGCAGATAACTTTTGTATTGATGGAAAACTAAACAAAAATACCTTGTTGTTTTCATGATCCCCACTGACAGCAATAGGATACATGACATATTTCCCACCCTGGTCCTCAGTGGGGGCACACTCTGGCAGACTGTCAGGATCGTGCTCTGCTCCAAAGTTGTGCCCAAGTTCATGTGTTGTAACCAGGTCAGCCTCCTTTTTTGAACATGAAAAGAACAATGTTGAAAAAAATTAGTCTGAGCAGTAAAGGACAGAAGATCCCAGCTACTTCCAGGCCACCAGCAATATTAAGATACACCAAGATGGTCAGGAATTTCCTATGAACATTTTTCTGTTTTCAGAAGTGGAGAAGTGCAGGTAAATAAAACTGTGGTCCTTTTCAATGTCAAGCTCAAGGACTAGATTTGAACATTAAATCACTGTAAAGGCAAAATGCTGTCCTAGAATACCAATTCAAGCTTGTTTTCAAGGCAATGCAGATGCCTAAAATATGAAAATTTGCTTTTAAGTAGCTGGAAGGCATAAAAAGTTGAAACAAAACCCAATCCAAACAAACACCAGCTACAACGATTAGTCAATCTCTTGTTTAACATATTTTGCCATTAGAATTATTTCTAAATGGATGATTACATTAGGAGTGCTGAATAAACTCTGCTATTGCATGATTTCTAGGAAAGACACCTACGATTGTGGCCCAACAGGGATGGATTTCCAACATCATTTATGCAAGACAGGCCTGCCTGTGCTGAGGATCCCAAACCGGCTCTGCTCGCTGCGCACCTCCCACAGCGCCTTCCCCAGCAGACAGTGTGAAGCTCACAAGGTGACAACAACAAATTAAACTCACACAGAAATAAAGGTAACCACAAGGAGACCAGCCAGTTCTGGAGAGGAACCATCACTGCAGCTGCTGTGTGGGCACAGGAAGGACCAAGCACTGCCATGAGCTGCCCTGGTCCACGTCTAAGCACAGCTAATGTGGGAGCCAGAGACAGGAGAGTTGCCTGGGCACCCCTCCTATGCTTCACTGTGTTTCATTTGGAGAAGAGTTTTAAGAAGGCTGTTTTGGTTTTTTTTTAAACCAAAGCGGACACCATGTGGCTCTTTCCCTGTGAAACCACTGTGAACCATCATCCCAAGCCTTGAGCCTGCCTGTCACTGGGAAGACAGAAAACACAATTTCCTTTGTAATCCAAGGCAGAACTCCAGTCTGGAGATGGAACAACAAACGCAAATAGCATGGCAACAGCTAGAGCTCTCTGTCAACATCCCTCTAACACAAAGCTTTACTGTCTTTTTTTCCTATCTTCTTGACAGTTTCTGTGCCAAGTTTTAGCCCACACATCAATTATAAATTCCTACTATAATCATGCTACAGAAAAGCACAGCTGAGAAGCCAGCAGAAGTCACCAAGAGCGAAATATGCCCAACTGCAAAGATTTAATAGATGCAGACATAGGCACTGCTCTGGTGTCTTTACAAGTGAGACAAAGCTCATATTCAGGCCTTTGTGTATTTACTGTCTCACAGTATGGAAAAAAGTCCAGAAAGCATCGACTTACATTAAGCTTAGTATTAGCACTAATAAGCCCTGTGTATTATACTGTTCTTTGCTCTAGTTACTCAGGACACACAAAAATCAGGTGAAGGAATTTCATTAAAAGGCTCAAACTAAACCTCCTACTTTGCCTGCTTGTTCTGTTTGAGGGTTTGTTCTGTTAAGAGTTTTGTTGTTTGAGGATTTTTTGTTAAAGCAAAATACATTTAAATTCATCTTTAGACATCAAAAACCTGTTTATATCTAGAAAACTACAGCTCCTATGAGACACTAGCTGTTTCCTCATTCCTGTTTCACAGTGAATTTAATCTTCAGTTCATTCAGTCCTGACTCCCCTTGTCAGCTACAACAAAAAAGATTATTTTTGTTTTGTGATCTATATCCTTGCCCCCAGGGATCTGACTCAAACGGAAAGCCAGCAGCTGTTTGAGAGAGCACAGAAGCTTGTCACAGTCCCGTGGCACACATCACCAGCACACAAGCACGAGGAGGATACTCTCCTACCTTTGTGAGGATGGTCTTCCCATAGTTCTTGGTGCTGGTCAAGCCACTGTTCAGATAGATATCCTTCTTTACAATTTGACTGTAATAAGCTATAGAAGTGAGAAACAAATTAAAATTGAGAAACATTTTTCTTCAGTTTCAGGGTATTTTTGGGGAGAGAGGGATCCTTGTCTGGGGAAGTGAACAGCTTTATTGTTCTCCCAGGCTCACTAGTGAGACCCTGCCTCTTGCCAGTGTTTGGAGCTGGGAATCTTTCAAGCACAGCTCCAACAGCACATGTATTGCAGTAAAGGCAAAAACAGCAGAAATTTCCAAGACAACAGCATCTGCCATTCCAGAACTGCTGCAGGATGCACCCACACAAAGCAGCCCTTAGAACAGGGTTTTTTCTATACAGCTTGTTCACACCACATAGCTTAATGACTTTGTTTAGTGACTTTTATCCTTTCCTCTTTTTCCAGCTCCAGCAAAAAAATGGCCATTCCTTCTATGTAAAAAGCCAATTACTAGAGTCTATGCAAATAACCCAACATACTCAATGAAAGTTGAAGAAAAGGATTAAACACAAATAACAAAAACTAGCTTCCAAAGCACAACTGGGACAGAAGAAAAAGAAGCCTTGCCTTTGGGACAAATGCCACCATGGCTGTTAGGTCTGGGAGAGCCAACATAAGCCAGTCCAAGTGTTCCCATGTCGAAATCTTGATATGTGAAGAGATGAGCAAGGCACACGTGAGCTGCTTTCTCAGCAATATCAAAGCTAAATTGCTTAAAAGAAAAAAAGTCAAATCTGTTAGACAGTTCACAATGCATGTTAGAAGTCTATAGATAAGAACATTTATCTAATGTGCCAGACAAGTACCCCCAAATCTGGTTAAGTCAGAAAACAGCAGCTGTTTAACTGTCCTACAGAGCTGCAGAAAATTAATCTAATGCCCAAGTACACTGTACATGTTCATTTACATAACTTGTCTATTCATTTTCTCTTTTCACAGGGAGGGAAAAGGCAAGTACAATAACTTGATGAAGGTCACAAGGCAGCCAGTCTCAGGGCCAGACATATCAGGACTGCCTTTCTGACTCAGACCACATTAATAAGACTAATTGATGTCTGCTCTGTAATTATGCAAGGGAGCCCTTTACCACAGGCTACAGGGCACAGCAGCTGGTTTGACTGTGTGTGACATTTACAGGTCACGCGGACGGAGCAGAGGACTTTCACCCATTACTACAGAGCAGCCATAAAATTGAGTAATTCCCTGTAAGGGCCACAATTTTTCAAGGGTTACAACCTACCTCTAGCAGCATTTTCACATCCCAGGCATCTTTCTTATCATCTGGGTAACTTCTTGCCATATTGTAATGCTTTTCTCCATCTTTTACAGGATTTGGCTCATTGTGGATGATAATCTACATTTCAAAAAGAGCAACAATAATGAAGAGGAATTTTGGTAAATTTTATAGCTACAGAAAAGGTTTTGATGTAATTTTAAATGTCTCAATAGATGGGTAAGGAGAAAAATTCAGACTCAGCATGATTCTCATATTAACTTTCCAACCTCTGCTAGTTAAATACACCAACTAAATTTTAAGTAACTATATCGTGAGTAACCCTTTTACAGACTAACATCAGAAGTTTACACTGTAAATTTCTGCTTTGAGATGCATTTTACTTTTAGAAAAACCCCAAGAAAAACAAATACAGAGAAACAGATTTTGTTAGAACAAAATTTGTTTTAACAAACAAAATAACAGATTTTGTTAGAAAAACAAATTCAACCAGTATTAATAATCCCAAATAACTTCAGAATTCTAGCTAACCAAAACGTGTTTTTTACTTACTGGTTCTCTCCCAGTAACCCAGAATTAGTTCATCACGTTCTCTACCTCCTCCCTGCCCTATTAATGCTCCTTCCTTGTTCCTGCAGACCTTTTCCCAGCAAAAGAGCAGCTGGCTTGTACCGTTAGTCTCCATGTCCCACATCACCGCTCTTGCTGAGCTGATGGATTCCTCCTATTTTTAATATCCTTTTCCAGATTTCTGTGCATTAACTTTGAGATGCCATCATAGAAATTGAAGTCACTACATTCCATGTGTCCATACACCAGTCTTGACACTACCATGATGTCTAAGGGAGTCATTAAAGCTCTTCAGGCAAGATCTGTGTGTTTTCACCTGTGTTTCAAGCCCATTCAGGCCTTGTAAGGCAAGCAGTAGCCACAAACAGGAGTATGAAATAAATGCATGAGTATGTCTGACAGAAACAAAGCTTGCTCATATTCAGGAAAAAAACCAAACTTTTGAATTAAGCATAGAAATATTCTCCCTGAAAATTCACATTTCAAACACTGCAAGGAACTGAAAATGGGCATCACGTGTCAGATCATTAATGCTACCACTGGCAAGATGCTATTTCAGAGTGCTCCTGCCTGAAGTTAATAATGTAGGATTTTGTTATTTTAGCTCTAACCCAAACAAAATAATTAGAAACCCTGCCATCTAAACCATGTTCCTTTAACTTGGAAGCCCTCTGCAGAGTGCAGTGAATACCTGCTCTATCTGTATGCCGTACCCATTGAAGGTTCCATCGTCCCAGGAAGTGTTTCGGTAGATGTCGTCTACTCTGTCTATCAATTCAATCTGTGCAGAAGAGAAAAACAAGTTACTCAGTCGAGCTTTCATATAGTGAAACAGAAACTGCAACACACTTGCAAACAGTAACTTGAATTAAAATTGAACCTCATGTAAGGTAACAGAAAAACTCCCTGGATCCAAGTACTGTTGTTTTTGGAACAGTATTATCCAATATACTTGAAAATTTTCCATCATAAAAAAGTAGCACAAACTTTTCCATTTATCACTTTTTTTTGTGCAGTGGAAGAGCAATAATGTTAAGAACAAAACATTTTGGGAAACACTTTGCTCACACTAATCTTCCAGATTTCTTTGAGGGGAAGGGCAGAGGAGAGAGTTGTTTTTACTGCTTTGTTTTAGCACAATGCTTAACTAGCTTAACTGACCCCCCAGGCTTGCTTCCCTCACCCAGCCAAAAAGCTATGATTTACCTCATTATGGTTCAAGCACAAGGTTCCAGAAAGTCTCTTGTCAGTGGTCACAATCAATACCTCCCTTTTCAAGCTGTTCTCTTTAAAAAACACCTTCTACTAAATATAAACCACCAAACATGCTGAGAATGAGAAGTAACATTCAGAGCCACTCAATAATAGTTCATGCTTTAGTTTTCCAACCACTGTGTTGTTAACAGTACCCATCTACCCAGGAAACACAACAGGGGTCAGCCTCAGCACATGCCAGATGCTGAGATAAGAGCACCTCTGCAAACACACCAAATGAGGCCCCCTTACCTGGAGAATGTAAAAACATTTCTGGGGACAGAAAGGTCAAAAAGCCAGCAAAAGTGGAACAGAGTGATTAACCTTCCAAAGAGTCAAGCTCAGAAAGAAACTTCTGACAAACAACAGGCCTCCAAACCTCTTTTCAATTGGTTTTGCCTCCAGTCCCCAAACCCCCATATTCTGCAGTTCTGCAGAAAGGCTGTGGGTAGGCCTTGTTCTAGTTCACAAAAAGCTGTCAGAGAGACAACCCCAGTGTTTTGTCTGGGTCACTTGGTAATTGGCACACACAATGGAGCCCTGCTTTCCTGAGGATGGCTGAGCACCTGCCTGCTATGAGAAGCAGTGAATTAATTCCCTTGTTTTGCTTTGCTGCTGTGAACAGCTTATGCTATTAAACTGTTTTTATCTCAACCTACAAGTTGTCTCACCTTTACCCTTCTGATTCTCTCCCTATCCCATCTGTAAGGAGAGAGCAAGTGGCTGCCTGAGGCTGAGCAACCTGCTGGGGGTGTTAACCCAAAAGACATGTACAACCAAACCAATTGTTTACTGGGCCTACTTCTAATTTTATTGTTCTGGACAGAGAATCCTGTAAGAATTTAGAAAGGAAGATCTATTGAGTTGCTTTAACCTCTCATTAAATATGCTAGAACTTTAAAGATGTTCAAATCATTTGCAGTGGATTTCAAAATCCAGGAGACTCTAGAGCTCTGACTGGGGAAAGAGAAGTTCCTGAGCTTAAAATGGCACAGCCAACAGAAGTATATGAAAGAAAGGAATTTGCTAATAAGTGAAATTTGAAGACTACTGAACTACATTATTTTCACTGTAAAATATTTTTAAAGCATTATTTAGCACTTTCCCAAGTAAAAGCTGTGCGTAAAGTAATATAAGCTGTATGTTGTTTTAACTACTGGATCACTGTGTTTTCCTGCATCTATTCCAGCAAATTTTAACAGGGTACATTTACTTACCAAATAGTTTATAGTGGTGCTCTCTTCCCCACGGCCCATGTATTTGAAAAAACGATGGTCTGCCACTACCAACATCTTGCATGTGTTTTTGGAGTTCTCTGGAGTGGCTCTTTTCTTCCGATGGGTGCTTGCTAAAGTATTTCAAATAAAATAAACACTCAATACTACTACCACTGTGAGTCTATTGTCCTTATTTAAGACACAAATGTGAGTGTGGGTGGGCTTCTGGGAGGAGAATAGGGATGTTTAGTTTGGGGATTTTTTTTATTTAATAGCTATTTTTAAATATTTTCTTCCTAACAGTCCTCAAACTTACTGTAAGCAGCAAAACTGGGTTACTAATCAGATTTGGCTACAAAGCTTTTATGGCCATCACTGCAGCCATATAACACCTCTCCTCCTGTTCCTAGTCATTACCCCAACTTCTGCTGACACAGCAAAGGACAGAGGAAATAGGGACCAAAAACTCTCAAAACCCCATCATAGATCAAGATGGATTCCTTGAGTGACCACAGAGGCCAAGCAGGTCCTGCTGCACAGTGCCCAGAAATACAAAGCTGTTTTAACAGGCACGAGGAGAAGTGCAACCTACCCCCATCCAGCCAGAGAATTTAAAGAGCTAATTTGTTTCAAAGATGCTGCTGTCCCAAGGTATGGACACTCACCTTCATTTTGCTTCCTGTCTTCCAGTCCCCTTGGCAATAGTTCATCTTCATTCAGCTTTAAATAACCACACACTTTGGGGGACTGTAACCTTGAGAAATCTTTGATATCTTCAGATCTGTAGACCAGCAGTCTTTCATCTTCCACATCATCTACAAATCTCCAGAGTGGCTGACAGCACAAGGAGAAGTTAGGAACACGGTCAATGCAAAGTCTAGATAAGTAAAAAACTTTATGTATGTACCCTCAAATCTCCACAGCTTTCTGTGTACACACACAAATGCACAAATGCACTTCACCCACAGCAACAAATCTACTGATAAAATGACATCCCCAAGAAAGCCAAGAGAATTCAACTCTCTGGTGCTACACGGGAATTCAAAAGCCTAACAGCATCTTAACAGGGTAGCAGCACCTGCCTGATAAGGCCATAGGAGAGACAATTTTTCTTCCCCTTCAGAGTATGAGCAAGCTGAGGAGGCTTCTCAAGTTCCTCTGCTCCCCTCTGTAACAGCACGGAGCCAGGAGGAAATCTTTGTGCTAAAAAATGCACTGACCAGAAGCACAGGAGGTGGCAGGTAACAGAGAGCCTTTAAGCACACAGCAGAATGTGCGATCTCCAATGTTCAATAGCTACCCAAGTCACTTAAAAGCATGAAAATTTCTCCAAAACCACAGAAAACCATGAAATCTCCAGGAAATTCATCAATTCCCATAGCAGATGCATAGAAACCATCTTCCTACTTTACTGACAAGTCCTATTATAATCTGAATGCTAAAGCTACAGCAACACCATCAAATACAGCATGGACAGGGTCAGTTCTTCGGCCAAAGCCAAGCAGCACAGACTGCCTGCATCCACAACATAGAGCACCTGGCTCTGGGTCTCCTCTGGCCCTCAGGCAGTGCTCTTGAAACCTCAGCCAGCCATTACTTACACACTCTGCTTTCAGTTCACAACAAAAAGGTCCTGAAACGTGAAGGCTGTGCCACACCAGCAGCCACATGTCTGCAGCACAAAACTGAAAGTTTCACACACTAAGGCAAGGTGTGAGGGCAACAGTGGTTTACACAAAGGCCCACAGCCTTGCCAAATGGTACACAACTACCATGAAAACAAAGGCAGGAAACAGCAGAGCAGCTCTGTCCATGCTGCCTTTGGGAAGTAGACTCAGGCATGCTCCCTCTTCAACTGCACACAGGAATCATCTCATCCAGGGCTGATTAGTGACCAAAGCTGACCTGGGGACACCAACAGCAAGGCAGCATGGCCAAGTCAGAGGCTGCACACCACTGCCTGCCCTCAGCTGCACAAGCACAGCCAGCCAGGAGCAGGGGGTTGGCTGCATGGAAAGCCAAGGCACACATACACTGCTTTGGACCACAAACGCAAAAATGCTTTACATCACAATCAAACAGCTACTGTATGTTCTTAACATAAAACACAAGTACAGTGATTTGGGCATTTTGATCACATTTTTATACTTTAACATGCCTAGATTTCTCAGGTTTACCCATAATTCTGCATATCCTTGGGTTTGGAGACAATTACAATATCCATATAACACTCAGCCATAATTACTGTTATTCAGCCATTCTAATACTGCTTGGTCTGGGAATATACTGCACTGAACAACTCATTAGCCAGTCTCTAATTATACATTTGTTGAATATGTTTTTCTAACCATGAGTTCAAAATAACACAAGCAATGAAAATGGTGAAAAACAAGGGAGTACGGAAAAATACCAGATTTTCAGATAAAATATCATATTTTCAAATGAAGCTCTAAGAATGGGAAAACTTCCAAGACACAGCAAAGCCGAAGTTTTAAAAGGCTTCACAGATGTTGACTCTGTTTAGATTGCCACAGTTTGTTAAAGGTCACAATCATCACTAATTATCCATTTCTGTTTCTGAAACCCCTTCCCGTTTAAAACATACCTTCTCCCTGATGTATCTAAAACATGCAACTGTCAGACAATGTCACTCACTAAATAAGTCAACATTTGCAAGCCAAATTGGTTTTGTATTTCTCTCCCTCCTCCCTACTCACCCCAAAACAAGCACCACCACCAAATCTAGTTTGAGCTACTGAAGTGTCAACACAACTAACTAGAGAGAGGAACACCCAAAGGAAAAGAAGGTGGTTGTCTGGATGCAGTTTTCCACAGTAAAGCATACCTCAATATTGTATTCTTCTCCATCAGTATTGATTCGCACTGTAAAATCTTCATCTCCAATATGTGCCACAACCTTGGAATTATGCTCTCCTTTAACATAAGCATGGAAGAATTAAATTAATTCAGCTGCTTGCATGTGCTCCTGCACAGACACTGTTTGTTGAGGGGTTTTAATTGTTTCTAAACTTCAGGACAAATTACCTTCCCCAGTCTCCGTACTGTTCAATTTAAAGAAAAAAAGAAATCAATCAGCACTTCCCCCATGTCTTAACTTCCCAATAGTTGTAGCCAAAGAGACTCAGATTTAATAGATAATTTTGCAGAAAGTGTTGAGATGGCTCTGAGGATTAGTAATGGGACACACAATATTTCTGCCAACAAAAGCAGCGTGCATCTAACTACTATCAGACAGCAGTTTCATGGCGTCAGCCTGCATTCCAGTGGAAAAGACTAACCACATCACAAAGGCAACACAGAAATCAAAACAACTTAGCAGAAGCACTAGTACTGCATGATAGTGAGGCATGGTATCTTTCTTCACAGAAAAGTAATCTGCAAAGAACGATCTTTAAGTCTTTTTATTGAACACTGCATCACCTCTACCTCAGCTTTGTGCTCTGGCGCAAGGCACATTCAAGACCTACATTCCATCTGGATATAAGCTACCATCAGCATTTAAAAAAAATAATAATTTGCAAGCTGCTGCTAAAGTAAATTATACCTTTCTGTTCTGCCAAACTAAACACGAGAGTGCTATCTTAGGACCTTGATGCAATAGCTCAAATAAACCCTTCCACCCACCAAACCTAAAAAAAAATCCCCAAACACACCACAAAAACAAAACCAGAAAACCCAAAGGGATAAGAATTACACTCATTTCTTCATCCTAACCGTATCTGATGAAAATGAGGGAAATACACCATTTACTGTGCCCAGGAGACTCAAGCAAAGCTGTGGTTTCTCAGCATTGACCCATAGTCTACTTCATACTAACCAACGACATGTCCGGTGAAAAAGTCTTGCCACTGAACACGATACTCCTTTTCCTTGCCTTCACCATCCACAATTAATGCTTGAAATTTTTCTGAAAAGTGTTCAGCAGTTGCAGTTAAGTATAATTTAAAGTGCCTGTAAAAGAATTTACTTACATTTATTTCTAAGCAAAGTATACACATAACAGATACATTCAATCTCCATTTTACTGAGGGTCCAAAAGAAGTTAAAAAGCATCAATTCTGATAAGCAGGCTACAAAAACATATACTGTGTAATTGATAACTGCAAATATTTTAGAGTCACAATTCTTTAATAAAAAAAAAAAAAAATTAAAAATAACCCGCAAAATCCAAAACAGTCAGTTTGCTCATGACGTGCCTTCTCCATTTGCAGTCACGCAAAACCAGTCACTGATAACTATTTAAAAAAAAATTCAGACCACGAAATTTCTTCATCTATTTTAAATTTAATTATCTTAAAGTTCTTATTTTCTGACATAATAGAGGCAAAAGACCATAAGCAGTAATCTGAAATCTGTAAATTTTTTACAATATATTGTCACAAAAACTAAACACTATCCCAAGAAGTAAGCAGATAATGTTCTCTAGAAGAAGCCTCATGGGCTCTTGGTTTATGTGGACTTTGGGTCAAAGATTTTTGGCATGCTCCTCTGCAATTATTCTGTAATCATCATTGGTAGTATTGCAACCTCACCATAAAGCCAGGGTGAGTGCAAAACAGGGACAGGCAGACATCTGATCCCATTAACCTTTTACAATTGCGCCTCCAAACTTAAAAATTGCCCTTCAGAGATTCAAAAAGTATGCCTAACTTGCATGATAGTTGTAGATGACACAGGGGCAGGCACATGAGAACACAGAAGACAAAAGATGTCAGATGAACAAAAATCAACCTACATTTGTTAATACAAAGTGTCATTATCACCCTGCTCCCCATTTCAGATTCACAATTTCAGCACTAAAATACCTGCAAGGCACTTTTCTGACTCTCAGAATAAAATCCCTGCAATCTTCAAGTCTGCTTCCTTCTACTTCCCCTTCACCTTTCACCTGAGCTTTTATTTCCCGTCTTATAACAAAAACAAAAAAAACAAAGCCAAAAAGCAAACAAAAGATTAAAATAAGTATTTTATTTAAAGGGACATTTATAGTCAGTAGGAAGAGGATTAAACCTCCACAAAAATAAATACAGTAAATCTCTTGGCCAACACACCGCACAGACTTCCCAAACTGAAGGCTGAGATTTTCAAGAACCAGAGGACAGTAAAGAAGTATGACAACATTGCCAGATGAGGTATAAGTAGGATCCAACACAATCAGTGGAAGTAAACTACATTAAACTAAACCTAAGAATAAAGCAAAAGAAATCCTAAATCACTGCCACTTCAGCCATCAGAGCAATAAAATGAAACTTATTTTCCCCTTTCTTCTGAGCCTCTCTGAAGTCATATAACCATGCAGATCACTAACCTAGAACAGGCCAGTCATGACAGAAAGCAAGACAACTATTTCTGGGTTTGAAACCGCACATTATTCATCACAAACTGAAGGAAAATATTATGCTATTTGCTGATGATTTAATTACCTTTGCAAGGCCGAAAAACTTAAGAGTCTCTCTACGTGCGTCTCAGGCTGGAGGTCCCTCTTCTTCAGTGAGTGTTGCTGGATGCTAGACTGAGAGAGGATGTCGTAGTCTGAAAGCATGGACTCAACTGTGTCTGGAAGACCAACAAGGAAAGTTTTAGTTTCAAAATACTTTCTTTCCAAATGCACACATAAAAAAAGAGCAATTCAGAGCCTCCTGTTTCAACAGCAAGACCACAGTTTGCTCGAATTTTAAGATAACTATTGTACATTTCTGTAAACGTTCATTTTGCATAGACAAGTAGAAATCATAGAGTGTGACAAGACAATCTGTGAGAGACAGAGTTTGGTTCACTTTTTCTAAAATTTCTGAGCAACCAACTCACCATTTTTACTGCCACGGCAATTCAGATCTAGCACCTTCCCTGGCTGCTCCCCAGAAACTAAATGGGGGAGAGTGTCCCCACTTCTCAGGGATGAATTACTCTCCTCACCTGCTGATCCCCACATGAGTCTGAGGAAGAAAACAGTTTAACCTAGGAGACTTATACCAAATTAATTGCAGATTGGGACTGCATGTATTACCTTTCTTCCCAACAGTAGCCAGAAAACAGGTATCTAATCAGAATGGATAAGGCAACTCATGGGAGATACCCTGTTTTTTCAGCACCTTACCATCATGCAACACTCCTGTTCCTACTCAGAGCATGAAAACTTGTTCAGAGAAAGGAGACCAAGTGCCTGAACTCCCATGGGAGCAGTACACAAATTACAAATTCAGGTCAATATTCTGCAGATGTTTTAACAGGTATCTAAGTGCACAATGACAGCTGCCAATGTTTGGCTCTTGCTGATAAAGCCTACTGCTGCTTTGTACGGCGTTCCTTCACCAAAGCACCCATCCACACTCTTCCTTCTCTGGAGCACCCACCACCCAGTGAGACACCCAACAACTACCTTGGCTTCCACCAGCACTGACAGATTCAGGTGCTATTTATAGCCTTAACCAGAGGCTCTTATTCCCATACTGCTCTTTTCCATTTCAGCCAGAGGTGTTCACTTTTTTCACTGCACCAAAGGAGGCTTCAGATGTGTTTTTACAAGAGACAGAAGTGCCCAGACAGTCTTTATTTTTAAAATTCCCTGTTTCTTTCCCCTCCATTTCCAGCTATGCTTCTAAACCAGACCTGATAGCTATGAAAGCGGTTTTTTGTTACAGAAGACAGCATTCCTTCAGAGCCCCTGGTCACTCAGGGGCTTACACCACTCAGCAGAGCATCTCATGTGTTTTATTGAACTTCTAAGCAAGCAGCGCCACTAATAAGCTGTTTTACTGGCTCTTGTGCAGCAAACCAAGATTGCCAACTTGAAATCTAGATGAGTATAGCTCTTGAAATAATATGTTTTTTTTAAACCTGACACTCAGTGCCATAATTTATCCCCAAAGCCCAAGAAAGCTTTAAGAATGTGTGCATTGATGAGGGTAAGGGAAGCCTCTTGCTTTTCCTTTTGCGAGGGAGTGGGTGGGGACAATTAACCAGCAGTGTACAGGCACACATGTGTACACCGCTTGTGTACACTGAAGTGAGAAAGCCGCAGAAGCAAAGACCCTCACAGCCCTCCTGGCCCTGCCCCAGACCCACTTGCAGCGTGAGGGACAGGAGACACGGCCGCCTTCTTGGGCGGCAGGAGCCGCCGAGCAGCGGTTCCCAGGCTCTCCCTCCCTGGCTGCTCCTCCCCAGCCCTTGAGCAACACAGGAAGGGCAGTGCAGTTGCAATTTCCTGACTTCTGTTTACAACCCACAGGTTGAGAGCACCTGCAATCGATTACGATGTGTTTCGGGTTGTATACAAAGACAAGTTTCCATCACCATCCTTTCTGTTATACGGCTTTTTCCCTTATGTGCCCCACTGCTGCATGCCAGTCAGGGCCTTCACCCTTAGCTTGCCATGTGCTACAGAGATGGTTCACTAGAGCCACACAGTGAGCAAATACCTAAACCTCCCCAAAACAGCCCTTTTTCTTTAAAAAGTCTGTTCTAATTAATTGGTTTTGGTCTGGCACCTGCCCTCATCCAGAACCACCTAGCAGGTGGGTAGGGACAGGCAGGGAAATCAATTCTGAAAAAAACTACTCATTAAACTGTTTAGTTTGGAATTCTTTTAATCAAACTCGAGATTCTCTCACCACACTCAGCTAGAGCTGACCCCTCAATTAAAGTGAATGTTGATATACAGGATA
Source organism: Pardalotus punctatus (assembly GCA_013400915.1). Lineage (NCBI taxonomy): Eukaryota > Metazoa > Chordata > Aves > Passeriformes > Pardalotidae > Pardalotus > Pardalotus punctatus. The sequence continues at coordinate 320,210 of VZTX01031479.1, read as the reverse complement.
TCAAACATTGGTTTATGACACAGACCAAGCGTGTGGTATGTGGGGTATGAAACAAGAGGTGTGGTACCACTGCCACACCATTCAGGGGCCTGCCAAGCACAAGGTCTGCCCGAGAGGCACAACCCCACTAGGAAACACTACTGTCGTTTTCCACCTCTGCCTTTGAAGTACCAGACCAGCACCACGGGAAAGCCATGCCAAAGAGCACGATGCAATTGCCACTATGGCCAGACAAAATGTCTCCGTTTCATGGCAAGAGAACTGAGAAGTCTGCTAAAAAAACCAGGTTTTTTTATTTGGTAGACAAGTCCTGCTCCACCTTAATAGACACAAACACCCTTCTGGAAATGCCTCACGAAGACACAGGAAGGGTAATAAGAACAAGACCTAAAAAGTTCATGAAGATGAGTAAGATGATTCTATTGAAATAATAAATTAAACACAGGGCACTCCCAGTTCCCGTAACCCTGAAACAAGAGTGCACTTGTTCATATTTCCTCTTACCCTTCCTAAACTTGTTTGCTTTTTATTTTACTTACAACATAAGTAGAGGCTTAAGACATTCTGCTCCCAGACATAACCTGTTAACTAATTATGATATCAGACAGACATGGAAAAAATATGCTGGTAACACACTCAAATCAAAATTTTTCTGTAAAATGTTCATACTGTGAAAACTAATTCATGGTCACGGCTTATTGAAAACAGAAGATGAAGTGCCATTATTTTAAACAAAACACAGAGCTGTACAGAGTCCAACTGTACAGCAGTCTGGGGATGGGAGCCAGAGAAAGCATATACTTGACTTTTTATTCAAGTTTAAAAATCTTTCTGGTATTCCTTCCTCTTGTCCAAGAGTCATTTCCCACAGGCTTCAATAGCCTCAACCTGACTCAGATTTTCCCAAAACACTTTTTTGTGGTTCCTTCCCTTCCACACCCTCCTTCATTCCTGTCTTTTTAGTGAACACCTTAATTGCATCTTGATATGCCAAGTATTTATTTTCTTATTGTCACCAGCCTTCACTTCGTTGCACTTTCTTGCCAGGAGGGAAACCTCCCAAGAACATACAGATCTTGGGTTTGTAAGAGAGATGGGAAGGAACATCAGTGCAGAGTATCCCAAAGCTCCGGAGAAGAAACCCACAGCAGTGATCCTCCTCTACCCCCAGCTTTGAACTCACCAACTCTTCCCTCTTTTTTTTCCCCACCTTTTTTCTGGGCTAAAAGCCTCCTGGCACCGGAATTTGAGACTTAACACAGGAAAGTATCTTTTAATAAACTCTCCTCCAGCACCAAAGAGCTCAAGAATGCAGTGGGTAACAGCTTAGCTCCCTGAGTTGGAGGCCACTGCATGTTTGCCAAGAGAAGTTTCTCTTTCAGTGCCCAGCTAGCAATTCAAATACCAATGTCACCCTTCTCCAACCAACCAGCTTGGCTTTCACAAGCACAACAGTAAATTCCCATGATCTCATGCCCCATCTATTGCCCGGAAACCAAAAAGTAAATGTGGCAATTCAACCATTTCATAAGCGTTCTTTTGCACTGCATCATTTATTGAAAGGTTAAACTAATCTAGAACCATGAAGTTTTAACCAGAAGATATTAATTAATATTTTTAAAAACTGTCTTCAAAATTATCCCATGATGGAAAATGTCCCTACCTAAAACTCAAGATCCAATATTTTAAAAAAAATTACTTTTGGGATTTAAAAATGACCACTAGATAATCAGTGGGGCTTGCAGGAATGGCTGCAGTTATTTCTCCAACCATCCCAAAGGGAATAAAAGCAGAAATAAATTTTCAGTCAAAAGCACTAGAATGGGAAGACAAGCCTACACAGGGCAGTCCTAGAACAAGCACTGCAAACACGCTCAGGGAGGATTTTGCAGTGTTAAATCATTGTCATCTCCAAACTGAAAAAAAGGCTCCAAGCTGTATTTCATGTGGCACTCATCGACAACATCTGGGTTCTGATCTCAAGCTGGTTTCCAGCAGGTATCAAACACCTATCAAAAGCTTATGAGCAGTTGACTAGTAATAATTTTTCTGATTCAGCTGAGGAGTGACTGAATAGTGACTGAAGGGCTCCATATTCTTTATTGTTACTATTTAGTTTTATATGCTCTTCATAGTACATTAAAGTATTTTAATTAAAGTAACCAAATATAGTAATTTGAAATATAATTCAGAGTCTCAGTCAGAATTTTGACCAGGAAACACAGACTGGAGTCTTTCCAATCTGAACCACAAGAGCTAAAGCAGGCCTCCATCACCCTACATAAAACAACTGCCCTTGTGTTTGTGGTAACAGCCGCTCACTGGCTGCAATACAGCAGGATCGTTTGGCTGCAGCAACATTCCAGGGCAAATATATTCATATTTCAACCGGGCACCCAAACGGTCTCTGCCAGACAGGAGGTGATGCAGTCATGCCTAAATGTTTGCGGGTACCTTCTCTGAACAGCTTATGCTGCTTTTAGGAGACTGTTGATGAAGAGGACACATTGAGAAGGTTCATCTGGGGGAAAGCTGTTCCGTAAGAGCTCCTTGCACATGCCGTTACAACCTTCTCCAGTACATCTGGTACAGAGCCATTACCAAAGACACAAAACAAAGTGAATTGAAACACATCCCACACAAAACAGCCCATGCTTTTAACAGTTTAGATAAATCATGTTTACTTGTTTCCACTGAAGAGTGGCTGCTGTTTTGCTCATCAAGCTCATGTAAACAGAAGAACTTGTGTGAGAAACAAGTTCAAAGCAAGAACCAAATACACGTCAGCATTCTAATAAACCATAACAAGATAAAGGTTTACACTCTGAGCACATTTCTGGACAAACCTGTTAGTAAGAATGGCCAGCCACGTCAGCACTGCTGAATGTTTTAGAAGGCATGTTTTTGACTTGATCCCAGCTGCACCAAACTTGTTAAACCACGTGAGAAAACAAGGTGCCCGAACTCAGTCAGTTAGCAGCAGATGAAGCCTCGGGGTACGGTTACCCAGCCCTTGTGCTGGGAGGGCAGGGATGCTGCTGCTTTACTGTCCACCAGTTACTCCACAGTGCACTTCTTCTGCAGTTACACTGGGCAACTCCTCTCTCCTTAGCACACATTCAGACATGCCAGTGATGGATATCATGGAAAAGTAACAGTTTACTAAATACCCTTTAGCTCATCTCAGGAAAATCTTGTTCATGTAGCTGCACCTGTATACTACTCTAAAGTTTTTTTCCCACAGTAAAATAAACATCTGTTTCTGGGCAGTGGGAATATTTCCTTAAGGGTGCAAATTCTGTTTAGCAGAAGCTGTACAAATAACTAACCTGTTTTTCTGGCAGTTTTGAATACAGCTGAATACCCACAATGGCTCCTACACATTGCCTCACACACTTCCAATCTTGCAAATTATCTCCTTCACTAATCACGTCTTAAATAAGGACCAGTGCGGAACAAAACTTATACTGTTTAATAACAGTCTGTCCTATTAATGACAACAGACCACTTTTCGACTGGAAAAAAATGCAATATCTTGCCAAATATTGATGTTATAAAAAATAAGGAAGTCCACTGAATTACCATCCTCATAATCAAAGTGAAACAAGTGCAATGCAGCCATTCCTTCTTACACCAGAACAGCGTCATCTGACTCAATGCTCAAAAAACCCCAATGCAACCCACCCCCAAATCACATGCTCTCATACATCCTGCAGAAAGGAACTGCCCAGTCACAGGATGCAATGTTCTCTGGACCCAGATCATCTGGCTCTCAAAAAACTGCAAGCCTCACTACTGAGCAAAGACACACACAGAATCCTGCTGTGTCACAAAATAAGTTTGAGTGGAACTGATTCTAGGTAGAGACTAATCACTGCTCAGACTACACGTGTAAGACCAACCCCTTCACTTCTGACTGCATTTCTTCTCCTTGTGGATACAACTTTGGAGTCATTCACATACGAACTTCCAAAATTTGAGGCACATCACAGGTACTGAGGGGCAGACCTTTACTATTTCAGTAACAACCTGAAAAAGTGAGAAAGGGAACCAAGGGATACCGTGTTCTTCTTCAACATCTCAGTAATTATGGATCAACATCTACTGGGTGGCAGCTGTAGGTGCCTCCCTTCATAACAGAACCCCCTTGCCTTCCCACTTCTCAGTCCCTGCACCTACATAGGTTAAAAATGCAAATATCAAGGACAAAAAGAAAGTACAAATAATGCACATTAAGGCAGCACAGGAAGACAGGGATGGATATTGTGAAGAGATGCAGGGCACAAGTGACATAAAGATGGGCAGTGCTATCACATGTATCTGCAAGAATAGAAGACATCAGGAAGACCATTAGAACCATTGAGAGGGCTGCAGGACATCCCCAAACAAGCAAGTTCATGTGTTGCATATGAAAATCATAGAAAAGGACAGCAGGATAAACTGCTCTTAGTTAAAGAAACCTGGCTCTTGGTTTCACAGCAAAGGACTTCTCATCATCAGCCTGGAAAACAGGCAAACTCAGACTTCAACCATTTATAAAAAAGCTGGGAGGGGGATAATCAACCTGTTTAAAACAGAAGTTAAATATAAACTTCTATCTCAAAGACAAATCTCTGCCAACTACTAAACGCCCTATAAAATCCTAATGTAATGTCAGAGTATGGCTGGCTGTGCTTCCTCGCTTGGCCCTTCCAGCTATGGAGCAGAAATCCACACTGGGGCTTCTGCACATGCACACAAAAATTCCAGAGTGGCAGAAGCATGAAACTGAGATGAGTCACTGCTGCTATCAGCAATGTACAGCAGCAGTGAAGTCAGTTTTTACAGTGAGGGGAAAACTAAAGCACCCCAAATCTTAAATGCAAACAGGAATTTTACTTTTTGTCTGCTTAAAGGTCAGAACAAATTGGCACTACTGAAAACCAAACTCATGCTGAGCACTGGATTATGTTCCCATTACAAAAATCTTGCAATAGTTAATGGTAATTCTTATTAATTAACATTTACTGTAGCATTGACATTCTTCTTTTTGTTGACCTTGAGCACTTCCCTCAGAAATTATACTTCAATCACTTTTTTCAGTTGGAAATGGAAACATTGACTGATTCATACAAACAAATTAAAACAAACGTGAGAAAAGTACTTTAAAACCTTGATACTAAGTAACTTCATGGAAAAGACTGCAAATCCACAACACAAAAATAACACTAATAATTTGCATTCAATAAGGTCATGTCTACACCAAGCGTTTGCTATTTTTTTATACAAAGACACTGCATCAACAAATTCCCACAATGATTTTGAAACAGTCCTGCCACATCCTGGGAGGGATCATGTGCTGTGAGATTGTGTGTCCTTGAATTCTCCACCATGTGATGCATGGCGAGAAACACTCAATCTTCAGCTTTTGGGGACAAACTGCAAAACCAACTCCATCTAAAACAGTCATCTTGCTTCAAAGGATGTCCAAATAAGGAAAGAAACAGTAAGAGAAAGGCAGATGATGGCATGAAAATTAATAATTTGACCCTTACCTAGGTCTTGCCTTAGTCTTCAGGAGGACGGCAGGACAAAGTCTTCAGTCCAGCAGGACAAAATTTAATCTTGCATAAAGATTTTTGTCACTTATTATCTCACTGCACATTCTTGACACTGAGCTGAACTTCCAACCCCTTAATTCTATGGCAGCCAGTTACATTCCTGGCCTTCTGCACTTCCTGCATTTTGTCGCACTAAGTGCAAAGAAGAATTCAAAACTGACTGTAAATCAATTTATGCTGTCCTCTGTATGACTTAGCTCCCCTAGTTTACTCGTCAACACCACCACCATTTGCTTTTTCACTCAACAATTTCTAAATCCTAGTCTTCTCATGTGCATTAGGTAGGTTTGCACCAAACCATTTGTAACAGGTCATTTCTCCAGCTCACATAATTGTTCTGAGTTCTGCGTAGTATTTTTGTAGGGTGGAAAAAAAATGGTGAAAATCACGTTACCTGCCTCAGATTTTATTAGAGCAATTTGGCAGGTAGAAAAAGATCCCCAGTGAGTGACTCAAAGAATATCATCTGCTCAGCATAGAACAACTAACTTATTTTAGTTCTCTGCCTTGCTTCTGATAAAAGGTTCTCATTCAAAAGAGGTAACAGTAGAGTAAGACATATTTTACATCCAGACTCTATTGGGGGTAATCCTGGATACATGCTGCTTAGTGGCAGCACACAATTTGTACCTTGCAGTAACTTGAATCTGTATTGTAATACAGATTCAAGCAGTTCTTTAGATATATTCAGTGACCTATTCACCTATTCAACACCTAAGGTGGATATTTGCACTGTTATTCTTTTCAAGTGCATTAAGCTCTTTTACCATTCAGATATGTCTGAATTCCAAGACAAACAGCATAAATATTTTATAGCTATAAAAGGTTATCGTCAGAGAAAAAGGACAACAAAAAGAAAAATTTTGAAAGAGTTGACATTAATTTTTCAGGGGCCAAACTACACTATCAGTCACTGTATTGACTAGTAGAGTCCCACTTCTCTAGAAATTAATCCCTGATGTCAACATCATTAAAAAGAGTATACCTAAAGTCAAACTGAGCTGGATACCATCCTGCTTTCATCCCTCACCTGGAACTCAACCACTTCCACCTGCCACAAAGAAAGAGGCAGGTGCTTGGACAGTCACACTGTGAGCTGCTCCAGAATGAAAGAGAAAATACATCCTTTACTGAAAATAAAACAAAACCAAGCAAACAAAAAAAATTTAAAAAAAAAATTTAAAAAAAAAAAAAAAAAGGAAAAAAAGAAAATAAAACCCCAAACAACCAAATAAAGAGATTAGCTTCCAGACAGCTCACATTCCATGAATGTGCTCACAGGAATGGGGAAGGGATCAGAAAGCTGAGGTCAGGATTGTGGCAGTCCCATTTTAGACCAGTTTAGACTCCTGGATTACCACACCCTAAGATTACTTCTGCTGAAAAAGACTGTAAAATTACCTACATCTTTTTATCACTTTTCTTTGTCACATTCTTTTTTTTACAGTGCAATTTTTTTTTCCTCCTTGACAAACTGAACTCAGACTAATAAGCAAGGAAGTTCTTAATAGAAATCACAAAATGTTAATTCATGAAACTTCCTTAGGGATACTGCTCACCAGAAATCTGATTTCAATTCCCAAAAATCAAGCTGTGGTTAAACAGAGCTGTCAAAATAACAACACTAAAATTATTAGAAGGAAAAGATGGTATTTAGAAAACTAAGCTGTAAGATGAGGACAACAGAACTCCAGCAAAAGATGAACATAAAACCCCAATAAAACAGGCAAAGGTATTGCGAAAAGCAGCTTGTAAAACGCATAAAGCCAATATTTGAAATATTTTTTATTTTATGAAAATAAACCAGGCAGCTAAATAACCAAAGGGGTTTGTAAAACATATATGCTGCAAATACAACCCCAAGAATGGATCTTAAAAGCCAGTACCAAAAAGTAAGGCAATAATTGACCTTAGCATTCACTGCAGAGGAGACTAAAAAGCTCCCCAAAAGCTTGTCGTGACAGGATATATGTAAAGACCTGTGTCCAAGACTCAGGAAAAGGGACTTTACAACAAGTCTAGAAAATGACCAATAAATCAACAGCATATGAATGTATCAGAGTTACAAAGCACTGCAAAAACAGAACTGGTTGGCTGCTAACTGTGGTAAGGGATCACAGGGCCACTGGTGTGGCACAGGGGCCTGAAATGACCAATTTCCACTGCAGGTACCATCTAAGGGACTAACAAACAAATACATTCAATGTCCTGACCTGGCAAACAGGTAATAATAACAACAAAGTGTAAGTTACTACACCTGTGGCTAAATAAGATACTAGGGAAGTAGTGCCTTGTAGATACTAGCGATCTGACAGAACACCAACAGTGTGTGGATAAATGTAACAGCTAATGTAGCACACATGGATTTTTCAAACTCCCTCACAAAACACTTCTGTAAATTTAGTCTACTGGACAACAAAACATTTGATGAAATTCAAGCTGTGAAATAACACGTGAGGAAAATAAATCCTCACTGCATTTACACAGCAAAGTACTTCAGTATAATCATTACCACTCAAAAACCAACAACAACAAAAGACAAAGAGAGCTTGGAGTGACTATTAAAGGCCAAAAACTACTCAGAAAGGAAACAAAATCAAAAGTACTTATGCTACCTTTGTATTACAAATGGTGCCCTGTGGCCCTGATCATACATCTCAAATAAATAAACATCCAACACAAAATATATAGAAAAAAGTAACCAAGAAAGTAATGATTTTTTCTTCATACTAAGAATTATTATATAGACTAATATTTTCTCACTTAAAAAGGAGATGAATTACAAAGGTATGTAAGTTACCAAAGGTGTGAAGAAAACCAATAATTCTTCCATACTGACCATTTCTGACAGCAGAAATGGTCAACATTTAGAAACAGAAGAAAGGAGGTTTTCCTCCATGCAATATTTCAAAAAATTGAGTAACTCATAGTCCAGGCATGGTGGTACGTGGGCCAAGAACATGAAAGCTGTCAGATAAAGACTGCACAAACTCACAGCAGACAGGTCCTTTAGAAGGCATGAAGATCTGAGAGCCGAAGATGCAACCACAGTTCAGGACCTCCCTCACCTGCCTGATGTCGAAAGGACACGCTGTGTTTGTTTTGTTTCTATTACACTTCCTGGAGCATCCACCACTGAGCCCCATCCTTCCCAGGCTCCTGCAGCCACCAACTGCTGAGGTGTGCACAGACCCACAAATCCACCTCAGGTGCAGGAAAGGCAGAGGTGCAGCCTGGAGCCTGTCAGGAAATGTGCTGAGAGATCTAAGACAAGGAAGGAGACTTGGAGCTGTTCCTGCTCCCTGTGAATCCCCTGTCCCCGTCCTGCATAGCAATGGGCTCAAGGAAAGCAAAACAACTAATCACAAAATCACTTCTGTATCTTTGATTTTCAAAACGGGTCTTCATGCAAAGGCCAGACAAAGCTTCTAAAGGCAACAGAAATTTTGCTGCTCCAGTGATGAGGAACTGTGATACAGAGAGGAGAAAAAAATTGAGCAAAGACAAGGACCCAAGAAGTATGTAAGACATGGGTCTTAAGGGCAAGACACAGCCCCTGCCTCTTGGAAGAGCCCATCTGCCATTTCAGTAATAAGCTTTTGTTTATCAAACAAAAGTCTGCAACTTCTTCACTGCAAAGCAAAAGCTCAGATGCAAAATTGTTTACAGAAGTTAAAGCAGCGGTTCTCCTCCGCGTCAAGCTTTTCTAGAGGTCACTTTCAGCTCCAATGACTTCGGGCTCTCTCTGACGCTGACTCTCCAACAGAATTATGAAGGGAAGCCATTTATATGATTTTGCCCAGAGAGGCTGGGCAGTCTCCCTCATTGGACATAGTCCAGAACCGCCCGGATGCAATCCTGTGGAATGTGCTCCAGGATGACCGTGCAGGAGCATGGAGACTGGACAAGATGACCCACTGCGGTCCCTTCCTACCCGGCCTATTCTCTGGTTATCCAGCCTTAACAGAACGCAAACTCCTGTGAGGAAAACTCTTCAGCAGCCCTCGAGCGTGAAGACAATGGTGTCTCCTCGCCTCCCCGCAGAGAGCAGAAACCCCAAACACCGTCCGTCAGCGATGCCTTCAGCAACAGGGGTGCTCTACCCCACCCCACCCATCACCCATCANGCCCGCCCGTTCGCATCCGCTCGGGGCAGCTTCGCCCTCCGCCCGCCGTGCCGGGCCCGCCGCCCTCCTGGGCCCGCACCCGGAAGCGCGGCTGCTGCGCGCGGGGCATTGTGGGGCGGGTGGGGCCGCCATCTTGGGCGGGGGGCGGTGCGGACGGGAGGTGCCGGCTCCGCCGGGAGGGTCTGAGGTGGCGGCCGGTGCCTTCATGGAGGCAGGGGATGGGGCAGAGTGTAAGGGACCGCAGTGGGGCGTCTGGTCCAACTTCCCTGCTCCTTCAGGGCCATCCTAGACCATATGGCACAGGATTGCATCCAGACGGTTCTTGAATAT
>VZTX01031479.1:265124-309919 GCA_013400915.1 Pardalotus punctatus | reverse complement strand
CCGCAGTGGTCTCTCCCTCCTTCTTCCCCCTCTCCCCCCTCCCCCCCTTCCGCGGTTGCCGTGGTCGCGCCCTGCCCTCACCGTAGAGCTGCGGGCGCTGCGGGTGCCCCAGCGCCTCCAGCCCGCGCGGCCCCCACAGCAGCGCCAGGGCCGGGACCAGCCACAGTCGAAACCTCATGGTCCNTCTGGACAATCCGTTCCAGTGCTAGGTCACTCGCACAGTAAAGGTCTTCCTCAATTTCAGGTGGAACTTCCTGAGCATCCATTTCTGCCTGTTGCCTCTTGTACTATTGCTTGGTACCACCAAGAGGAGTCTGGCTCCATTCTCTTGACACCCTCCCTTCAGATACTTAAATTCATTGATGAGGTCCCCTCTCAGTCATCTCTTGTAGCTGAACAGGTCTAGCTTCCTCAGCCTCTCCTCGTAAGAGAGATGCTCCTGTCCCTTAATCATCTTTGTAGCCTCTGCTGGACCCACTCCAGGAGCTCCATATCTCTCTTGTACTGAGGAGCCCAGAACTGGACACAGCACTCCAGATATGGCCTCACTAGGACTGAATAGAGGGGCAGGATCACCTCCTTTGACCTGCTGGCAGTGGTATTCTGCCTGCTGAGGGCACTTGCTTTTGGTACATTCTCACCACAGTCCCTCTTCATGGTCTTCCCAAAGCGGGAACAGACCCCTGGAAAGGGAGAAGGCTCCGGGTTCTGCAGCCCCTCTTCGGGGACAGTGCAGAGTGTGGACCTACCTGGACAGGACCCTGATGCTCTCAGGTCTCTCACGCTCAAGGATGCCACTCACAGCTGTATTTGCAGCTTCTCCCCAGCCCATGTGAGTGACTGTACTTGGTGACTTTACAAGGTGACTTGTACTTGGTGACTTTACTTTTGTGTTGCTTCCTTAGCACAACTGAGGATTGTGGCACATAGCACAAAAAATAAATGATGAGTCCCTGACTCAACTGTTCCCAAAGAGCATGCCTTATTGAGATAAAATCACAGGAAATGTACTTGAGTTACAGCTGTGCTGTAGTGCTACGGTTAAGGTTCTCCAGAATTAGCTGGATCTCTTACCTTTTTGCTTATGCCTCCAGCAAAGATGGTTACAAGTGATGTACTCGGCGAAAATGGATAAAAAGTGTCCCCATTGCCCATCCTGCTTATGCCATGCTGCTCATTAGTTAACCTGTAATATTTAAATAGCATCAATAAAGTGATTCATTATTCAATTTTTCATAACACCATAAAGGCGGATATAGTACTCAAACCAAATACATGTCTCCCAGTTCTTGTCCCTAAAAATGAGAAGATTATAAGAGGTGAAACCTCTGGAGAAACTTCCAGTGGATCTGCCATGAACTTCCAACAATTCGTATCCAGTGATTCCTGAAATCAGAGGTTGTGTCTTGCTTAGCAGCCCTCACTGTATCTCCATACATATGTTAGTTGACTTGATGCTCAGGAAGTACCACCTGAACATGAAGAAGAATTTCTTTACTGTGTGAGTGACTGGAAGAGATTTCCAGATAGGCTGTTGAGTCTCCCTCACTGGAGATATTCCAGAACCACCAGGACACAATCCTGTTCCATTTGCTCTGGAATGGCCCTACTTGAGCAGGAGGCTGGACCAGATGCTCCACTGTGGTCACTTCCAACCTTACCCATTTTGTGATTTCTGTGACCTACTGCTTGTAAACTTATAGCATCTGTATCATCCTGTGGCAGGGAGTTCCACAATGTCACTGTATGTATGAATAATCACCTTCCTTACTTTCAACTTGACATTTTGTGACACCATGTGATGACCCAGCCCTGCTTCTTGCTTTGGAAAGGATAGTAAAACAATTTTGCCTTCTCTATGCCAGTCATGGCATGGAGAGCCTCTGTGAAATCCTCTTGCAGTCTGGTAACGCTCCTCTTGCAGACTAACAAGTCCAAGTGAAATCTTCTTCTTTCCAAGGAAGTGTTTTTTGCTAGTCTATGAACTTTACCATTTCTGCTATTCCTATTTGTGATGGTGGGACTGGAACTGCATGCAGTGTTCACGACAGAGGCACACAGTAGATTTATAAAGTGGCATAACAATATTCCCTGCCTTGTTGTCAATATTGCTTCTGAATATTTCTGATATTCAGCATGCTGTTGATCTCCACTGAGCTGTCATTGTCCTACAAATAACATTAAACTTCCCAGCTCTCACTCCTGATGTGTAGTGGTCAGTTCAGAGAGCATTATTCCACATATGATGGACTGCCTTTTCCCCATATGCATGACTTTACATCTGTCTTCATGATCACCCGTCATTTTCCTGCCAGGCACTGACACTCTGTTCAACTGCCCACATGTGTCCAGTGCTCTTCCAGCTGACACAGAGGGTCTGACTGAGGCTTCAGAAGAGCCTGGAGGTCCCTGTCAAGTCCTGTGCCAGAGCCAATGTGTCCCCCATATGGTGAAGCATCAGTGTGGGTGGAAGAGCCCTGAATAGAGGAAGATCTTTCCGCAATTCTCAGCCACACCTTTTCTCTCCTTTCGTGAATAACACAATATCATCAGCAATCTTTGTCACTCCTCACCTTATTCAGATTATTTATGAATAAGCACAGAGATGTGAAGGTGAATTAGTAACTTCCTTTTATTGTGAAAACTGACCACGATCTTAGTCTTTTAACTGCATTTCTATCCATGCTCGTATCCCATGGTTATTTAATCTCCTGAAAAGCCTTTGGCAAGAAAGTCTTCAAAGTCTTACAGAAATCTCAGCAAACTGTATCTCTGCAATCCCTCTTATCCAAGTGCTTGCTGACGTATTCAAAAGACTTCATTCTGATTTTATAAGGTAAGGCTTCTCTTTGCAAGAACTGTGTTGACAAAACCTTTGTTGACCTTTCCCTGGTAAATCACATCTCGCCACATATGCATTAATTATAGTTGTACTGGTCTGTGCAGAATAGGTGTCACTTTTAATGGTCACTAGCTCTCCAGCTTTCCATTAGAAACAATTTAAAAAAAAAAATGTAACATTTGATACACTTCTTAGATGCCAAGAAAATTTTAAGCAAGAATTTATACCACAGTTAGAATTTCATTGTGTCCTTGAGTTTCCTGGGTGAACAGTGTCTGTTGAGAATTTGTCACTGTTTCTTTTGTGTATTCTTAATTCCTGAACCTCTTTTTAAATCGACATCTCCATTTGAAACAGATCAGAGATAAGACAAATGATTAAGTGTTCCAGCAGAGGAGCACAGACTCAGGGAGTTCTCTTGGGTTTTCCACATTGGCTTTGTCATCTCTTGGTGCTGTTTTGGTAGCCAGGTTTTGGTTGGTGGGTCTCAGCTTCTGGCACCTGATACACTAAGATTATTGAAATAATATCAGATCATCTTGAAAATTACTTATTATTGAGTTTATGCATTTTATGACTCTTTCCTTTGATGCCATTCATGAGATCTACCATAGCCCTCTGACTTACTGATTTGATTGGGGTTTTTTCCCAAATGAAATGTCTTGTTTTGGTTAGTCTTCCCTTGTGTGTGATTATTCCGTGTTTGTGCTTAATCTAAAACGCTTTCTGGTTTTTGGTTTTGTTTGTTGGGAGTTTTTTGGATATAGTAAAGCCATTCTGAAGTATGCAATAAATAATTTTCCTCTACCCATGTCTTGTTTCTAGTGACTTTCCGTAATTTTTGACCTCCACTGAGTACAGAGTTGAAGTTTCAGGTAGATGATACTTCACCAGCTTTCCAAGATGTCTTCTCAGATTAATAACAACTAAACAAGTGCTCATCGTTGTGAGTACTTAGTGAAGGTTATACTAGCATTTCTAAACATCAATTTCATTTTCCATTTTATCAGATGTGCTTTAATATTGCAGGATCTTTCTGCGAGGGCAGGAATCAACTTCAGATGGATGAATCAACTTCATTTTGGAATAGCATTGTTTTACTGTGAACTATTTATCCCAATTTTCAGATCACATATTGGGCTTCAGGGGTCCCAGTACAGATCCATTTTTTTATTGAGGGATGGACTATCCTATCTCTCACTGTTTTGTAACTTGTGAAGGAAGATACAGAAGGCCAGGTCAAAAGTTTCTTTTTCTCTTATCACTTGAATTTTCCCACTGACTACATTTGTTTCTTCCATTTACTTCTTATCTTACAAGGACACTTTAATAATAGAAGTTGATTGCCTGTAAATGTTTTTGGGGTTATAGAACTGTGATTTGGGTTTTGACAGTGCCCATCACAATGGAGTTGTTAGATTAAAGTGCTTAGACTATTGCTATTTAATAATAGCATACTAATATATAGTAATTATGAAAATTGTTATTGATTTAGCAATATTGTTTATTCCACATTAATAACAATAATTGATTTGGTATCAGTAGGTTAGTTTAATGGCATGTCTGAGTGTGATTTTTTTAAATCCAGATTTTTTTATACAGATATATCATGTTGTGTCCAGTACAAAAGCACTTTTGGAGGGTCTTGATGGTATTAATGGAAATGAATTCTTTCCTTCACACAGTCAGGAATTTGAGCCATTTTATTACAATGAGTAGGGACTAAACAAGGATATGATAAATACATAGGATATGATTAGACATTAATGGGAAACAGCACATAGTGTGTTTTGGTGAGGAATAGCACAAGTATAGTACGCTGAATAAAAAAAAGAAACAAAAGAATTTAATATACATAGCCAGTGAATGTGTTTCCCTGTGTTAATAATAAAAGCTGGAGATGTGGACTGACAGCTAGCTGGGTAACTGATCCTGTTCAGAAGGGTTCCTTTAAGAACAAGGTTTGCTAAAAGAGGTAAACCCACTACCCTGAATGATTAATAAACTATCCAGTTTAGTAGTTTGCTTGGAAAGGAAGGTGGATTCTGTGGCATGCCCTGGAGGAAGATGGTGGATTACCTTTGTTTTGTGAATGTTTGAAGAGTAAATGATCCCCTGAGGAAAAAGTCCTGATCTTGGTTCTGAGCTAAAGAGATAAGCAGAGCTCCTCCCCACCCATGTGAGAGATGTAGGTTTCATAAAGCTGCATATTTTCCCATGGGAATTATTGAAACCTGTATTACATGTGGCTTTTGAATCTATGTTGTGTGAAGTCCTGGGAAGTGCAGTGACTTATAAGAAGTGTTCATACTTTGGGAGAAGGATGGAATGGATGAGTTCATGAGTCTCTTCCATTTCCATGATTATCTGCAAAAACCCCAAAACTTTAAAAGCACTTGGGAGTTTCTCAAAGTGAATTAACCTCCAAAACACAGAAAAAAACCCCAAAAGCAAAACATAATCCATGTTTATGTAACACAAGGAGGGGTTTGTGTTTGTTTCATACCATGGTACATGGGACATAACAGCAGGAACAGGTCTGCAAAAGCTAACAGGCAGAAGACGTGTATACTTTAGTCTGATTGCTGAGGTTGTCTTCTCCCTCTTGCTGATAAAAGAGATCTGCACTCCTGTGGCATACCAGTTCTGAAGTTTCTGTAATTCCTTTCTTCCATACCTCTTTTTTCTCCTCTGTCCTTTTCCATGTTTGTATTTCACCAAGTCATCTGACTTAGTCTCCTCTTTTATCTCCATAGATGTTTTTCTTTCCCATAAAGCGTTTCATTACTTTGAAGGCCTCACCCTTACTTAGTGCTGTTTGGCCTATTGTCACTTTCTAAATATGTAAAACAGCACTCCACATTAGTGACCCAGGAGTTTATAGTACATTTCCCAACATTTCTCCTACCTACTCAGAAAGACAGAATTTGGCTATAACTCTGGAAATACACATATTCCAATATTTTCTGTCTTCAAGGTTTTTCTATGGTCTCCTGTGGTCTTCCAGGACTACACAAATATGCTGCAACTGGACTGACTTACCTGCTGTGCTAGTTTTGAAATCTGCTATTACTGCATCACAAAGGAAAGCAGAGACCAACATGAGAGAGCTTTTTAAAGGCAGAAGCAACCTGAATTTGTTCTTCATTATTGCGAGCATGTGTTCTCCATAGTTATAATAACACATAATGCTTTTCTTCCCTGAAGCATATCAAAGTTAATCTTCCTAGGGAGGGAATATACTCTTGTGAAGTTACTTCCTGCTACAGTCTTTTTTAAATCCACAAAGAAATTACTTGGCCCTGCTTTCTGACACAAAGTGGTCCCTAGTTCTTTTATCTGCCAGGAGATGGTGCTGCCAGTCTTCCATCTCTTCCTTTCCAGTTTTTAGGAAAGGTGGCACATGTTTATGTATAAATAATGACATACTTCTGACATCTGATTGGTGCACTTTTGTCCTGGTAGGATCTTACGGCAAACAGAAAACACCTTTCCGTATTTAAAGCTTACTACTATCTTACAACTGAACATACATATTTAAGATTCACCAGATGTCAATGGCAAAGTCATTTGGGAACTTTCCAGAGTTTTTTAGTGTTCCATGGCAGGATGATGAATATAAACCACTTATCTTTATGATTTCCTGGGTAGTTTCACACATTCCTTTCTCACCTTTACAGATGTCTTTGGATACACTCTGGCAAGATGCTTCATTCTTTCACAGTCATCCCAGCCCCATTCAGAGAGCAAGAACTGTGACACTGCTTTAAATTGAAGCAAGATGCAGTTTTAAAACTCACCCTAAATCACTTTTTATAATTTAGACAGTTCTGTTTGCATCAATGCTAACAGGTCATGTGGCTTCTGGTTCCACTGAGCACACTTCACAATATTTAGCTTGAAAAGACCTTGCAATGTATAATGGAGAGACACATTCTCTTCTGCTTGCTCACATTTATATGTGTGAATGTCACAGAGCAACATACTTCCTTTTAAGCTCAAAGGATCCATTTTTTGGCTTTGTTTATCTGGTATCCGATTTTCTTTTCACCAGTGCAGTTGTTTGGTAACACACATGGCTACAGTAAAAAAAAAAGAGAACACAAAGAGGAACTGGACCTAATTTCAAATTACCAGTTTTTGCTGTGTTCTGGTTTTGAAATACATCCTGATGATTTAACATATTTCCTGGTGATTTCTCTTACCCACACAACAGCTGTCACAGACAGTGGTGGAAATTAGCATCTCTGGTATCAATTCCTGCTTTTCAGAGGACATCAGATATTTTTATTGATTCTCTTTTTCTCTCCTAAGAAAAAGCTTATCTGATGTGAAATTTAATAGAAGAGAATCTAAGTACAAGGTAAAATGTATTTCTTCCGGGCAGTTTTGATCAGACATTAGGACCAGGCATTATTCCAGGAGTATTGTTAATGTAAAGGAAGCTAATGTGGACCTTGTGGAAAGTAATGAAATGTGGGCCAGTCTCCAGCTGTACTGTTTTGGTGTGAGACACAGAGGGAACTGACTGCCAGTGTACTGCAGAAGCCCAAGCAAAACCTGGCAGCTGGACAACTGGATACCTAACAATAGTAAAAAAAAAAAAAAAGTATTTAAAAAAAAATTAACTTATTAAATTTGCACATGTTTGGGTTTGGAAGGATCTGCTGGCATTCTACCTTATGCAGACTGCTTTCACCCTACATTTGTGTGTATATATGTACTATGTCTATATATGCACATGAACAGTCCCTGTTTAGGCTTAGAATTATATGGGCAGCTTTATAAGAGACAAATGAAACTCTTTTGGGCAAACTGAAATCACTGTTTGGTGGCTTCACAAGTGAGATTTATTCTCATACATAAGAGTTGACAGGTGGTGCTCCTGGTTTTTTTTCCCTTGCAAGCTAGGTTGGCAATATGGGATTTAAGTGTAAGTGGAGACTTCAACATCCTATGGAAAATTAATGTATTCAATTCTGTACCATTTGCATTACAAAGAAACAGAAAAAGAGTGGGCTAGAAAAAGGCTGTGCTGGAATGGATTTGTGCCTTCTAGGGTTTTTTTGGCAATATCTCAAATGCAGAGCAGTTCATGGAATACATGGAATGTAGCATTAGACTTTGCTTTCTATTCCTAATTAGTGCTGTAGTAGACCACACTTGTGAATGTGGCATCATTGAGAGCTACTTGAAAAGACACAAATGCCTGAGCAAACCAAATATGACCTTGCATTTTCCTTGAGTTCCATGGTGAGAACTGGAGTCCTGAGCCTCTTGCAGAATCAGATGCTCTTAAAAATTGCTGTGATGGGATGTTGCAGCAATTCTTCTGTACAACGAGAAGTTGTGTGTCTGTCTTAATGCTCCTCTGGGCACCATCTTAAAGCATCAACAGAAGGGAAAGACCAGGACAAGAGGATCTCATGTAGTGACCTGGTGACTTTGCAGTAGAAGGACAGGGTAGAGTTATCATAAATTGCACCACTGACTGAATGAACCCATTGGCCCCAGAACTGGAGGAATGCAGGCAGATTTTTGCTGAGCTACTGCAGTCCTTAATGTCTACAAGCTATCAACCTGTTCAGAGGTTTCATTCTCCTTACTTATTTTTGACCCTGTCAACTCATTGGTATGTGAGCAACATGGGTGTGAAACATTACTGCTCCAGGCTAGCAAGTACTTCACACTCTGAATAGGTGTAAGTGCCTGCACTGAGCAAGAAATCTGGATCCAAGTCCTCACAGTTCTTTCTCAGACAAAATAGTTCTCCTGAGTATGTTAGTGAGACCAAGAAGATTTATTTTTAAATAATTTATTTGCAAAGAAAAGAAGTTAATCAAATGTCTTGGGTGTATGAACACTGTGTCAAAATCTTCATGGGACCAGACTTCACACAGGCCACCTGTTTCCAAAAAGAAAAGGAAATCTCTGTGAGCAGCCTGCATCTAGGACAGCAGTTGGCCACTGCAAAATGGGCCTGCATATGTGTTGGTCTTGTAGACAGCCTACGGATGTCAGGCTGGAGAGCACCAGTGGCTCACTTCATCCAAGAGTCAGGGTTCAGGCTACCCAGACTGGCCACCCTCATGATGGAGCTTTGGTGAAGGAGCTGCATTTGAACTGCTTAAGACCTATGTATGATTCAAGAGTCACCTGTCCATCAGCTGAGATTTCAACATTTTTTAAAATATGTCTTCTTATTTATATGCCTTTGATGTCTCATTTTCACGGTGCCTCTTTTCTCTCCACTGCAGGGCTTTCAGTTCCGTGTGCTTGACATGTGACTCATAGAATGGCCACTCCCAGCCCTGCCCGATTACACTGCTCTGGGATTTGCTCACCAGCCAGATCTGATACAAAACACACAGCAGGAAGACAGAGAGAAGGGCACTTTCAAGGGACACTTCTGCTGCAGGACAGTGCTGCTTAGAAGGCATGTTCTCTTCTACACCTGGGCAGGCTCTTCATCCTTTTCCTGGCCTACCTGCAGTGATTTGGTTGATATATTCTGTGTAGTGGTAGTAAAGAGCCTTGATTGACCTGCCCTCTGGGTTAGCAAATATGCCACGACTGTATTATTCACTGAGCCGTAGCTTAGATTGCCCTGGTAACACGGCTCTGCCATTATAAGGCAGCTGGGAGTGCTTTGGTAATTCTGTAATCACAAATATCAGACTAGGTCAGGAGTCTCCAAACAGTTTGGACCACTGGAGTGTAGTCAACATGGAAAACTTATTGTACCCTGTTATTAAAATTCTACTTAAAAACATGTTTTCATATGATTCTGCAGAGTCCATACCAGTGGCTCATGGGGCACAGTAAGGAAACCACTGGCCAAAATACTTCAACTGTAACTAACTTAAGGTACCGTTAAAGAGACTTCATCTAAGTCTCCTTACCTTTCTGTGTGTTAATCAGTTTTCCAGTGGTAGAGCATGGATATTGATGTATATTAAATATGCAACTCAAGAGCCAAGTGTTCATATTTATTATAAACCTGCTGACTTAAAGCACCAATTTAAAAGGACTGGGAAATAACCTGAAAACAAGCACAGTGCTAGACCCATTTTTAAGTTATTATCTTAGGTAATTTTCTTTATGAAAACTGACACCAAGCTCGTGTTTCTCACACATGACTCCAAACTGTTATTGGTGAAGAACTGGTAGGCAGGAAGTTTCTAAGGTCCCTAAAGCAGAAAGTACAGGCACAGAGTTTACTGCAAATCTAGGACAGAAACTCATACTTGATTATCACTATTTTAATATTTTTGTTCTCAAAAGAATACTGCTTTATATTTAACCAGGGATGTTAATATGGTTTTTTGTAAATTATTTTGGCACTTGAGAGAAAAGATAATAAAGGGAGTGTTTGAGAAAATGTCTGTTCTGAGCAAATACCTGTTAGTTAAGACAGTAGGTAAACAACACTGTAATTAAAGGACTCAAACACTTTTGAAGTTGCTGAGGAAATGTGTGACAAATATAATCAAGAATGTGGTTCAAAGGATACAGTTCATATCTCTAAGACATGCAGGGGAAGCCTAATTCTGATCCTGCTACTTGGGTACTTGGCTTCAGCTGAATCAAACTTACTCTGCTGTCAAATATCAGCAGTGGGTAACTTTTCCTGCTTTATCTGCAATGCTGAGAAAAGATGATCTGTGCAATCAGGGCAAAGAAGGAGCCTGAAACAGGCCATAAAAAGGGCTATGAAAGATGAGGAGGTCACTAAGGTGACCAAGAAAAAGTTTAAGATTAAAAAACCCCAAATTCTGTAGTGCCCTCAGAGCTTTTGCTCTTGCTCTTGTCCCCTTGATACCTTCTTCCTTCCTTTTCCCTTTGAGCTTCACAAAAACTGTTCCAGTTTGGCCAGTTAAATGATGCTGAATATGGTTTATCTTTGTCTGTGTTTGTAATTAAATTGCATTGAATTCTTAGGTACACTCATAGCTTATTTTGTTGACTGGTTGGGTTTTTAAAATTTATTTGTGTTCACAAATACAAGGAAAAAAAGGAGTGGAAGGTGTAAATAATGATGCAGAATCAAGATCTATAGTTGTTGGATTTCTGGATTGTCTGGAAGACTCTTACAAGACAGCTGGCTGAGAAAACTGAGACACAGGTGGTAACACTTGTGGTGGGAGACCATGGACCTCCACTTACATTTTCCATTTAAGGGCAGCAGTGTCTGCACAAGACCTCTGGACTCTTGTAACAGCGGTCATCCTGCTAAGGGTACCTTTGTCAGGATTACAGACTGATCAGATGGCTGTACCAGCATCCTCCAGCTGGACTGGCAGAGGCCCTGCTGTAGGAGTAATTTCCCAGTAGGACTCAGTAAGACCAGCAGACTGTCCACTGCAAATTCAACCATCCTTTTTGTCAAAAGTCAGTTCTTCTGTGTGTTTTGAGGAGAAACATTACTGGAGCCCGTGTAAGCAAGGATGCATTGCTGCTGTTTCTGAAGCAATTATACTGAGATTAAAGAAAACATCACTTTGCAGGGCCTTTTACAACACTAAAGTGATTAGAACAAAATTAAACCAGTTGAATTTTAGTGTGCTACTGTTGGACAGGTTTTCTCATTTACCACAGCTGATACAAATCCAGGTCTTTTTCCCTTAAGAATACAGATTATTGATTTTTCTGAGTATCTAAGCAATAGTCTAAAGCATCATTCACCAAGCCCCAGTCTCCAGAATGCAGTGATAGTTCTGCAATAATAAAAACACCACCACTGACCATACAAATGTATTTGTACTTAATGACTTTTGCAATAAGGGGTCTAAAATAAAAATAAGTAGTATAAAAGAAATTAAGGCCTTGAGTGAAAAAAACCCAGCAACACTGCTGTTTATGTAAGATGAAATAAGTATAGTGGGTAGTTTTAACACAGAATAGCTTTAATGTATTTGTTAGTGGATTAGTGAGAACAACTGACTGACTGCATTAATGTTTTGTATGCTATGTAGAGTATTAGGATGATTTAGCACTATGTGTGTTTGAAAGACACAGCCCTGAGGAACCTGTAACTTTGAAGTTGGACCTGCTCTGAGAGGAGATATAAACCATGTAATTTCCATAGGTCCCTTCCAGCCTTAATGGTTTTATGATTCTACAGCATTATTGAAACTAAGCTGCTTTTATTAAAATGTTTGCCTTGTTAGTGGCTGACAGCATTGTGTAATGATAAGAGCAATGCAGGCATGATGTTAAGCAATAAAAAGTCATAATCAATAATGTAGGAAGCCATAAATGAACAGCTGTACTTTATAAACATGTGTGTGTAATTTATGCAATGTAGAAAAAGTTTGAGATGTCTTGTAAGGTCTTTAAATGTGTATTACTTGTCTTGCTCCTATTAATGCAAAGATACTGCATATATGGTAGTAAGTAAACCTGAGCAGTTTTTTTATTTTGTATGAGTTTATTAGCCTTTTATGTTGCTGTTTTACTGTGCAAGCTTCTAGAATTTTGTATCATAACTTAAACCACGTTCAAATGGGCTATTTGAAAAGTTAATTAATGAGTAAACTGGCTGTTCTTATTTGTATACAAGAACACCCAGAAAAGAGGAGTTTATCTCTAAGGATTTAGACTTTTATTTGTGTTTTTTCCAGACAACATGACCAGTAGTTACTGTGTCAAATGTGGTTTCTAAATAGTCTTCACCCAAGACACCATAATTAAAGAAATGTATTTAGTACAAAATTTTAACAAATTTTTTCTGTCCCCATTTGAGTGCAGAAATCCGAGTTATGCAAAGGCAGGAGTGGCTCACAGGACTGCAAAGTTACAGCTAATGATGTGTGGTTACTGGCAGGTGTCAGTCTAGGTCCTTAGTAACCAAAAGTTGTTAGCATCTGATTATAACTAATTTCCAACATGAAATGAGTCAGTCCTCTGCAAGCAGACAGGGTCAAATCTCATAAATAAATTCATAAATATACACAAATACATGTAAGTATATATAGTAAAATACTTACAAATAAAATACATATTTCACTATACACACACTAGCACAACGGAAACTATTTGGTCTATTACTTATTATTTTCCTGCCTTTTACTTCTCATGAATATGGTGCATCTTTTAGGTTATAATTTTGAAGAGAGGATTCCAAATCCACTTGACTTCTCAATTGAAAGTAATAGGACTCTTGCTCTAGATTGTTTCAATTTAATGAGTTAAACTTCTTTAGTGAACTAATTTTCTGTGGCTAATTATCAGCTCATCTTGTTTATTGCATTAATCCAATATTCTCCTGTTTCCTTGATTACAGGCATCACTACCAGGACATTTCATTCTGGAACAGTACAGAAACAGCCTCCCACACAATAAAGCATGGGAGGACTGTAAACAAGGTTTGCCTTTTGATGCTTAAATTTTGTTTCACCCTTAAGCCCAGCTTGTGAAGGTAGAAAGAAATTGGATCATGCAGAACACCTGAAATTGTAGTAAAACAGGTTTTCTGATCATCCCTATGTTCTGCGAGGGTGTCATTTGGACTGACACTACTGCTAAGGATACCAAGCTTCTTGGTGAAGATCTTAATTTTTGTCTTTTATATACAACTCTTCCTTCTGTGTAGATTGCTTTTGAGACTCGGGAGCTTTCACTGCTGGAAGATATTACTCCTAAAGAGAATTTGATTGTGCAGCCTAATGAGTGAGAATCTGGTGTCACTCACTTTGAGCCAACAATAAACATTACAAGACCAGACCCAGAAACCAGTGCAATGTAGACAAATAAACCTGCCTTGAGTCTGACAAGTAGGGATGTTAGAAAGTCCTTGTACTTGGGTTTTTGTTATGTAGCCACATCGTCTGTCATAATTTGCATTGCCATGGAGAGGAGGAGTGCTCCTGGCCTCTCCTCCTATGCATTTCTCTTCCTGAGGAACCACACAGTGTGTGGGTCAGCATGTGGGCAGAAGAGGGAGAAGAGAGTGGTGTCCATCCTTGCATGTGGTTTTGCATTCAGGCTGCCTGATGCCAGCCTAAGAGGGGCATTAGGGATAAGCAGAGGTGAGACAGCAAAATGTTTCAAAGGCAGTGTGGATTTCTGTTGGACCAAACAGACCACATAACTGTTAGCACAGAGGGATCCTGCAGAGCATGTATCCAGTGCAGGAACTGGTTGTCAGCAGAGGAGACGTGGCCCGGGAGGACAGGCTGCCACTGGAGCTTTGTATCCCAGCAATTAAATTTCATTTAATGAAACAGTCTTCAGACACTACTGGCAGGGAGTATGATTCAGCACAGCTTTGGATTGCTGTAATTTGTAAGGCTCAGACCGATGCATTTCATCCCACAACACTGTTTAGAAGCAATGTGTAGAGTTTTTAAGCCAAGGATCTTTGAATTAAGAAAGCAAGTAAACAAATTACTAATAGCAAATAGGAGTTTGGAGAGTGGGTGGGTGCAAATGGAAAAGAAAGCTGAGTGACAAGGAGGAAAAACAAAAATACATCAAACTGCATCTACTAGTTACTTTTATCTTAGTGAAATAGATCTCTGAGGAAGTTTTCCCAAACAGCAGCAATCTCTCTATTCCATTTGGAAAAGGAAAACATGGAAAAGCTTCACAAGTCAAGGAAAAAACAAGCAGGAACAGACAGGAAATAGGTTGTTAAATGTAAGATTTTTAATTTTTGGTCACTCCTTCCATAAAGAGCCCTCAGTAGTCAGACACTCCTCATTTCTAAATGTTAAATTTTCTTCATTGTCATAGTATTTGTCTTATTAACCAATGATATTTTAAAAATATACGTGCATTTATTTATATTAAGAGCTTGAAGATGTTTTCCCATTGTTTTAGAAGTTTGGGTTGGTTTGCACAGGAAAATACTTTAGAAGAAGAATGGAGGGCATGGAAAACAATTGGCGTCCCTGTATCTTGTCCTTGTCTCTGACCCCACAGGTGACAGGGTGGAGAGAGTGCTTCCTTTGGCTACATGAGTAGGAAAGAGCTGATTACCAGGGCCAAAGGAACACAGGACTTGTCCAATCTTGTACATCCAAGTAAGTCTGTAATAGGCATCTATTTCAGAAGGCCCCATAAAATGTGTTGTCAATAAATCTAAGCTAAAAAACATGTTTTAAACATCCTCTAACCTAAAATATCTAAAGAAAAAGACAGAAAGCCACAACTATTATAAAAATAAGATACAAGAAGAGGTCAGGAGAGATTGGGCATTGCAGAGATCCTTGGCTTCTACAGTAGTAGAAAGTATATAACATACAGTTCTAGCAGGAAGCACTCTACTCTACTTTCTCTAAACAAGGAGGAAATCAACTTTACAACAGTTCTTCTGAAGTGGATTTGAGAGGCAAACTCCTCCTGGACCTCAGTTGGCTAGATGAGCATCCATCTAGTAATTGCAAATCAGAGTTGTGAAGGATCTCTTGGGTAAACATCCTATTTCAGACAATACAGTGGTTTTGTGTACTTTCCATCAAAACAGCAAAGTGTTTTACTGGTCTGTGTATTTAAAGTTGTCTTGTACCCTCTCACTTCTCTGCCTAGATGTAGGTGTTTCTAAGTGCATTCTTGTAATCCATTATCATCTTAATGCTACAGTCAGGATTCTTTGGCCTTTGTGTTTGGTTTTGTTTGTAGGTATGATGTGAATAATATTAATGGAGAATGATTACAGATGGGATGCACCAAGTGGGAATAGAATTTCATGTACAAACTCAGCAGCGTGAGCTTATGCTAATAAAATGTGTTTCAAAGACTTATCCCTTGATAATAATCTAAATGCTGATTCCAAAATCCCTCATACTGTAGATAAGATCTGACACTACTGACACTACAAGACCTCAGGCTACCTGGCTGAGGGAGAACAGGTAGCCTGTTTAGCCAGCAAGAAGCACCAAGTGATGGGAAAGGAAAAAAAGAAGGTCTCCTTTGGATCATGACAGCCAGGTCATGACTGATTGATAAACAGCTGCAAAAACCATCTTAAGGCCAGTCTAACAAACTGCAGACTTTGGCACAGCAAGCCCATGTCATATGTATACAAGGTATGATAATGGAGTATCAGTCAGCACAGTGCTGCCCTTCCAAAATCTTGTAGATGAGTTGTATGGGGTAGTATTAAAACAGGGCAATAGAGTGTATTATCCCTGCAACTGCTTCTTTGAGCTCAAGTCTTGCTTCTATTCACACATCAGCTGCACCAAGCAGATGTCTCATGCAGCTGAGGAAGCCGTGCTGAATTCCAGGCAGAGCAGATGGCAAGTCAGTTTTAAGGGTTTCAGCTAAAAGACCAACATAATGATATAGGGCTCCATGGCATTCAATTAATCATTGCTTGCAAGGTGATGGAACCAAGAATAACAGGATTTATTTGTTACACTGGGAGATATATTTTTCATATTTTTTTATCCTTGTTGTCAGTCATGATTGCATGACTAGTTGGGGAATCAGAGGCAACTCTAATGGAAAAGAGAAATTAGGTCATCTGGTCCATCCTCACTGCCAGGACATGACTGTTCCCTGCAGTGGATCACTTCCCACACAGTTATCTTTCCAACCGCCTTTTAGAAGATGGAAATGCAATTCAGAGTCCCATTTGGCTATGGCTTCCAGAGCTTTTGAGGACTTTTTTTTTAGCCAAAAATGCTTAATGAGAGAATCAGATCTAACAATTTTAAATACATTTCAAAGAAAAAAAACACATCTCAGAATTTCATTCTCAATAAAAACTTTTTAATAGAAATATTGTGCAATATTTGGAATAACTGGGGACACTGTTTTCATTAGACAGGAAATAGCTTCTGTGACTCAATTCTACAAATTAAACAATAGGTTTCCTGCTAAAAAGATCAAACAACTAGTTTAGGAAGCATCCAGTACTCTTGATACTCTGAGCAGACTGTCATCAGGAGACCCAGCACTAGCACTAGCTGACTGTAGGAATTCCAGGTTGCGCTGATAAATTACTCCAACTGCTTGGATCCCCATCCTTCAGCAGAACATCTCAGTGGGAAAACACTCAGACTGTACAGAGTAGGATTGGTTATTAAGGAAAAAAAAATAACAAACACAAATGAAAAACAGTGATAGAACGTACACATAAGGAAATGGCAAACTACTTCCCTTTCGGCAGCTTTAACATCACGTCCATGCTGCCTGCAAATGCAAACAACCCCCATCTTTTACCGCTACATCACTGTGCTCCTTGAGGAAATCCACCAAAGTTGATCTCCTTTCCAAAGGACCCATCTACTTCCTTTTATTTGGAGATGTGACCCTGTAGTTGGGTTTAAGGATCGATTCACTTTCTGAAATTAGGCAGGGATTCTCCAAACTCTACTCAGCCTTGCTGGAGCACTTCCTTTGGCTACCAAATCCTCACCCTTCTTTGTTTTCTCATGCCTATCTACATAATTTCTTGATGTTTTTAGACCCTCATCTTTCACTAGAGAATTTTGTTTGAACTTTATCCTGCAGCAACATTCTCACCAGAGAGGACTCAAAAGCATTTAAGGAACTTCAGCAGAAACCCACCAGTTCAGAAACAAGCTTATCATGACAAAATAAGTAAAGTCTTCTCTAGATCTTCTCTGAAAATATCATGACCACTGCAACCTTAAGTACCAAGTGCATATGGTTGCTTTTTATGTCTCACTGGAGAAATCATAAGATTTTCTTGGTAAAAGATGCCTTTTTCCCTTCTCCAACAGAAGAAGAGTGCTCTCAGGTGCTCCAGAGTTCAGGAATAAAACAGGTTATTCTCTCCAGTTGCCTTACTAAATCTTCAAATTAATCCACGTAGCTTTTCCTTTTGTCGCCAGCAGAACTACAGAGATTACAT
The DNA here is from genome assembly GCA_013400915.1 of Pardalotus punctatus. Lineage (NCBI taxonomy): Eukaryota > Metazoa > Chordata > Aves > Passeriformes > Pardalotidae > Pardalotus > Pardalotus punctatus. The sequence continues at coordinate 292,250 of VZTX01031479.1, read as the reverse complement.
CTCTACTATAAACTAGAGACTAGTAGAGACTTCTGTCTCTACTATAGTAAACCCTGAAGTCATTGTCAAGTTCTTATTATCCTACATGTCTTTTGAAGTACATGAGAGCACTCTGTATTTCATTCCTTTACATGAATAATTTGACCTTGTATTAATTTAAATGGGCTTTATTCTATGATTTTAGGTAGTCATTGAGGTTACCAAAGGTTGTCCAAAATTCATTAGTCATGAAAGGGTCAGCATGCCAGGTGGGAGTTCCTGGGGTTTGGATGCTTGTGTATTCATGCTCTCCACGGCAGGGTTGTGAAGCTTTACTGTAACAGCAGTAATGATCAGATCCATGGTGACATGACAATTTTCCTTGGCTTTGTTGTGGCACCAGGTTTCTAGAGTCCGCTTGATCAGGAAAGATGTGGTTACTAACAGAAGAGCACATTAAATTATAGACCTTTTGTGAGTGCAGCAATTTCCTACTGTTACAGAAAAACAAAAAAACATTCCAGTATTACAAATCCACTGAACAGTCAACTTGTTTTCTTTCCTGTTACTTTTCTTACTGCACCATTTAATCATAGTGATTTATTAATTTGTAGTATGGCTGCCTAGTTGTCTCAACAAGTGAAATTTAGAAAGTCAAGGAACACAACATGAAGTTCCAGGATGCTGATACTGATCTCATATTTGTACCTGGCTGGAAAAAAAGTTACATTTGGAAAGCTTGAGCACCTTTTAAAAATTAAAGTGCCTTTGATAAGAATGATTCATCCTTTCTCCTCCAGTTCTAACTGGACAAAAATATTTGCAATTGACCCATCAGTCAAGATGACAGATAAGCAACATTTCTTTTTAAGACAGTGAACTAACAAGTGAGCCATCTTTACAAAGAGCAGCCACTTGGAAGAAGAAAATATGTTTGTTTCTTTCAAATGTCAATGCCCACGCTATTAAAGATCATTCTATTAGGCAACCAAAACAATTCCTTCTTCCTCAGCTGTTTTTTCCCTTTGCAATAGATTCTTTGCAGATGCACTCCAAAACAAATTGCCTTCCTTACCAGCCAAATTATCACTGACAAAATACAAATCTAACTATTGCAGACCACTGATGAACTGAATCCTCACTAAAATCAGCAAAACCTCGAGCAAAAAGATGTGCAACATTAGGACACACCTCTGAAAACCAATTACTGTCACAGATGCACTGAAGTTCTGCACTATGTACTATCTCTGCATACCACAAAAGGTTCCTGAAGCACTCTATTAACCAAAGCTTCCTCTCTGTGCAGAGCTGCTAACAGCATAATGCTTACAAGATTTAGCCAACAGGCAGCACTGACACAAAAAGTTGGTAGAAACTAGCTAAGAGAAAGATTTTATTTCGATTTCTAGCTATCAGCAGGATGAGGACCTGGAACAGGCTTACAGTACCAAAGGAGGAAAAGAATCTAGTACCAGCCTGGATATCATAATGTGTAGTGCCTGTGATGGCAATGAGTGGGATGTGGTATCTAGGGGGTCTCCTCCAGACTTATTTTAAGTACATAAACCACAGCATAAGTTGTCCCACTTTGAAGCAGAAGTCTTCAATTGGTTAGGCTGGCACACTTAAAGCTGTTTTCTCCATAGGAACCATTTATATTATTATTTCTACAGATTTGTATTCTTTTATTATTTATCAAAGCTGCTGGTTTTTGAACCACATTCCACAGCTCCACTAGAGGTGAGCATGTGCTCTTGGTACAGAACAGCATGCAACCATCTCCTTGCTTGTACAAAGGAGCAGCACATACAGAGATATAAACATCTTTTCAGCCTTGACCACACACCAGACCTTCACATCATTTTTAAGTGACAAATCATCTTTCTTAAGTCCTTTCCCCTCTGGAAAGGACTTGCATTCAGTACTCTGATAGACGGGCTCTGGTTTTTTTTATTTTCCTGCCTTACAAATTTCAGCAGTGATCATCTTGCCGTATCTTCTCCCCTCTGGGATCCAACACACCTGGCACCTGAGTGCAGAACATCCCCTCAATTATTTTCAGCATATAAAAGATGAGAGCAATTTGTGCCTTCAAGCATCTCTACACCAACCATCCAATGTGCCCAACCCTTGCTCCAGATCCTTAGAAAGACAGGGTAGAAAGGAAGAGCAATGCAAGGACAGCTGGAGTAAAGCAGAGCAGGAGAGTAACCACAACATTAGAAACACGTTTGTAGGAAGTTTCACAGCAGAGTAGTTTTGAACTTGGCTGCTAAATAATTCAAGTGGGCCTAGCAAAAGCCGTAATTTTGTTTCCCACTGAGCATTATTGAAACTGTCCCAGCTGGTATAAAACTTGAGGGGAGGGACAAAATGGAGTATCAAAAACTGAGTCAGTTAAACTGCTTCTAGCTGCAATTCCACCGTACACAAACTTCTTTGGTGATGTTCCGGTACCCCTTGAGAAGTCCTTCCTGTTCCTCCCACTGATGAAACTGTCAACCATCTCTCAAACACAAACCTTAACAGCAATAAACCGGCATGAAAGGTTCCACTTGACACAATGCTTACTGAGCACTAATATTTCTTTGAAGTATTTTGGCATTGCTACATATTAACAAATATCTATACTTTGAAGTGTCCAAATAAAAATATTTTTATGTGGGTGCCTATTCTGTTTGCATAAAACCTTACCAAAGACCTGATACATGAAAATTGAAAATTACATTCTCAAGGTCGTGTATTTAAATTGATTAATTCTAACATTAAAGGTGAATTAAGTAATGAGTAAAGTCTACCAACTACTGAAGCCTTTTAGATCATATAGCAAGATCTTGTTCAGACCATTTAGTCTGATCAAATTAGCTGTATAATTGAAGTTTAAGTCACCGATTACATTGAAACCAGTGAAATTATGCAGTGCAAAGGCAGCCTTTTATGTCAGCCTGGATTTTTCAGAAGGGATGAGAGTGGCAAAACCTTGGCTCTACCATTTTATAAAATAGCCCAAATATTTTGTTGCCTCCTGGTTCACATTGGCGTAATTTGTTCATTGAATAGAAACAGAAGTATTTTTTAAACTTCACTGGACTGAATCATGCATCCTGTACTACAGAGGCTTCAGTATCTCTAACACATGCACAAAATCTCTTTGGAAGCCTTGAGTTATGTGAAGAATGCTATAATGTACAGCATTGTTATTACTGTCACTGCTGAGACCAAGCTCTACCACTCCCTGGCCTCCCTGGCTGTCACGCACCAGATTTCTTTAGGGAATGCAATTTAAGTAATTCATAGCATAGAAACAAAATCTCTTCTCCCTCTCATTTTCCTCCATTTTATGGGACTGTAACGAGCCCATTTTATTGCTTCCAACAGTTTTACAACAGATCGGAAATACCCAGCATCTGCTCAGCAATAACATCAGCAGCCATATGTGATTTGAAGCCAGGGCCTAAAAAAAGCCCCACTCTTCTCCCTCCAAACAGCTTTTACAAACTGTCCTTTTGTTTCCAAAGTAGAGGGATTTTACAATGACCACAATAGCAGGAATGAGGATTTAACTAAGCAAAGAGGTTGGACAACTGAGAATATAATTTGCAATAAAAAAGCTTATGAGCCACTTCTAATAGCATTTACAGAATCTCTGCCCAGGGATTCTTACGTTGATGTCATCTCACAGATCCTACACTACAGACAAACTGCCCTTTAACTACCTTGCATATACAGAAATAGAAGTTTTAAAATACTTGATGATATAGTTTCAGGCTACACTTTATTATCAGGTGTACTCATGACTATGTGGCAGAAGACAACAAAGCATTCCTCTAGGAAGCTGGAGTCCATGCAGCATCGTGGAAAATACCATGGCAGTAATCCAAAGCTGGTACTAACATTTCACCCTTCCCACTCTGGCATTTTATTCATCTGAAGGCTGGCCAAGTTGTAATTGCTGGAGCTTTCAGCAGCCGTGTCATCTAGCCACACTCACAAAAAGAGGGCAGTTAGTTCTTGTTACACAAGTCTGGGATTTCAATTTTCAAGTTGTACAATGGGAATCTCAAGTCTGTACCATTCCTGTCTGGAATAAATTGCAAAGTCTGCCCTTTTCCTACATATGATTTATTGCCCAAGCTGACCTGAGAGGGAAAAAGACAAGGCAAAGTCATTTAGGGCATTACAGTTCATCCCTTTTTTTGTGATATCATCCAATTGCCCTTCATGTATCATTCCCTTCCTCCTCCAAAACCACACAAATATTTGGCCAAATTCTTGAAGTAACAACAGGAGGAGAGATGCTGCATTTATTATTAAAATTCAAAAGCTGATGCTGCAGTTTCAAGACCTTTTTTGTGTAAAATGCAGATGCAATGAACAAGAGGCAGCTAGAATTTGCCCAGCTTGATAAATGATCAAAAAGCACATTTAATTAATTAAGCTATAATCTAGATACAAGGCCCAGCTTCTGTTCCTGAAAGGAAAACTGACAACTCTCTCAACAAGGTGCAAAAGGAAATGAGAACAGCGTGAGCTGACAAATGTAATGCAAACTAAGACAGCAGCCAGAAGACAGCAAAAAAAGCAAACACTTAAATGAGCAGATAAAGCTGCTACATGTCAGTACCCAAACAGCTTTAGTAGAGAATGGCAGCACTTAGGAGCTAAAACCTTTATGAAACAAATAAAGGATCAGCAAGAAATGTGTGGGCAAGGGAAAATTACAAAACCACAACACCGATTAAGAAGCATATGAGTTTATGTAGAGTCCTGCCACACAATATTTGACAGCAATTCAAAGTGACTGCATGAAAAAAATGGAATTAATACAATTATTTTTTTAGAGTAATGCATGTCAATTGAAGCACAGAATCTGAACAATTTTAATGTAAGAACACTTGTGCACACTCAAAGAATGAGTAAAAACATGGAAGGTGGAAGATGTACCAACAGAAGCCTTCAAGGACTAGTAATATATCCTTTTTCATAATGTCATTTCCTGTCTAGCCCCAACACTAATAAGAGTGATGTATTTTCAAGAACCCACCAACATGGGAAAATAAGAGGTAGAGGTTTAGGAAGAAAACTCTTAAGTGATCTAGGGAGGAAAAGAAAAAAACAGAGCAACATACTGTTACAAAAAGCTCTTTTAAAAATGAGAGAAAACTAACACTAAGAGCAGTCTATGAACAAGAGAAAGCAGGTTATGATGTGGCAGCACACAAACTAACATTCTAGAGCAGGACAAATTCCTCTGCATTCCTAAACATGTAGCTGGAATACTGTAATGAGGTCCATCAGGAAAAAACACAACAGGAGAACACAGCAGAGAAGGCCAACATGTTACAAAAAAAAAATACATAATTTAGACGAGAAGATCTGCAAGCCATGAAAGAGTACCAAGAAATTCGCTATCTTTTCTTAGGTCACTACTAAGATGAATCCATTTCCTCTAGTAGATTTAGTTATTAAGAAGTCCACATGTCAGATTAACTATGAAAAGTTATCCAGGATATCTTTTTAAAACAAGTTCACTTAAAAGCAGACTTTTTAAAAGTATGCAACAAATTTGAGAAAGACATTTCCAGCACAAGATACTTACATTTAAGTTCAGCCCTTAAGTTATTATATGGAATTGTTACAAGTCAACAGTAGGTGGTTTATAAAATGTAATTTTATTTAATGTTACTTTGCTGTTACAGAGGGCATAACATTTTCACAAGGCTTTTTTGGGACTACAATCAATGATTAGCAACACACAATAGTGGTCCAAACTCTCTAACAATCACTGGACAAACTTGACACCTTCTCACATGTGCACAAACCTGCATGGAAAAGTACTAAATTTTATACTTGGACATGTGAACTTCAATTGGTTTTCCCATTCCAGTGTATTAAGAAATGACATGCACTTTAGTCTGCCAAAAAGCACTGCCTGTACGCCAGCAGTAACATGCTGCTTCTAATACATAGTAAAGTGAATACCAGAACTACAAAGGCAGGAGTGTAAGTGAACTTTTATTGGGAAGGGATATCAACTTAAACAGCAGCAACTGAAGATTAAGAGAAGCCCCTGTTTTTGAACACACAAGCTTCTGTATTACATGATACGGGAAGCAATTCAATTTGTGGTTTTCCAAACTTTAAATGCTCAGCTTGATCTGGCCCAAAACTTCCATATTCCTACTGAAACGAATACACAGGAGCATGTGAAAGTCAATTATGGAAAGGAAACCCTGCAGAATAAGAAGGGAATGTGGAGAATTAAATGCTATGTGGAACACTCTTTAGTTGCAATTAACTACATTTTCATATCTTACTGTAATACAAAACACAGTCAACTGGCAGGAACTGGTTCAGATTTGTTTTTAAATACCAGGTACACTTTAGTCCGCTACATAAGTGTTTGGAAGTTACTTATGTTTATATGAAATGAAGCTATTAATACTTTTCTACAGCAGTAACCGCACACCAGGAAGGCCAGGACAAACACAAATCAAGGAATGGAGTTTTCCCAAAGCTGCAGTGTGAAAAGACTATAAATTTATTTCCATACACATGGATGGGTTTTCTTTGCTATAGGAAATCCAAGTGGAGCTATAAGGAATGGAGACGTGTAAAAAGGTTTCTTGAGAAGGAAAGGGAGAATGACGCCCCACGTGCAGTTTAGTTTTCTGCACCTTCTGCAGCATCACATTCTTCTCCTGCACTGTCTGATGTCCATAACTAGAAAGAAAAGAAAAACAGTGTCAGCTTCCAGGAAGTGCAGCTTGAATTCCAAAAAAAGGGACAACTACTGATTGTGAGGAAATGATAATGAATTAGACCTAAGGATGCCCACAAAGTACCAGTGCAGTGGCGCTGCACAACCCTGGCTTCCAGTGCTCGTGGGGAGAGAGGTAACTGGAAAGAGCTCCCCACGCACAGGGCACAATGAGCTTTGCCCCTCAGGCAGAGCAGACGTTTCTCAATGGCTGCAGCTCTTGTGCTTAGCAGTGAGCTGTGCCATCCATCCCAGGCCATTCAACAGCCTCAACAGCAGCTCCATGGGCAACTTCCACTTCAAACGCAGCAGTCTGAATCCTGGAAGCATAGACTGCCATTTTGGTTATCGAAGCTAAGCATTTTATACTGCTAACAACAGGCATTTCTACTGAAGAAGTATTGCAAAATAACAAATTGGTGTAATTTTAAATACAGTGAATATTCAGAGTGGATATTCCCTGAAAAACTGACATAGTTGCATATTTTAATAGAACTTAGTTGTTCCATACGGCACTTTTCTTAAATGGTTGATCATTATAATAAGATACTCAAACTGATTTTATTCTTAATACATTGAAGTTTTAGATCTTTTGAATGAAAATCAGGACAACAAATAAAGCAAGCTAGACTGGATGTACAGCAGGAGAAACTGTTTTGAGGCAGTCATCAAAAAAGTTTGACTAAGAACCCCCAACAGATCAGATTACTGTGTTTTAACTCCTTGTCCTATCTTATACATTAGGTTGGTCTGAATGCCCCTTTTCCCTTTTACCATAAGCCCATCAAACCAGGAAGAATGTGAGCAAAACAGGCTGTTATTCCAGATTACACTGCATGAAATTGGACATCAATTTACACAACACTGAAACTAAGTTATGAAAAGGTATCTTAGGTAAACAGCGCAAGTCAGTGCTGTGCTTTGCGCTAGAGCAAAATAAGGGGTTTGTTTAATCACAAATTCAGTCTAGGCAAACACCTGGTTACAGAACCAGATAGCACATAAAAAAGTAACTTACTGTTAGGTTGTCTCTAAGCAACTGCATGATGAGAGTACTGTCTTTGTATGAGTCTTCGTTCAGTGTATCAAGTTCTGCAATTGCCTCATCAAACGCCTGGAAAAATTAAACCATCTTTAGCCCTTCTATTAACTGATCATTAAGCAAACAGAAGCTAAACCTATCAGTAAAGGTAGCTTAGAAAAAAAAAAAAAGGCAACATTAGAAGTTAATTACCTGAATTGCTCTATTTGAAACGAAACAATAATAAAGGCATAATAAAAGCTTGCCATGCTGCTGAAAATTTAAATCACACCATAAATACAGCCTGCTTGTACCCCTTCAATCCCACTAACATGAGCTTGGAAACCAGAAACTTTAAATAAAATCATTTCCTTCACTAACTCTAGGAAGTATTAATTCATACTGTTTTAAGCATAAACTCTCTTCTACTTTCCCTGCAGGCATACAGGAAAAGAAGTGACTTACTGTCTTTGCCAGTGTGCAGGCAAGCTCAGGATTGTTGAGAATCTCATAATAAAATACAGAGAAGTTAAGAGCTAGACCCAAGCGAATTGGATGTGTTGGCTGCATCTCCTTCTTGCTGATATCAAACGCCTCCTGATAAGCTCCCTGTGAGTTTTCTATTGTTTCTGTAAAAGAATGATAAACAAAGTGTTTTTGTGTTCATTTAAATTTTTAAAAGATATTACTACTTAAATCACTCCATTAGTAGGAGCTGAACAGTGCTGTATGTAAGCCTGTTCTTAGGAATTACTCTAATCAAAGTAATGATTTTACACCCATTTTAAATACAGCTATCACACTGACAAAACACAGGGAGCAAACTCAGCTACTACAGAGCACAGGTATTCAAGAGAGATAAACACACAGAAGCTGGTAAGCACAAGCATCCAAGATTACTGTATTGCCTCGGTGGCCTTTGATAATTTGGGGGGGGGGAGCATTTTTGCATTACTTTTTCTACAGAACTACTTCATTCCTTGCACAGGATGGACATGTTCATGGGAGCTGGGTGTGCAGAGGAAAGAAGGCCCAATGTCTTGAGCAAGTCTGGAAGGCATGTACAGCATGTTCCTGAAATACTGAGGGTTTGCCTCCAAAAACTGTATGTAGACAGGTCAAAATGAAAAGCCCCAGTGTTGTGCCCAAAATAACTGGGATAAACACCAGAGAGAAAAGAGGTTACCAGGTCAGAGAGTACTTTAGGAGTTCTACCTATAGTCTATTCCAAATTCACTTCTGATAGACAACCAAATGGCCAACAGCTGCCCTAAACAGGCTGTGGAATGGAAGGAGACTGCAGGAAAAGAAAGGTCGTGAAAGGTCATGGTCAGAGCTCAAAATACAGCTCTCTGAGTGAGCTAGTACTGAAACTGTTCTAGCAAATGCTGCTAAGAGAGCTTGGTAAGTAAAATCTCTAAGTATTCAAGAGTCAAGACAGATTTGGGTTTTCCAGTATTTACATTGCAATGAGTGCGAAAGGACTATCCACTTGTTGAGAACAGGTGAAAGAAGGCAAAAAACTAGCAAATCTAGGAAATAAATTAGCTTGTAAGTACATAAAATATATTTGAAGCTGAGAAAATACATAGATGCCTACAGGTGGAACATCAGAAAAGCTTAGTCTAAGTTTGGAAGAAGTCAAGCAGAAAACGTCTGCAAGGTGATACAGAAACTACAACTTTGCAGCTGAACCCCAGAAGCATCTGCTAACAAGGTTCTATCAATCAGTCAATCTCTCTTGCACTGTGTCCTGTATCAGCATGTATGGCATTTAACTGCAGACATTTCAGCCAAGAGGAGCTGGTATTCCTCTGCTTGGACAAGCTCAGATTTGTAAGTGTTGCTTGAGACAAAGGATAAATCAGATGATCTTTGTGAAAGCAAAGGCAAGTTTTCTTTGCTACCCTTGGACTTGCTGTTGCTATTTGAATCAGGTTAAGGTTTAAGACCTTCTGAATGCAACACATCAATGCAAAGACTTTTACTCCATTCTGTATGTCTTCATCTTTCTGCTGGAATGCTCCTACAATACAAGGAGACTAACGAAGCCTTTAGTAAAGGGACAATCAGCCCCATCATCCCACTTTGCAATGCAATCAGCTGCAGGCAGCCAACACTGTCAGTCAGATCGTGCCATGCCCAACCCCAGGGGACAGTCACTGCAGCATCCACCTGTTCCAACAGTCCCTCTCCTTTGTGTCACAGCATTACTGCACAACTAATTTTAGTTTGTTATGTAAAAATGTATCATTAGCTTAATGCCATACCAAGAGTTTTAAACATCACAACACTATCTGGGCACCTTGCAAGACAGTTTTAATAATTAATTCAATACATCCTCTCAACAGTGTTATAATCTTCCCCATAAGAGGTTGCTGAGGTACTTGAAACTACTTATGCACATGTTTCAATTCCTAGGAAAGGTCTACATTCTCAGGATGCCTAGTATCAAGTGGCAGTTTCCATGCCTTTTCTGCTGAATCCAAAAGGGGCAAACTAAAATTTCAGGAACAGTATTATTCCCATGAAATTCACTTATTTTAGAGTACAGCTCACTCTTTTCAGCTAGAGTATCGACCTAGTAATTTTGCTGCTTCTTTATAAATGCAGGTGACTAGAATGAAGTCTGCTTCACAGTGAAATGGTTAAAATTTACAGATCAACAGGACTCTACCATGGAGTACAAAATGTTACAGAGATTTGTTTAGTCTCCCCCACCAGCTTTATTTAAGAATTACAAACAAACATTAAATATATTACCATATCTTCACCTACATTGTTTTCCAGAAGCTTTGAATAAGCATTATGGAGCAACTATTCAGAAATTTAGGGTAGATGACAGGAACACCAGCTAAAATCCCCTGGTATACTTAAGGTCTATTTAGAGTTTTGCTCTCTGTCTGCATGAAAACTGGAGATTTCCAACTGAAACCCAGCTAACCTATGGGAATTTGGAGTCTGTATTTAATTTCCTTGCCCCTCACCCATGGACCAGAGCTGCGAAAGACCCAAGGCCACAAGGTACTTACGTTTTCTGTCATCACCACAGGCAACTTCAGCAAGGTATCGGAAGTAGTCTCCCTTCATCTTCAGGTAGAATACCTTGCTCTCTGGATTGGTTGCATTAGCTATTAAATATTTGTCCAAGAGCTCCTGAAACAACAACAAAACATACATTGACATATTGCAAACACCTTTGCAACTAAGTTCAATCTACTTCTCTCCAGGAAGTTTGTATGGATTCAAAATGTTTGCTACAAGGCTAAAAGGAGTTTTAAGGCATTTTAGATAGATGCACACTTATTTCAACAGACTGTGTAAAAGCCCAAAACTAGAGAGTACATTAAGATGAACAGCCAACCAGCCAATTAGACTGTAGGTAATGAGAAAAGGTTTAGTTGTGTACAGTTTCAGGACCAAATTTAGTTTCAGGATATGCCCTTCTCATTTCAAGAACATTGCAAATGAGGAAGCTTTTGGTGGAAAAGCAAAACACTATGCAGAAAGTTTCAAAGCTACTTTTTTTGCATCAATTGTGTTTATTAGACTTGCGATAAGTAATCTCCAGCCCACATACCACAGGGAGTCAAGGATTCAAACCCATCCAAGTGGCAGCTAACCTCACCACACTGCAACAGCTCTTTGCAAGGCTCTAAAGGAACACCTGCTCCAGCACAGCAGGGAGGCATCCTTCATATCCACCTCGCCATTCCTGGAACAGAAAGAGCTGTATAGTGCTCTCCAGCACACACTGAGCTGCTGCAAACATCACTCCCCTTGTTCACAGCTCCCCTACCTGATAACCAGAAGGACAAGGAAAGGTTTGCAAGCCTCCAGCAAGAGAAGCTGGAGAAACTTTCTCTTCAAGGCTGTAAGTCATCCTATGACAAGGGTGAAGAAAGGAGAGAAGACATATAGGACTTTTCCCAAGAGAACAGGTAGTTCAGAGGACTGACAAGCAGAAGAGAAGCTTCTGGCTGACCTTGTCCCTGAACCCCAGAGATTTTACTCAACTCATTACCACAACCACCCATATTCTCCAGAGTTGATGAAAGATGCAATTGAGTTCCGATACTCAAGGAAACCCTGCAATACTCAGAGCAACTTCACAGTAGGAATTTAAGTGATAAAGATCTGCATTTACTTATTTGGAAAGTAAACAGGTCGTAAAAGGAGCAGAAAGTTTCTACAAAGCTTGCAGCTGGCTAGTGAAGATTTTGGTTACAGGGACACATCCAAATTCATGAAGCAGCTACAAAGGAAATATTCAAGGAACTGTAAGCTTTCTGCACAAAACTCCTTAGCACTTTAATTGACTACTAGAGCACTATAATCAAAATGAGCTAATTTCAGACACTTCCTATGGACACCACCATACCATTATTACTTCCATTAATGACCAATGGAAGCAGAGCAGTCCAGTTCAATGCATTTACTCATTCCAAGTCCACTTAAGGTGCTGGCAACTATTTCAAACTAACACTTATAGTAGGGTACCTCCAATTGGGTGAAAAAAGCATTTCTGCATCCATGCAGTGTGTGTCCCATGGATGTAACACTGCAGTGCCCAGACAAGCTCCCTTAGAGATCCTCACCAAGGCAGTAAGGAAAAGTACAGAGTCATACCTGCCCTTGACATCACCCTAGAGAAAACAGCAGGAAGGAATGATGATACCAAGACTCACCTAACCCTTGCACCTGCCCTTTCAGAGACAGACATTTTCAGGAGCTTCTGTAAGGGTATAAAACCACTGCCAAAGCCTAGACACTGGCTGTTTGGCAAAGGGATATGTGAGAAACCTGTCTAACAGTTTAACACGGTCAAGTATGCAGGAGCTTGAGCAAACATATGGAACAGTACAGCTCAGTCGTGTTATGGAAAAAGCAGCAAAGCCTTAGCTCTGTTTCAAAACAAGAGTTAAAAGGTAGTAGGCAGATGGGTAATACAACCCCATATTAATACTGTTATTGTGCATGAATCATTCCATATTAGAATGAGTTATTCCCACCCTGCAGATTTCTGCAAAGCAAAAAACTTCACATTTGGGCTCGATGTTTTCCTACTGCTTTTTTCCTATGACAACGTCCACGTCAGCCATAAAAGCACAACATTACACAAACCAGCTTCAGAGTCTCAGAGACAACAACATGGTAACCTCAAGCCTAACATTTAAGTTTGATTTTACAAGAAACTGCCCAGAATAATGAAATGTGACACATAATATACATACAGTTTTAGTAAGGTTCCATAAATCAGTCATGCCTGCAGAGTAACCACCAGCCTCTAAAAGCCACCCTACGGTTGGTACTGCATTAAGTAGCAGAGATGTGATTTACCCATGTGCTCAGGTTAGCTGTGCCAGTCTAAAGAGCACTGACCAGACAAGCAGGAAAGATACTACACAGCATTTTAAACTACGTATTTCACAAAACCGTATCTTTGATTTATCTTTTAAATGCAGAAATAACACTTTTCAAGATGCTACAACTACATCAACAAGGGAACAAACAGGCATTTTTCTTTTATGCTTTCCAAAACATAGAAATTTATTGTATACTTAGCACACAAAAAATATTACCTTTTTATTACAAAATTCTGTCTTTGGAGGTAGCTTTAGCACTAAAACTGATCTGGCTTGGTTATGACTGAAAAATACAAAACCCCTGGAATCTAGTGTACACTAAAGAATGTTTACAGGAAAGTTTTAGCACATCCAATTTAAGCCGAATCTGGAAGTTACATTCCCTAGAGCATTAGTGCTCACTTTTTCTTCTCCCCAGATGGGGCAGGCCACACACACTTCTTCTAGGAACATGAAAGGATTCTGCCATGGTGCCAGCCCTACCACAAGCAAGCAGTACTATGGCCTGTGTGTCAGTGCATCCTTTATTATGCAGGTCTGAAAAACAGTGGCTCTGTGCAAACTGCTGAGAAACTTAGAGGAAAAAAAGTGGCTGCTGAGAATGAACTTTGGTTTTTCAGACAGCAGAGTGGGTTATCTCCTAGGCATTTCTCAGGTGGAAAAGATGAGTAGCCCAGCAGCTCCCACTCTCCATTCATCTTGAGGGCCTCCTAATCCTTATGTAACACAGGAAAGGAAGAGACCTGTGCCTTTTCCTTCATCTAGGGTGGAACATCCTCCTTCTGGACTTCACATATCCAGTTTTGGTTTTTTAATAGCCTTAAATGGAACAAGATCTCATTTATGAATCACATTGGTTAGAAGCAAATCCAAACAGACTTTGAGTGAAGCTAATTATTTATCAGGCTAGATGTTAATCTTTCAAATCAATAATGTATTTAGTGTACTTTGTGAGCCATTCATCTCAGGATATCATCAATTCTTGGAAGGCATCCTACCTTACCTCTAACAGACAAAAATGTTGGTAGGGTGGTGAGAGTAGACAGTACAGTAAGCCAAATGATTTACTTTACACTGTTGTGAGTCAGTAATAACCAGGGAAACTCAGTTTCTTGCATCTGTTCTCTCATCTTTCCCCACTTGGATTTTTCTACCTTTCCATCAGACAGCAATCAGCCAGGAATCCTTATTTTAAACATCATTTAAGTAAAATGAATACAGGAAGGCACAGCAATGAAGCAGACCACAGACAACCTCAAAGTTTTTGTGATGATTTTACCTAGTGAAAGACAAGCACTGCCACAGGTATGATTCCTGGAAGAAGTAAGGCAGTGCAGTAGACTGCCACCCATATTCACATACAGTGAACATGCCCATCCCTTTTATGTATCAAAATACAGCTGCCACCATCACTTAAGAACTCCAGGTGTTCCCATCACCTTCTAAACCAGACCTTGAACAACCAGCAGGTATGTGCTCTGCAACACCAAACGTGCCTCAGAAGCTGCACGAAAGCCACACCATGTCTGAGCTGCGGGCCTGCCCTGACAGGAGGTGACTCTCAGAACCAGGAACAGTATGAAGACACAGGGATCAAAGCTCTATCCTCAGACCAGACCCTGTGTGTCCCACTGCAGTTGCATTACAATAGGTTTGCAGTGTGACAGTCTGTGGTTGGTAGCTGCTGCTTCCCCCAAGCTGACATATTATGCTCAAGTGGCGTGCTGGTCCTCCTAGAACATGACAGGATTTCCCACCCCACTTCTTCTAAGTGTTGCTCATCCTTCTCAATTTATTTCTACCTTCACAGAGCGCTGACACTCTTGTGATCCTAAAAGCATCATGTTCTTGTATGTGATATTCTTTTCCCCTCCTACAGAAGGCAGGCTTATTTATTATGGAGATGCCAGCAACAAAGGGCTACAGCTCCCTAAGGTCCACAGCTGCCTGGAGAAGCCATGGCAGGCTGGGAGCCTGGCACCAAACTACTTCTTCTCCCTGAAAGCTGATTTTTTTTTTTTCCTTTTTCTGTCCAGTGGCAAACGTACTCCTCTACATGCCAAACAAAAGTTACATTTCAATTGCCTTTTTGGATCCTTCTCTGGTTCTACTCTTGTTCTTTCCCAACCTAGTAACTGTCCTCTCAGTCCCTTTTCCTCTGTTTAAGTAGGCTCAAGGGTTGAACATGGGGTGCTCACTGACCACTGCAATTAATCTAAGCCAGAAATACTAAGTCAATACATCTTCTCTCATCACTTCCCCATTATTTCAGCTTTATGAAAAGCAAGCCCTGAAGGAATATCAGCCATATCTTTACTTGAAGTGTCTTGACAGACAAAGCAGCTTGCTGAAGACAAAGCTCCTTAATAATTATTTGTGGTGTGCGCATCCAGCCAACCTCTACTTACAATACACTGGCACACCTCCCCTGCAATTCGTGTTCCAGTCCCACTCCACATATGCCTTCTGTAACTTGTTTTCAGGGCAACAAC
The DNA here is from genome assembly GCA_013400915.1 of Pardalotus punctatus. Classification (NCBI taxonomy): domain Eukaryota; kingdom Metazoa; phylum Chordata; class Aves; order Passeriformes; family Pardalotidae; genus Pardalotus; species Pardalotus punctatus. Next base: position 276,632 of record VZTX01031479.1, on the reverse strand, counting down.
TCCTTAAAAAAGCTGACATCAAAACAAAGTCCAACTACCCTCTCCCCATCTAATGCCTATTTTAAAAGGCAAGACTGATAGAGACATTAAGTTCAACCACAGCATACACTAAATATTTTCTGTACAATTTAACTATGGGGTAGGTTCAAGTGGCAGAAAAACACCCCTTTAATCTGATCTGTGCTGTTCTCTCTTCCCACATATCCAGCTATAAAAAACTTCAACAGCAAAGATAAAATTGGAAAAAACCCATCTTGAATACCAAACTGACCTTTTAGCTTCCTTCAGCATTGTGCCATTTAGAATTGGACTTCAGTAAGAGCAGCAAATACATGAGTGTAAGTCTCCTCATATATTTCAATACCACTAGCTAGTGGATATATTTTTCACACTTAACCATTCAATACCAGAGCATGAACACAAACCGGGTCGGCTCCAGAGATTATCTACTCAACACAAGTAGTTTGAGGCCAATTTTCAATGCAAACTAAAGATACCATGTGCCTAGGTACTGACAGAAGTTCTCAATGTGGTAAACTCAAGTAACCCAAAATATTTACAATGTCACCATCAATCAGATGTCAACACCTATGACATGTTTGGGTCATATTATCAGCACCAAGTTATTTAATGTTATGCTATTAAAAGACTGATCTACATTGTCATTTGAATTTTTCACTGAATACAGTTTTTCGTTAATTTTGCTCCACCAGGAGGAAAAAAGTCATTATAAAAGCAATCATCAGAAATGGCAATGCTCTCCAAAATTTGCCCTGTAAGGATAAGCTGGTTAAGCTGCTGCATGGTGTTTAGCATGGAGGAGTGTGCCAATGTTCTAAGTGGCTGGCATAGAATTTTCTGAATGAAGTCTATGTTAGATGAAGTTTGATTTTTCAAGTCAGACTGTTTCAGGAATATTCTTGAGCCTAACGCCCATATATCTTACTTCAAGTTGTTTGAAATACCTTATTTCAGCACCATCTCCATCCTTTGGGCATATAATTTTAAAGGCTATTTTTTAAAGTGAACATGCTAAAAGTCTGTGGAAAGTAATTGGAATTTGCAGGTTTTAATAATTTAAAACAATGTCCTTCACCTGACTTGAAGTTACAAGACATGAAAAGCATCTAGAAAAAACCCAAAATCCAATAGTAGGAATTTTTTGACAGAAGAACAAACTAATAAACTATCAATGCATATGACATAAAAAAAAATTATATTCCTCCTCACCACATAACAGAAAAAGTTCAATTATATGGAAAAAAGAAGGAAAAAAAAAGAAACCAGGTTGAACTTCTGCTCAGCAGCTCTTAGCTATCCAAGTGTTCTTGGACCTGCCAGCAGAGTAGGTGCTGTCATTCCACAGGTTTTACAGGAATTAGACTGAGTTTTATTGCTGTTTCCTAGATGGTTCTTCCTTTTCTGAACTGACACTGAACGTTTCCTATTTTGAGCTTTCAAGTGCTTTTGGGTTTTTTGTTTTGCTTTGTTTATTGAAGAGCACTGAAGCTCACCACCAGAACAGATGTTACCTGGGTAACAGCAAGTTAACTGATTACTTAATGTTGCACCACACACTAATTTGCCAAACCCTATAGAACAAAAAACTCACATGCAAGTGAAGAAACTGTTTCAGAAAAAAGCTATTTTGAGAGAAGGTTCCTTAAAAATAATGCACAAGCACAGAGTGCACATTAACACTTCTTTTAGCAAAATTAACTCACCACCCTGAACATGGATACAACATCAGAGTCCCACTTAGATGAGCAGCTTGCATCCCACAGGAACACTGTGAAGTGTGGGAGGCTACATAAATTCAGCCAGAGCTGCAGTATGCAAAACACCTGGACAAATTATTCAGTCTCAAGTATTTCTGAGGGTTCATCCAGACCCAATAGCAGATAAAAGACCTAGAAGCAGCATACAGAGAAATGGTTTCCACCCTAACTGCAGTCAAAAACCAAAGCTAAAAGTTGAGGCAGCTCAGACCAACATAATCACTTAATATAACTTAAATATGAATTTAAACACATCAGATATTCTGAAGTGTCTGACAGCACAGATGATTGGTGTGGGCTCAGACCTTTCAATAAGGCTTCTACTCACAAACGACTGCCTGTTTTAACCATCTAGCCAAGTGGTATTTAAGACTTCTCAACTATTTCAAGTATAATCAGTCATTCCAAAGTCCACAGTATGACTCAATGCAACCTAGGTGTGTTTTAACGTTCAGCAGTTGTTTTCTTGACAGGAAAGGGAGAGTCCCCTGCTGCAACAGTAAGATCACTTTACTTTCAACAGTGTCATTCAGCAGAACTAAATTCTTCATCCTTCAGGATTCAAGATCTATGCATCAACTCCTTTTGGGAGAACATTAAGTGATTTTCATACAGACCTCATAAGACTAACTGTTTCTGTTTATGTATTGAGGAAAATATGCATGCACTTTTCCAGTAATGGCATGGCCTTAAGATGACCTGACAAAGCACTGCTGAGAGTAGAGACAAATATACCTGACATGAAAACGGAGAGGGTGACCTAATTTGTCTTTTCCATTGGTTCCATGCCTTTGTCTACACAATTTTTAAAACTGGCAGTCAATACTTAGGATTGGCCCTGAATGAAGTATCTGGAATCCCACTTAACAAATGCACTGGAAGCCTGAGCTGCAGCATGTCTGTCCACACTATTCCCACCTGGGGTTGAGATTAATTTAATCTAGAATTTACACTCGCTGCTTATACTTCTCCTAAAACAAGTTAGAAAGTTCTGTAGTCCCCAGAGAAGTATGCCAGCGAGGAACTAGAAGTGTATGGAAATGCAAGTTCTCATTTCTATAGATTTTTAGACAAAATGAAGAATCCAGTGAAAGTCAGAGAATTATTTAAGTTTTTATGGAATAGCCTAAAATTTTCCAATTTCCCCCCGTCAAATGTAGAAATGAGTCTTTAAAAAAAAAAAGCCATTCCTCTTTTCAACAATTATAAATTTTTGATGAATTTATGGCTATACAACACAGTCAAAAAGCTTTCATGAAAACTTCCTTGGCATCTGACATTTATCTCAAATTGATTCTAACATTTTCCATGACTGCATTTTACATATTTCTAATTCCTCAAAATACTTCCAAGTCCTCTTCTCCTCTTAGTAAACGTGTATTTTAGACACCAAATTCTTCCCTTCAGAATCCTGGTCATCTAAAAGCTTCATTCAGCATCCATTTGTGATGTTGCATAATGTAACAGAATCAAACAAAAATCTTCATTTAAAAATACTTCTGTGCTCTGCAGCTACAGAAGCCCAAAGGTACAATTAAATGACTGAGGTATAGCTAGACTAACAGTGCTCAAAAGGAACAGTGCTCAAAAGCACACAGGAGTTATGTGGTCTTAAGGTACATTGCCCTTATGCAAAAAAACTCACCTGACTTGCTTTAGTTCTGTTCTCTCTTTGGGAGCCCTTGATCAGAAGCTTGGGATCACTGAAATTCAAAATGATAACACAACAGATGCACTTTCTTCCCATCACTTAGTGTGGCTTGGAAGAGCTTTTTGCATCATCTAACTTCATCTTGAAAGAAACCCAGCACTATATTATGTCACTAAGTCTATTAGGAGCGTGCCAGTAATTTGTTATTCCCCAAATGAGACAACCTACAAGAATGAAGTCTAATTTTTAGGTCAGAAAAACTAAAGCCAACATTTCAAGATAACCTGGTTACAACAATATCTCACAGAAAGTGAGCTGTGACTTTTTGCTAAGGCCCTGCTCCTACTTTTATTAAAAACAATTTCTGCTTACAAGAATTTTGCAAAATGTGTTCAAATTCAGAACAAAACTCCCTGAAGAAGTTTTATCCAGGAAGGATGAGGCTGTCAGTCAGGTGAGAGTGAATACAGTGTATTTAGAAAAGTTATTATTAAAGCAAATGGAAATTTTTCTGTTTTCAGAGGCTAACACTACTCCTAAATCCAGCTACTTCAGTGAAGGGATCATGTAAATTAAATGAGAGAATAATGAGTAATAGAACAAGTAATTTATTAATGTTAGAAACTGGTAAATCAAACCCTTGATTACTTTAACAAATTTAGAGAAAGTGCAAGCAAAATCATAGCTAATTCAGGACTTCCAGTTCTTAGATCTTGACATCTGATGTTTTGATGGGTGCAGACCACAAGATGTGAAACTCAGAACTTACATTGTTTTGCTGCCTCTCAGAAGTACCCAGCTCACACAAGCTGGGCACTGTTATATATTCAGATATACAGAATGGATCAGCAAATGACAAGTTTACAAATTTGCAGTATGCTCAGCTGAAGTGCTCTCATGCTGGTTCCAGCTTCCTGGGATGCAGAAAGGATGGAGGAAGAAATCGCAAACACCTGTCCAATGAACTTGGTGCAGCTATACTGAGAAGTGCCACAAATACAGTGCTCAAGAATAGTTGTTACTTACCTTACCTGTCTGTGACAAAACTGGCTTCAAGTTTATTGGCAGCAGGAAAGCACCACCACAAGTACCACTGAGGGGCACCTGGCCCCTCATTCTGAAAGACCAAGAGCGTAAAGCTAAATATGAAAACATTGATTAATCAAGTGTACAACTTCATCTACCAAACTTACAAAGCATATCCATGCACTTTTACCAGCCCTTCCTCTGCCATTTTCCTCACTACCTTCCACTGGAAATCAGGCATTGCCCATTACTGAAACCAGAATACCAAGCTGCAGTGCCTGTACAGAAACTGGTACAATCTACTGCTTTAATAATGTGCTAAACAACCTCAGTTTGTGCCATCATAAAGAAATCAAATGCTAATAACCTTCAAGCTTGAGTGTGTTCTTTCCTTATCAAGTTTCCTCTCTCATATACAGTCTTCTGTGTTTTACTTCAAAAAGGCACCTATCACATTAGTATCTAAGGTAGCAGAACTGCCTGTGAGACAGCTGTCTAGCAGGTAAGGGTGACAGTGATTTACAAAATCTGTTAAAAGCTTCACTGCGTTAGTATAAAAAAAGAATTTGTGGTTTTGTTGTCCAGTTCTACCTAGTGAGCACATCCCACTTTCTCAAGGCCACAAAACCAGTAAATATCCTCCAAGAAATACAGTAATTCACAAAAGCATACAGCTCTAGGGGGAGGGGGCAGCAAGCAATGACTGCATGGGATGGAGGCTTCAGCTATCATCAGAATTCCCTGAACTATTTTTAGCTGGACTCTTTAGCAGTTTGCAGTCTTCAAGAACCTCAGTGCATTCCAGGCTTTGTTTCTGCAAGAATCAGTCCCTTCTCAGAAATGATTCAGTTTTCTTTGCACAATTCTAGCAGCGGATTCTACCGAAGGATGACACAGAAGGTAAGAGACAGTAAAACTATGAATAAGTCAAGTTCAGGTCTAAGTTTCAAGCATATTAAACTAAAAAAAGATTAAAGGATTAAGTACCACAATTCTTACCAGAAATATGTCAATGGTTGCTAGAAGTTATGCTAAGAACACAAAGGAAAGATAATCTCTCTCTATCCACAAATTACTTTTAATAAAAGAAGATGATTTATTCCCAATTATTAATTTAATTCACACTCACTCCACAATTCTGGATTTGCCAAGAAGTAATGTTTCCAACCTGACTCTCATGAAGTAGTCTTCCTTTCCTTTTAGTCAGTCATTTAAGAATTCCCTAGCAGCTGCTTTAACTTACAAAAGGTTAAAAACTAATACTTGAAACACTGTCCCAAGCATGACTGGGACAACTAACTCAAGTCCAAATGTAGTTTTCAGTGATTAACATGCCTGAGCTTCAAAATAAAACTGCATCCTACCTAGTTTCCTGCATCAAAAGACTGCACATAATATTCTTTTACTGGGTTTCACCTCTACATGACATATATTTCTGTACAAACTCTGTCCACTGAAAATAGGAACGTAGAGACAAAGGATTCACAAGACACAAAACTCTGGTAAATTGTTCATATAGCAGCATGAAGCTGATGCCTGCTGAATCTGACAAATTTCTGCAAGTGGAATAAAAAAAAAAAATCAAATAAAAAAAAAAAATCACACTTTTCTGTAGGCCAAAGGTAGCAGTAGGGAAGAAACAGGGCTATGGTCAAAGTAATCTATCATCAGACATCAGATATTTTAGCTGACATGAGGAATCTATTTGCTACTGCAAGAAAATGCCAACTCCATTTTCAATGGAGCTATGAACTTGTGCTGTTGAAACAAACTGCTCTGAACATTACCTTTTAGCATGGGGATTTTTGTTCTACTCATTTTAAGTAACTAACTTTAGAACTAAATCTACAAAACGGATAATAATCAGAAGTGGACAGAATTTTTTACTCGTTTTTATTAGCTTTCATTGTTTCTTCATTATGTGAAGCAGCAGTAGGAACAACGTTGTAACATTGGGGGGAGGGAGGGAGGGAGGAAGGGAGGAAGGAAGGAAGGAAGGAAGGAAGGAAGGAAGGAAGGAAGGCGGAGCTGGCAAGAGCAACACACCAATACGTGCTTTCAACAATTAATAGTACAATCTCACAGAATATAAAACCATCCTCTCAGCCTTAAGACAGAAAAAATACAGATAATATACACCTTATAGCTCAAAAGTATTTCTTTGCAGGCACTGCCACAGGGTGCCTAAAGGAATCAACAGCACAAGTAAGGTCACTGTTCATTTCTAAAAATTCACAATGTCCTTGCTCATTTCTAGAGAAATGGGCCAACACAGACCTTCTACAATACAATGTAAAAATGTCTGCAGAGGACACTGTGAAAACAGATGTTTAGGAACAGCTGAAAAGCCTCAGGTATGTAACTAACTTTTCTACACAAAGAATACTAAAAAAACTACTTTTAAGTTTCAGCTAGAGACAGGAGAAATAACCACCAAGATACAGTAGTATTTAGTGATTTTAGCTATTGCATCTTCATCAAAATTTAAACTGTCGGCAAGTAGTTATTAACTCCAAGAAGAGAGCTCCACCACATCAGGACCTAGAAACTGAACACATGCAAAAACCCTCAAGCTGCAGGTGGAGAGTACTTCCAGGCAAGGGCTGGTGTCCTCCCTGCCATTACATTACTTCTCTCTAAAGAACAAAGGAGCTTGAATGCAATACAAGTTATAGCCATGCAAAAGGACCAAGGCTCTCAGAAAACCCACAAGTTTAATCAGCTTCCCCAGAAAGGTTCCAATTCAAAAGTTAACTTTTAAAAAAACCTAATGTCACTGAACAGTGGAGTATGCATACAATTAAGCAGGTCTTACACTGTACATTCCATCTTCAAAGTTTCCCACGAGGTCACTAATTAAATGAAAGTTGCTGCTGCATGCACCCCTTCTACATTACGTAGTACCCCATCTTGAAATCACTCAAGTCAATAGAAAGCAACACGAACTTTGTGCTCAGAGAGTGTATGAAACAACATAGTTCAACTTTATGTTGAAAAAAATCAAGTTGCCAACCCATTTCTTTATTCGAGGAGAACAGAGTTTCAAGAACAGTTTTAACTATGAGTCATAAGGGATGAGTCAACATTAATTCTCCACATTACCAAAGAATTAGTCTATCAATACAGGGAGTTCAGTAAAACCTCCTAGTGTACCTTTCAAATAAAACATTTGTGCAAGCTGTTTGACCGCCATACCATTTCTCCACTAAAGAGCCACTCTCACCTGAAAGACCAGTCATAAAATTGAGTTAAAAAGCATCCAGATCGCACATACTTGCAAGATAAGCAGTTAAAGAAAGTTAAATAATCAGTGAAAGTTTTATTTTTATGTATACATCTACATATAGATATCTCAACACAATTTTGAGTATTTGTATTCTAGTGGTGATTAAGCTCTTTATCAAACCGTGCCCTGAGACAATGCCTTACTTAACTGGCTTCAGGCATTTTTTGTGGGAAAAAAGTAATTACAGATTCAGTTTTGCTGATTTTAAGTAAAATTAGCAGTATTTTTAATCCTAGCACAAGTATTTCTAAATGAAGATTTAGAAATATGCCATACCAGTTATTAAAAAAAAGCCTTTTGATAAAACTTAGTAGTATGACTAACAGCAGTCACACTCCACCCAACACACCCACCCTTGCTAAATCCAAATACTCCAGATGACAAGCAACCTTTCCATACTACTTGCCATCAGTTGTTACAGTTTAGCCGCCTTCCTAGAATTTAAAAAGCATCTCTGAGATTCAACTGAAGAGATCTGAAAAAGCTACAAGCTGTTACCATAGTATTAGTACAGAAGAAATTCTCTTTCAAAGGAGGAGCCAAAACCATTTTGTGGCTCAGCTTTAGGAAACCCATCCTTTTAACATCTGCTCGTCATGAATTCCAACCTCTCAGATGCTGACTCATGGATCATAGGAGTGGCAGGTGGAGGAGAAAAGGGAGGGAATCAGAACAGAACATAACAGCACATGGCCCTCTAAGGAAGAGTAAAAATCGAAGGCTTGCTGTAGATAGCCAACATCTCCTCCTACCAAAGGGAGGCACATCTTCGCAACAGGACAAGACAGGAAAAGCATGCTCAGCTGCAGGCTTCAGTCTTCACTACTTCCTGCAGCCTTCCAGGCCGGAAGGGGAGAGTTGCCAACAGGCTATGGCTGAGAATAGAGAAAGACTAGATCGCACTGAAAAATTCATTTAGCACAGGAAGAGCTTGCTTTCCCTCCATCAGAAGTCTGCGCTAGCATGGCCACCAGAATACCTGCTGGCCACCATCAGATGGGGGTGGGATACCTTCAGTCCAGACACTGTGTGAAGTGGTTCACTGCCTCTCCCTGTGAGAACATGAGCTCCTTGTCAAAATGGTACAACCAGTATGAGATTTTATGCATCACCTTCTCTAACAAACTAGATTTGGTAAAAGGAGAGAGGGAGATTAAGAAGTTTGAAGTGTGAGCTTCATGTGGAGGTCCCGAGAAGTTAGCTCTGAAGTGAGGCACTGAGTAGAGAAGAGCAAGAAGAGTGACTCAAATGCTGCCACTTCATTACCCAGGGTTCTAGTCAAACTCTTGTCACAGGAAGCAGGAACGCTACATAAGTGCCGTCATTTTTACAAAGGTGAAAGTTTCACAGTTTAAATACACCTGTAACTGCAGAAACAGTTTTGCTCTTTTGGAAGGCATGGGCTCTTAAATGTATTAAGGAACTAACTCAACTGATTCGTAAAACTAAAAAATACAAAAATTATTTTCAAGAAAAGGTAACTCACTTTGACTGATTTAGAAAGAAAGAACAAACCTAGGTGGCAGCATACAAGGAAGCATATAGGTATTTTCAGCACAATCCAAAGAAGCACTCCCTTGTACGTGAGCCAGAACACTTAATCAAGAATTCACTTACTTCCAAACCAGTCATCTTTAAATTCATGTCTCCTAAACCAATCTAGGATAAATGTAACCCAAAATTGTTTATTTCCTTATAGACTTGCTTCCTCTTGTTCTCACATTAGCAATACTAGACACGGGGGAAAAAAAAAAAAGGTAACTAAGAGAAGAAAATAAAGCACTGAAGATGATCTGCCACACAATTACTACTGCATTACGCACATGCAGTTTCCTCGTCACGTAGAACAGGGTCCAGCAGCCTCCACACTGCTGACACACATCTCTTGAGCTCCCACTACAGTGCAGTACAGTTTTCTTATCAATAGCATCTGGAATTCTGCTGCTTCCACAGAAATGTACTTCTGGGGTTTGATGCATGCTTAGGGGGGCACGCCAGTCTTTACACCTCAGCTTTACATTGTTCCATAATTACTGCAAATTCATCTCGAAGACACCCTGAGAAGTCAGCTTGCATCAAACAAAGCCAATTTCCACACATCTCTTTTCCACCTTCAAAGAAGATGCCTCAGCTTACAAAGTCAGATTTATGTTAGAACATTCCTCAAAATGTCTCTTGAAGACCCCTTGAGAGTATTTTTCTTCATGAGGAAGTAAACAAAACAGGGTTTAAATGTTTTTAGCAAGTTATTAGCTGATCTGAATAACGGGGTTTTCACTTTATCTTATGAATAGGTAAGTTTACTAATCATAGTACAACCAGAGGCTAAACTTCCTGTATCTCTGCAACTACCTAGTGAAATACTGCACATGGATCACTCCATCCAAAAATGTACTTCACAAACACTCAAAGTTGAGTATCTTAAATAGCTCTATACATATAAGGCCCATAGCATAGCACAGATGATCTTCCTCATCACGGTGATCCATGTAACAGTTACAGAAGTTACTGTGCTGACTTCCCCTACCCTCAGCACAACGCTTTGCATGATATGCCCCAGGCAAGTTCGCAGTCCTTCCCCCAATACAGCAGCACACTTAAAATACTTTATTTCTTCACCTTCAACGAAATAGAAGAAAAAACGAAGTTCCCACTTACCAGCACCGTGGTGCAGATGGACCTGAGCTCAGACTCCACCTTCTCCCGATAGTCCTTGATAAGCTGCATCTTCTTGTCACTGGTGTCTGTCTTCTGCTCGATGCTGGAGATGACCCTCCAGGCCGAGCGCCGCCCCCCCACCACGTTCTTGTAGGCCACGGAGAGCAGGTTGCGCTCCTCGTTGGACAGCTCGGCACCTTGCTCCGTTACTGCCTTCATGCAGGTGGCCATGTCATCGTAGCGCTCGGCTTGCTCAGCCAGCTTGGCTTTCTGGATCAACTCGGTCTTATCCATGGTGGCTGGCAGTGGGACAAGAGCAGTGTAGTAGCAGCAGGAGAAGATGGGGATGTCACACTATCAACACGAGAATGTACCTCAAAACCTGACGGAAAGCAGACAGTAACCATGATGCCGGGATAAAAACCACCGAACACGATGCTACGGCACCCATTACAACCCAGCAAAACACAAGGATCACTGTGAGCCTTCTCTCCCCTTCCCCACCTCCAGGTGCTTCTCCTGAAGAGACTGACTGCAACATCCCGCCCCTTCCATGCAAGGCTAAGGGGACTCGTCCCAAGGGTCCACCCCTTGGGAAACCACGACCTAGAAGCCCAGCCGGGGAAGGCACACTCGGTGCTATCCAAGGCACGGCAGCCTGCCGCCCAAGCAGTGGAAAGAGCTGTTTTTCCATCAGAAAGGAGTCATCACCCCGCTTTTCCTCCGTGCCCTACGTGAGCACATTAACATGGTCTCTAACAAGGACTCGTAGAAGGATTCCTGGTTACCCCCCAGCCTGGGGCCCTCGCCCAAATCCCTGCCCCCGTGTGCTACCACCCCTGCGGGCGAACGCCGGAGGCAGGCGGGCGTGAATGCCGGGACTGGCGGGAAAAAATACATAATAAAAGCAGCAAGACGAGCTCGGCCCCGGGGAGCACGGCAGGGGTTAAAGCCCTCCAGGACCCGCCTCCCTGGGGGCGAGGGAGGCCGGGGCCGCGAGGCCGGAGCCCAGCGCGCTTCGCCTCCCCGCGGCGGGGCGCGGCGGACCCGGGCTTCCCGTCTGCCCCGGCAGCCGTAGATCCGGCCCCAGCTCCCAGCGCGGCGGGGGC
>VZTX01031479.1:232304-264113 GCA_013400915.1 Pardalotus punctatus | reverse complement strand
GGTGTATTGGCTTGTTTTCTTCCCCTTGATTTCACCTTAATTCTCTAGAGGTCAGACCGTGCTATGACATACAATAAGCCTGCTACCCACCCCTGACTGGATAAAGGAGAGGCACCTATGGCCATAGGTGGGTCCAAAACGCTGACCGAGTGGATGCATGACTTTGTGTGCACTCATGCTGCCTGAGCCTCAGAGCATGTGGTAAGGAGTTTGTGCTGTTGGTCCTGCTATACAAAATCAGGTGAAATATATCTGGTGCATCAGGGCTCAGGCGAGGTCACGTTCTCCAGTGTCTGTGCAGTACCAAGTCTCTGTGTGGAGTGATGAGATTTCTCACCTTTGCTTTCAGCATCACCAAATATAGTCACGCTGAGCAACTTCAGCATCCAGATGGGATGATGAATTCTCTGAATCAACCTCAGGTTGTTACTGTCTCAACTCATAAAGCTCTTGGTCTGTGTTTGGACTAGGACTGGGAGTATGTATATGGAAATTTGAGCTATGCTGTGAACAAGACACTCTTCTTTATCATTTGAGTTTGGGAAACATTCCTTTATTAAAAAAGATTGACCTATCAATAACAACCTTGTCAAATTTAATGAAACTCAGGCACACTCTGTATATTTAATACTCTCTCCCAGAAATTACCTCTTGGTAACTTGCTACAGTTTTAGGATGCCCATTTATTCTTCCTTGTCAGTAGGATATCCTCACATTTTCACTAGTTCCTAATAATTATGTTCATTTGCATGAAGTAAACATCAAAATTGACCAATTGTGTAACAAAAGCTTTTTTATTAAAACCACGTCTCCATCAACTAACCATTCCACCTCTAAGGCACAGGTGAGTGAGTTTTATTTGAGGAAGGACAGCTGACCTAATTGAGGCTCCTTCCTTCACTGCTTCACCCGAGAAAAGGGGAAGATACTAAGAATTACCACCATACCATTTAGTTCCCATCTCTCTCCCACCTACTGAGAAGTTGCATTAAGAAATGCAGAACCATGTTAAAAGTTGGGAAGTGCTGAGCAGAGCAGTTTGTGTGCATGGAGCTATGTGATGGATGCAGACTTAACTGCACGCATGGTGGAGAGTCTGATGTATGTGTGCAGAGCAGCTGTGTGGTCTGTGTGTGTCTGGCTTCAGACCCCCTCTGTGCTGCTTGCTTTTTGCGCTTGGATCTTGTGGGCTTATGTGCTGTAAGACTGCCCTACAATACAGTTTTTAATCACATAGCTGTAAGCTTATTTTCCCAGAAGAATCCTATTGCTAAGTAGGAATGATGTCCTTTGAGGGAACTTTTATGGGAGGAGCCGTGAAGAATTTGTTGTGTTTAGTTTAGAAAAATGAATGTTAAGAGATTTGATGTTGTCTCAAAAGTAGAGTAAATGGCATGGATGTAGAATTGTTTAAATGGAAGACAAATGTGTGTAAAATGGACATCAATAAATTTAGACTTTGAATTAGAAGATTTGGAATTTTCAGAGCAATGAGGCCATGAAACGCTTTCCCTGTGCTGAGGGCATGAAGCCCATCCACTGTGAAAGGAGAGCCTGCTGAGTTTATGAAAGTGCTTATGTGATGTAGTTGCCTGAGATAGCAAGAAACTAAGCTCCAGAAGCTTTCCAATTCTGTGTTTCTTTTATTGCTTATTCCACATTCTTATACATGCTTAGTCCAGGTATACTTTAATGTACAGTTTACTGCATAACATTATCTTTTATTGATTTTTTAAAAAATAATTTCCTTTAGAGCATTTCAGGAGTGCTATAATCTTACTGACCATTAATGACTTTACCCTCATCACCACTATGAAATGGCTGGCATTATCTTGTCTTGTGTGCAGGAAATTAAAAATATCAACACTTCTGGTTACCTATATGAAGAAATTTAAGACCTTAATTTCCCAAGTGGTAAATACCGTATCAAAGGCCTTCCAGGGTGGTAAATGCTTTATGCTACTTTGCATGTACAGAAAGTCCACCTCCCACTGGCTTCAGATGCACCTACTCACACTCAGCATCTTAACAGCTCACACCACAAATTACTCAATTGGGGTGTGGGAGAAAAATGAGGAATATATATAATGCAAATTCCTCAGACTTACATGTGAACTTTACAACAGCGTTAGAATACAGTTTTCTAGAGGCTCTGTTATTTGCTATAAGACTCTTCTTTCATTTTCCCAGCAGAACCAGCCCCCTCTATCACATGCTTTTCATCTCTACCGCAAAGGAACTTCAGATGGTACAGGAAGGAACTTCCTTCCTACCATCTGTACAACAGGTACCCAGCAGGTCAAAGTGGCATCTCACAAAGCAAACATATAGCACTGTCAATTAAGGTAAACACACAAAGAGCCCCCAAAAACAGACTTCTGTAATGGGATTTACCCAGACTACCACTGAACAACAGTATGAGCAAGCTCTTTGGATATGCAGCATACTCCTGAACTAACCAAAATAGTCCTGTCGTGGGTAGCAGTCGAAAAATTTACTCATGTTGTGTCCTGCCTTGAGTGGGATGGAGATTCTTTACAACCTGTCTTGTGTCTGTTCACTTAATGGCAAGAGAACATATTTCACATTTATTAAGGCCCTATATTCTGGTGGTTAAGGACTTTTTTCTTTTGCTAGTTCCTGTAATCTTTTCCTTATTATCAGCCCCCTAATTTACACTGCTATCCAATCTTATCCCCTTCTGATTCCTGCCTTCTGATTCCATCCCCTTCAGCTCCTGCCTGTATATTTGTTCTCTTGCTGTTGTTCTTTCTGTATGTGTACCCTCCGCCCCTCTTTTGTTGTTCCAACTTCTTCTAAAACTTCAGGGCAGAGAAGAAGACTTGCTTAGGAGAACTAGACACTTAATAGTCTTGTATGAGAGCTGGAGTCTTAAGGAAATTCTGCAGGCAAATTTTAAGATGTCAGCTGAGGATATTAAAATTGAGTTTTCTCATCCTGTTTTCCATATTTGGTTAGTTTTCCATGAAACCAGCATAACACTTATCTTCTGTCTGGCCAACTTCTTGTAGAGTTTAAAGGTGCCACTCTAATGGCTGTAGGTGTTAGAATTCTTTGATAAAATTGTAATAAAATATGTTCTCTTAGACAAAACTGGAATTCCCTCTGATTTTCTCCATGAGAAATGGCTAAACCATTCGAGCTAAAACATGAAAAGCATTCTTTCCTATAGACTTATAGATCTTATAGATCCGTATTTAAGCCTTTGGAGAGGAACTAAACTGATGGTCATGCCTCTTCTAGATAAAACTTAAATTTACTTAAATTTGTTTATCTTGCCCTTGGTTGGGGGCTTTAGGAATGAAAGCATAAGATCTTTTGTTAGCCTTGTATTTTATGCTCATATCTTAAAGGTGCTAGAGGGTGGCATGAGTGCTCTTACATTAAAAAGAGAAAGTCACCCATGTAAGAGGCTAAAGCATCATCAGAGTCCAGTTAAGTGACAAATAAATGTGAGTCAATGGAATCAAGCTCCTTAGATGTTAGCCTGATTCCATTTTGTGTCTGTACTGTGCTGTGAGGAGGTCACGGGAATTCTTAAATTTTTGAAAATACTTGCATGGCTTGTTCATTACTGGGATACACTAATTGCCCCAGGGAGGACAAACATCTGAAGATGTTGATGAATGTGTAGCTAATGGTGGGTGGTGTTTTATGCAAGTAGTTTTCTTCTGCTGCAAGTAGAGGGATCAAGAAATACTTGGGTTAGGAAGGCGACTCTCAGCATGGGAGGGTGGTACTGAGCCTCAGTTTTGCTGCTGAGTGCACTTTGTCTGGTTTAAATTGCTTCAGGATAAGTGTATCTCCATGCTGGGAGTAGTTTCGTCGTTGCTTGTAAAGGATGGTATTGATTAATATTGATATCTGCTGCAAGGGAAGTGCTGATGTGCTGAAGCAGCTACTTATCATGGTTGATAGTAGTATCTCAGCCTTTATCTGACACTCTTTTCTTCCCTCCTACCATTGCAGTAATTGATATTAGATTCCACTCCTCTTTTTGGGAGGTACAGTATATATAACCTAATTGAACACGTCAAGGTTTCTCTGCATCCTTTGCTTCTGTGGCGTGTGGAACTTAAGAGTGGAATAGGCTCTAGGGAACAGAGTTGAACCTATGTTACCTGGGTGAGCCATCTCCCTACCTCAGAGAGCTTTCCTTTCGTCCTGCTGGCCTGTGAGGGAGGCAAGATGCTGACTAAACAGATCCATTCCCTTTTTCGTGCTGTTGGCTTTAAAAGCATAGGTTTGTCTTCTTTTAGTCCTCAGCAGGTCCAGTGAATCTCTTGTGAAGTACATCTAAAGCCCTGGGACCTCACTGTGCTGCAACTGCCAAGAGACACTTGTAATGGAGTCCCATATAGGATTCTTCTCCAGGAATATCCTGCATTGGTCTAGCTGGACATAAAGCTTTTGCAGATTTCCTTTGGCCTTCTCTCTTATTTTCACTGGCTCTATCTTACAAGTGTGACTTACAAGTGGGAGGACAGGAGCCAGCTGCATTTCATGGTATCCCTCAAAGTTATGATGTATCTTTTTGTGATGGAAATGAAGCAAACAGCCTTTTAATGGATTTTGTTGAGTTACATGCAACTTGGTCTGCTAAAAGTTAATAAAAAGTCCCCCTTTGCATGAACAAACAGGACTGGAAAAACTCACTCATACTGTCAAGTAAATTCTATCCTCCTATCAGGAGGCAACAGTAGGGCTCCTAGAATTAAGACAAATGCAGCTAATGTCCTTTTAATGGTGATTTGATTATTCTTTCATTACAAGTAACTAGTTCCCTTTTCTAATTATATGGCTTGCTTTTATCTAAGAAAAATTACCCAATTTATCAGAGTGGACCATTAAAATTGCTCATCCATTAACAGTTTATTGTGGTGCTATGAGATTGCTGGTTTCAGAAAATGTCTGTATTGCAATAATTTGTATAGATTTTTGGTCCTTCTGCCATTTTTCCAATGGTCATGACAAATGAGGAAACAGGTAGTGAGAGTGGATGTGCGAGGCAAAAATGATACAGTGAGGTCAGAGGGTACAAACACTGCACACGTTTAGTGTGTCTTTGAGGGAGTGAGAAGTATTGGAGGGGAAAGAGACACTGCTGAATAAGACCAAAATGCATAAAGATGCACTGGTACTTGGAAAGGCTCCAGGTTTAATAAAGATTTAGCAAATTCAGGGAGAGCTTGGTCTGTTTTGTGTTTGACCTCTGCACTGCTTGGTTTTTATCTCTCTCTTCTTCTTCCCCTGCAACTGCCATATGAGGATGTTGTCCAAATGGGAGAAGGGACATCAATCAGCCCAGTGACACGGGGGACAGGAGAGGGGCCATTGGAGGTGTAGTTGGGAGCATGATATGCCAAAGCCTCAGGTCCTGCAGAGAGGTTGCTGCAGGCCACTCTTGTTAGTTTTGTGATGGGCTAGGGATGCCAGCAGGCAAAATTGGTGCAGAGTGGTAAAATCTCTTACAGTATCAATTAACAGCTGGAAAAAGATACAAGCATGTGATCTGAAAGTACTAAAGTAGTTTCTCTGTATAATCTTAATTTCCTTTTTTTCCTGTGTGATACAATATTAAGACTGATGGATATCTGAAGGTCAAGTGTTCACCTATACAAGTAAACTGAGTGCCGGAGGAATTATGAATGGTTATACCTGTAAACTATAAGTAAACTGAGGTAATTCCTTACATGGAAATTCTATGAAGAAAGCTATTTTTATTCTGAAATACAGTGCCTGCTAGGGGAGCAATAACAACAAACTGTGATTATTAGACTATTCCCAGCATAGACCTGTCATAAGAATAAAGTAAGGGAAAGGAGAGGACCAAAAAGATAGACATGGAAAGAAAGCAGTCAAGAAATACCTGTGGGAAGATGTGGTATAACTATCCTTTCTCATCTGAATTTTACAGGCTGAAATTAATTATGTTGTAGCCCTCAGAAATTTGTTTAAAAGTGAGTTATTTTGGTTTTGGAGTTCATGCTCTTCCATCAGCTCAACATGGCAGTAGGATGTGTATGTATTGAATTTCTCCATACAATTTCTAATGACAGTGTTCTTGGTTATGAGTTGAATTAGGACTCAGTACTGTCTTTCATGTACAAAGATCAGAAATCTGAGGACTCCGAAAAATGCATGTTAAATGTCTTGCTACTTATGATTGTGTATTGGGTACACCATTAATAGTGACTTATACATAGAATAAAATAATTCTTCATTTGAAGAAAGGCATAGCATATGCATATATATACACATATTTTAGGCTGAAATGCCCTTTGACAAGCCAAGAACAGGGCACTGTACATACATCTTTAGTAACTGAACTAATTTTGGCAGTTAACATACTGCATCCTTGCTTTACTGAAATATTTTATCACTGTTGTACTTGTCTGGCATCTTTATAAGTAAGCTGCTTAATTATGGCCCATGCTAATGCAAATTGTATCACTTAATTACTTGCATTAATGTTGTAGGAAGTTTCAGATACATGGGGTGAGTGTCCATGGAGATACAAGCAAGGAAAAAAGCTTCAGACTAGGGAAAGAAGTAACTAAGTGTGGGGTTGCCTCCTGCATTGGTGGGTTGAACGTACCAATGGGAGGTTTTGCCTTCTGAAGAAACCAAATGAGAGAGGCAACCTCCCTTTCCCTCTTTTCATGTTCTACTGCTAATGAGAGAGCAGAGCCTTCTATTGAGGTGAAGTGCTATGCCTACAACATATAGGCCCCAAAAGAGCATGGTAACATGCTGCTGTTTGCTGTGTTGGCAGATAAAACCTTTTCTGCAGTGGGAGATGCACTTCTGAATAGAGAGATTCAGATGTGGTACTGAGCCATGGATGAGTACATGAGGAATTTAGTCTGAAACTGTTCAGTGTTAAGCATTGATGCTGGGAGGAGTTTTCAGATCTAATTTCCATGTGTTTGAACACGAGAGACTTCCAAATAGAACACACAGAAAAGCTGTAATTAAATCCCAGTATTTATTTCATTCTGCTTCTTCATGGGGTTCCTCAAATTGTTCTTGTTTGTGTAACCTTCAGTAAAGTGTTTTGAAAGTTTAGACATTATGTAGTTAGCATTACTCCCCTTCTTAAGAACAGGAAATTCTATGAATTTGCCTTATTTCTGTAACTTTAAATACAATGTTTTGATACATCTTTACCTGTGCTTAAAAGCTATGCATGACCATTAAAACAGTAAGATAATTAAGGGGAAAGTTTTAGCATAAAATGTCATATTAAATGTGTCAAATATTTCGTAGGTATTTTTTTCTGTTGCCTCAGATTACCACCTTTCTTAGCTATTTCATTCAAATGTTTTCCTAGAGGGATGATGTCTTACTTTCCTGTGTTCGATATTGGAGGAATTCTTACCCTGAAGAAGAGGGCTGCAAAATGTTTTGCGTGGAAAAAAACTCCCATGCTTCTACAATACGAATTAAAGCTCTACCATGCCATGAGCAGGGATATCTTTCACTAGACATGGTTACACAAGTTCTCTGGGCAACACCTACCAATGTTTCAGCACCCTCATCATAAAAAATGTCTTCCTTATGTCTGATCTAAATCTACTCTCAGTTTAAAACTGTTGTCTCTTGTCCTGTTGCTCAGGCCCTAATAATAAGTCCTTCTCCATCTTTTTTATAAGTCCCCTGAGGGGGCTTATAAAAGGACTAAAAGGACTGAAAGGCTGCAATAAGGTCTGTCTTACAGGTAAAGAGAAGGATGTATCCTGGAAATGTCAAATCTGTTTTCCAAGACTTTGTTAGGACACTCCACAGAAAGACAGACCTGGATTTCTCTCCAGTAGATGTAGTTCCTAGTTACTGGATTTTTGAGCGTAGTGGTCCTAGCATCTCTATGTAGCCTGTGAAAAACATTTCCAGGGAATGATTCTTCCCATCTCACTGAGACTCTGGAAGTGTCTGTTTCCAGATCTTTAAGCAGCTAAATAAAATTAAATAGGTTGAACATAAGCAAAAGTCTACAAATATGAGAGCAAACTGATGAATATTCATAATCGCTGAAGTTTACCTCTAAAGGACCAATACAAACATTTTATTTTAATTATGAGCAGATTATGTTCACTTGGGAGGTGCATAAATGGTCATCAGGTCTCTATGAAGGGCTCAATTTCATACTGAAAGTGGTATTTGTTAGGGGACTGAATTTTCTAGATTTCCCCCTTTTATGTCATATTAATATGCTTTCATTCAAAGTCATACTTTTTTTCAGGTGGAGAGGAATATTCCATATTGCTCATGCAATTGTTTTATTGTTACTCTTGGCACACAGTCATTTAATTGGTTTGAAGAAACAGTAGTTGCAGGGTCTGATAAGTAGGGTGATTGTCATCAAGAGTAATTTAGCGTTTGCTTTCGCAAAGCACAAGCTCCCTTTGATTCACTTTAAAAGGATAAGGCCCAATTTTTGTCTGGTGTATATCAGAGAAAAATGCTGCCTGTTATAAATGAGTGTCTTTTGCATTTAATTAATTGCTTGAAGATTTTTATTATAAACCCATTGCAGGATTTGTACAATCTCATTTAGTCCATCCTTGCTTTTGAAATCTTCAGTTCTGTGGACACTGTATGTTTCTCATATATCTCTGTTGCAGGAGGCTTGGTATTGGACATTTCTTGCAAGGTGAGACTATATTGATTTAGACAGTGGGTTGATGCTTTCAGGACTTTTCTCAGTACAATTCTTCCTGATATTCTGTCAGCTTTATAATATGATGCTGAACATTGTGTAAATGTTCTTATTTTTCTGACCAGGTCAATACTTAAATAATTTATTCCGAGACTGTACTCAATGACATGGCATTTCCTGTGTTTCTTGTTGTCCATTCAACCAGCATTTGTTAGGTCTCTATGAAGGTTTTTCACAACCTTATCTCAGAGTTCTGTTTTGGCTGTCAGATAATACTGTGTCACTTGTAAACTTGTCCTGTTCACACTCTTTTCCAGATCATTAGTCAAGACATTGAGCAGTAGTCTGCATCTTTAGGCACTGTGCAGTTTATCTTTGGCCTGAATGAGAACTAAAACTTGTATTCTCACCTTTTTTGCCTGCATCAGTGACAATGGCAGAACTTGATGCATCTGAAAAGATGGCCAACAAATCTTGTCCCTGTAGACTTTAGCATGGTTTGAAGTGTGAACCAGTTCAGATAAAAAAATATGCTGTGGGCACCTGTGGTGCCATCAGAGTCTCAGAGCAGTTCCAAGAAACTTGAGGGAGTTGAAGGAGCGGAGCCTACAGGTGAATGTTTCCTACAGCCTCAGAGCCAAGCACTTTTTTGTGTTCTGGGGTTGAACCACCCTAGCCTGCCCCTGGTTGGCAGCTGACCCCATGGGAGGGAGTGAAGAGTGGGCAGAGGAAATGGGTGTGTGTTGGGCTCTGCCAGCTGCAGAAGCCTGGCTGGAGCACTGGAGACTGTGCACCGCAGTCTCCATTGCACGGGCATCAATGTAAGGCACTCTGTGCGTTTTCTCCTCTTCCTTCCGTCAGTCTTTCTAGTCATCACCAGAGAGATGTATTTCTGTGCAGCGCTTGTCAGTCACCATGAGGGAGGTGGTGCGGAAGTCCACAATCCCTGGAAACTCTGCTTTCTTTGCTATGTTATATTCCCAAGGCTTCAACATAGGAATACTAAGTCCTGGCATCTTTCACATTCCCAAATGATTGCCTGGCTCCTACTCAGACATGGGCTTTCCACTCTTCTCATGTTGCTGAATTATTGATGCTGTTTCATTGCAAAAGAGCTCCTTAATGCCCATGTTGAAGTGTAAGTGCCTGATGTGAGACATTCCGTTCTGTAGTTCAGCTCATCTCAGACACACATAGGGAACTTGCAGAAGGAATGGGTTGGGGTGAGGGAGGAGAGAATGTGTGAGCAGATGGGGAAAAACGGAGTCAGGTATCAAAACACCAGGAGAGGAGCCCCAGCTGAGAAATCTGAACAAAAAGAAGTGTTTGATCAGTTGGAAGGAGATGGCTATGTCTAGTCCAGTTTGGCAAGGAAGATCCACATTAGTTTTCCACATTTTGCTAAGGCAGCTTCTGAGGGAGTTGTTCCTGCAGGTCTGTCTTGTCTCTCAAGTCTGCCTTTAATTATGAACAGCAGAAGTGTTCTGGGGGTACCTTTGGGAAGGCAGTACAGGGGATGTTGGAAGGCTCTGTGCTTGTTCGCTGAAGCAAGAGAACAAATTCTGTGCACGTTTTGAGGCAGGAGCATGTCTGGTTGCCTGCATCTGCCTCAAATCCTGCAATCCTGCCTTACAATTCACTCATGCTGCTTGTGCAAGTGCAGCCTAAACGTCCTAAATGCTAGTTCCTTTGTATCTCTCTCCTTCCCTCCACCAAAACAGCCTCAGTATCTCTTGAGCCTGAATTTGGCTTTGTTCAACACAAAAAAACCAGTTCCTTAGAATATCCCAGCAAGATCCCAGTAGGTCTTTTGGTACTAGCACATTCACTTTTTTACTGGTGAAAATAACTCATACCTCTTGGCATCACACTTTGGTTTTTCAGCCCTGCATCACATTAGCAAGGGATGACTGTGCTTAGCAGAAATATAAGGTGCTCCTGTTTTGCTGCTAAATTACAGGCTTCTAAGTTTATAGCAGAAATTCTGGTGTTAATCCCTAAATACATAAATTTATACTCCGCGATCTTCAGTTTTAATCTGTCTGCTTTACTCTTAGCCTACCTGTGCAATACTCTGATCTTCCTCTGCACTGACACAGCCTTTGAATCTTGTGATATGCTCTTGTTTCATTAGCATGTTTTCATTTTCTTGTGCCAAGGTTGTTAATGAAAGTATTAAATAAGATCAGTTCCAAGGTCCCAAGCTTGAGGAAGCCTTAATTGGATGTGCAGGGTACATTTTGTAGATAAACAAAGGACACAGCACAGATCCTCATGGGAGCAAATCAGCCTAATCCTGATGTCTTCTGTAGAATTATTCTGGTTATTCAGAGGATGCTGCTTCATTTCAGTCCTTTGTCCTGCACACAGGTAGCAAAACAGTCCCTTGTCCTATGGCCTGGGTAGCTTTATAAGGACTATGAACTATGATTTGGATGAAGCATGATTGAATGGACAGCACTGATGTTGAGGTGGAAGTTGGACAGAAATACTTTTGCAGCAACTTGGTAAAGGAAAAACAAGCAAGAGGGTGTTGTGCAGATGTGGGAAGAGGTAGAGGGTACACAAGCCAAATGCCCTGAATAGACAGATAAGGAGCCTCCCAGAAATGCTGTACATTCCTGGGGCTATCAAGTCAGAAATGCACTGTACTCCGGGCTCAAACAGCCACTTTTGAACTACAGATATGTCTTTATATAAACCACCAGTCAAGCATATTGCATATCTTCTTGTGTATGGAATACTTTTGTCATGATTTGTTGTACGTTTTACCTTATTTTATGTGCAGAATTACTTGCACTTTCTGTGGAAAGGAAAGATATTTTCAGTTTTGGTGGTTTTTAAAATTAAATAGCAAGGAGAACATGGAAGTGAACACTAAGCAAAACCACATTACTAAGCATCTGAAAAAGCAGTTAGGAGTATTAAAGACCATGGGTTTCAGGAGAGTTATCTGCCCCTCCATGATCCCTGAAAGCTGTTGTGTTGTAGCCCTTTTCCTGCGCTCTTCTGTCTCTCTTCTTTTTATTACACTGATGATCTGGGGAAACACAAAGGAGAAAACCAAGAAATTACTTTACAGACATTAGCCCAATACAGATGTCCTTTTGCCTTTCCTCATGTTTGGGTCTTCATTCTCACAGACTCTTTCAAGATCTAAACAAATCTGAAGTTACAAGTATTTAACCTTTCCAAATTTTTCCTGGTCCCCTGGGCCTGTTGTCTAAAGGCAGTGTTTTTCTGGCAACTCAAGAAGAAATTTATTAAACATGGCATGGATTCTTAGCTATCCAGGGAAGGGGCAGGAGGGTGGAAGGCTATTAACTACAGAGAGGCTTCAGGGGTTGTGCATGTCTCCAATAGGAGGGCTGATTGCTGCTTTTGGTATGGGGTAGCAAAGTGCATGAGAAGCAAATTAGTAAGTGGGCACGTTTAGGGCTGCCCTCATTTTGGAGGATGTCACTGTCAAACTTGTTGCCAGTAGGCAAAACTGGATTTTTTTAAATGAGGATAAAGACAGAGAAGGAAAAATGCATCCTATTCCTCCAGAACACTGGGCTCAGACTAGGCATACACTTCCTGCCAGTATGAGCACCACCAGAGAGTTGTGTCGATGCAGTCTTCACGCTAAGGGACAGCACTACTTTTGGCATAAGTTCATTTAATTCCAGCAGGTCAGCATGAAGTACACTGCAAAATTATAGGAAAGCTGCAGAGAATTCCCTATAGCAACTCTCAGAATTGCTTTCCTTTAGCAAGTGTCTGCAAAGCCTGATCTCAGCGATTTCCCTCAAAATAATAATTTACGCTGGCTCAAAACTGAGAGCACCAATTAAACTGTAAACCAGCAACACGTCTCTAGAAGTTTTTTTCCCCCTATGTACAGTAAGCACTTTTAGAATAGAAGAACTTTGCCTTCCAACTGATGTGGTTTTCCTTTAGTTGTGAATTTGTTTTGACTGATATAATAATGCCCTATCACCTGGGCAGTCAGCTCAGTTGAGGAGGAGGCAACAACCTTCATCAACAATCTGGATAAGGGGATTGAGTGCACCCTCAGACAGTTAAAAGGCAAATGAATGTTAACTGCAGCAGTATGGGGAGTGTGCCTTGTGGAGCATCTTGCTCTTTCCAGTGAAGGATTAGGAATCTGTTTCTACAAGGAAAGGGAACACTGCGGACAAATATCCTCTGTTCAACTCTATTCAGTTTCATGGATGGGGAGAGGAAATGTTCCCTTTCCCTGGTGAAAAAGTCAGGATCAGCAGTAGATTTGGTCCCTGAACTCGGGACATTATATTGTTTACCTTATTGTGTGAATTTTACCATTCATGTTCCCCCAAATCTGAACAGAAACTTCCTAGCACACTTCCAGAAGGATGTGACACATGTTAAGGTACACTAAAGACAGTGTGCCTTGTTTATGCAGTGATTAGCTCATCCCCACTTTGATTGCAAACTTTCACTGCCAAATACTTGGGAGAAGCTTAGTTCCTATGAAATTGCAGGTATACATCTGCTTTCTCCGGACATTTGTCCTTTGAAGCATTGTCCAAAGGAGACACTTCCTTTGTAATGCCTGGCAAAAGATAGCTTGAAAAACCACCTCAACCTGCTCCAAGCCAGCTTCTGAGCTGAAAGGAAGAATATGGCCACAATAGGGCATTCCATTGTTAGAGAAAATAAAGATAGAAGTGTTGCTTTTTTCCTGCTCAAAGAAAGTGAAGTGAAACAGGCACCTTGCATCTTTTGGTATCAACCTAATTGAATAGAAAAATTAAGGCCATCAAGTAATCTGGACTTCATAGCTGAAATCTAATCTCTGTCAAAGCATTTCAAGGATGTGCATCATGCCTGTAATAAGCATTACAATTATGGCAACAGAACTTGTATGCTAATTTGTGCTGCCCTTGCCGCAAAGTACCCTGGCAATACTTCTGTCATCATTCTGCATCCTGAGAGATGCTGAGCCATGTTAAAACTTGAAGTTTGGTGGTGGAAATGTGCCTGCCTCACCCCAGTGTGTCACTGGGTTGTTAAGAGGATGTAAACAATTTAAAGGCAATAACGTGGAGTCCTGTGTGTTTTCAAGCAATGCCTGGGCAACAGGCAGTGGTGCCTTGTCTACAGCACCTTTGTGAAGCTCCTATCACCTTGTCATCCTGCCTGTACTTGGTGTACCAGGGGCAGTACCCCTGTAGGTATGAGGTTACTGCTGTAGTGAGTCCTTTCTGTGCCTCCATCTCAGCCTTTTCCAGAGGTACAAAGCTGGGGAGGGCATTAGGCTCTTTCTAATGAAGAAGGGCTTGGAGCATAATGCAGCACTTCACTTGTGCAGACAGGAAAGCTTTGCTCACCCTTAGTAGCTGCAGATACAGGAGGCTGTTGGCCACAGCCCCTGCTCCCATCATCTTCCACTGCCTGGATGTCACTTATGTGTTGCTAAAACCTTCTGCCCACATTTCTCTCATGGAGTTTTTCAGGCTTTCTCTGATTCATGAATTAGAGCTAATCTCCACTAATCCCTAATCTAACCTAATCTAGTCAAGCACTGCTTAAAAGCTTGTTAAAACTAAACATTAACATCTAAATAATATTCCAACACTCCATTTAATTTCATTCCTTTTGCTCTTAATGCAACATCTTGCTTTTGTTTAATGCCGCTTCCTTGCCTGGTTTTTTTTTTGTGTGTGTGCCCACACAGTATTTAAATGATTAAGATTGCTGTGTGACAGATATTTTAAATATTTAAATTGCAAGCCAAGGACTGGTTTATAACTCATCATTTTAGCTGAAATAATTAAGAAACCTGAAGTACTCACTGAACCTTAGGACTGAAACAATGCTCAGCTCAGTTTAGAAGTGCAACTTTCACCCACAGATCTAAGGTTCCTAAATGTTACAACCGCCTCAGTTACAAAAAAGAAGGAGATCGTATTAACAGATTTCTTGCAGTTTAGAATCTTAATTTTCTCTCATTTAACTCAAAAGCATCATTAAAGGCTGTGGGAGCTGAACACTTATTCAGGTGCACTGGCTGATGCCTAGAGACAAAGCCAATCCAAGCCAAGCTACAAGCAAAGCACATTTTACCTTCCCGATCCTTTTAGCAGGTCCTTTCCTAGGGCATAACTTGTTGTTTACAACAAAGGAAATACTACAACTAAAGCATGGTCCCCAGGGGACACTTCCCTGTCTCCGTTAACCAGAGGAAACAAGACACACCTTCCATGTGACCTGAGAAACTGCCTTCTATCATGCCACATGGACCTGAGGTAGACAGGGATGCCAAAACCATCCCTAGACTGCTGCTTTATCTTATAAAACTCTGCAGCAGTTAATGCATGTCAGCTCTGGGACGTGGAGATGTAAAATGCATTGCAATGCTTTTGAAGATTCCACCAGAACCCTTCTCTAATCCGAAGGTCATGTATTGCTATGATGTGTCTTGAAATAAGGAAAGTAATCCTTCTTCTTAATGAGTTGAAAGCAGCACTGCATGCTGATAGGGATAAACCTCCCTGTTTGTATTGTGAATTTTTTCCCACCAGTTGCGAACTAGAGCTCTGCTTCAGGGAAATGCTGCAAGAACACTTAAAGCGCTTTGTCTCTCAGTGGCAGCTGGGGCTGATATCATCTTGTGAGGGGTTCTCAAAAGTCTGCAGGGCCAGTTTTCAATGGGACAGCAGGTCTCCCTGTTCCTCTGGATTATAAATTGTGCCTTTAGGGTGATCATCATATTCAGGGTTGTGCTACTGAAAAAAGTCAATATTTTATCAGGTATCTGTCTGCATCTCAGTTTTGAGGACAACTAATGTCCCCAGAAGTCCTGAGAGCTCATGATTCCTAGACTTCTGGCAGCTCATTTCTGAGTTTCAATTTATATATTTATCCATAATATCCTGCATTTGTTATGCAAGAATTTTTTAATGCAGCTCTTTTGTTAATGATAGGTCAAGTTAAATTGTAGTGTTTTTTACAACATATATCTTATTAAGGACTTTTGATAAATGCTAAACCAATGGTAGGAAGGGAACATCTTCCATCCCTTCCATGATCATCACCATACTGTCAGGTTTATGGGTAGACTGCAGGGGAATTCTACACCTTGACTTCCGGAGGCTGCAGGATCCCAGGGCTTGCAGAAAGGCTCTGAACAAGATCCTCAGGCCAGGCCAGGCCAGGCCACAGAACTCTCATCACCTAAAGAAAACATTAAAAATGTACCAGTAAAAATACTCTTGCAGAATGATATCCAGCTCTAATCAGCAGAGGAGAGCAAAACAACAGGAAGAACCGGGAAAAGCCTGAGAAGGATTCTCCAGAGGCAGTGGTTTGAAATATGCCCTTATATAACTTGTTGAAGTCACCAAATATGAACCTGGGCCAGCAAACTCATTCAACTTTTTATTCTATAAATAGTTTCCTCTCTCCAGTGGCATGAGTCTAAGGTTTAATAGTGGTTTGGCAGTTTGCAGAGAAAAATCTGAGCAGTCTGCCAGCTTGCTGGGAGGGAGGAGCAGAGGGATGGTGAAACACCCTGCGACTCATTCCCTCTGGAGCCAACTGACTTAAGGTTTGGACTTAACCCGTTTGTGGGATTCAGCGTCCAACGTGCCCCTTTATTTGGAAAACACAGGAAAGCCCAGACCTCTGGGGAGGCACCTCCCAAGCACCCTGTCTGCCTGCTGACTCAGTGCTGGAGCCTCTGCTGCTCTCCCCGCTGGGCTCCAGCACCTTGACAGGAGATTCCGATGTTTTTATGCACATTAATTTCTGCATAGTTTTTAATATGGGGGGAAAACACCCAAAATGTATGCGTTTGGTTGGTTGTTTGGTTTGGGTTTTTTTTTTTAATGGCTATCCTTTACAACTTGCTTTCCCATCTCAGTTCTGTGTTACTAACTGAAAATACAGACTTAAAGGAGGCAGTACTGGAACTAAAGAAATCAGGCAGGAAAGAGAAAACAATGGCTTGGATAAAAGTCATTCCCCTGGACAGAAACAGATAACCAGACTGAGAGGGATGAAGAGGGATCCCTGAACTCCAGCCCTGTCTTTGGGAGGCTACTTTGGGAAGGCTGCGGAGAGGGGGGCAAGCTGAATGTGAGCGCAGGAGCCCCGTAGGAAGAGAGGGAGCTGGGGCTGCAGGGGTGTGTCAGTGGGAAGCGGGAGACAGAGGGAGCCGGCTGCAAGCTCCTATGCCCCAGAGGATGAGCAAATGCGACTTGCTTGGCCTGGGAACAGAGAGGATACACGTAGGTAACATGTGGCCACGTGTCACTCCAGTTTTTGCTGGGGATGAATAAAAAGGGTTTCCAGGGGGGAAGCTGCAGATGCATAGCATTTGGCTGATGGAGAGCAAACCTTTTTCTGAGAGAGCTGAAGTATCTGTGATTGGTCACAGCTTAGTGTGAGCCTTGGCAGCCCTCCCAGGAGAGGGACACAAGTCCCTCTGCTCGCTGAGCATCCCTACTGAGACCCCAGGAAGGAGGACAGTGTCGGGCGCAGTAGTCGTGACAGGACAAAATTCTCATTTATTGTTTACTGTTGTTAATCTTCAGTTCAAAAATCATACAAACACATCAGAGTCATCCCTGCCTCTGCGGTGGATCCTCCGCTTGGAGGAGGTCCCAGAGGGAGGTCCCTGGAGGGCAGCTCAAGCTGCAGCCCTGCTTTGTGTCACTGACACAGCTGTGCGTGCAAAGCAAGCACACCCAGAGGTCTGTGCCCTGGCCCGACCCCAAAGCTCCTCTGTGCACAGCATGTGCTCTCCTGTGCAACAGAGAGCTGTTTGCAGGGTTCATGCTCCTTCCCACTGCCATCCCAGGTGCAGCTAGCCCTCTCCTTTCAGGAATGTACCCTCCTCAAACAAAGAAAGGGAGGAACAACCTGCCCAGGAGACACCTAAGAGATCAAATTAGGAGAAAGAAACCTCTCAAGATTCTGCTGTGCTTTTGGCCTGCTGTATCACCTCTTCTTAATAGTGGCTTCTACTTCAGGGCAGGGATTCATCATGGTCGTCTAGTGCTTAGGTCTCCATCCATGTTGTGGGCAACCTGTTCAATGCCTGTGCAGGTAGGATTCATTGGCATACCAGCTGGCCTAGGTTTTGTTCTGCTGCCCCTTGCCTGCCATGGTTGTTCTGTGTGCCCCAAATAATGTATGAGGTTGGGCAGGGAGAAGAGATCTCCAAAGACAGCATCTTCAAATGCCAGGCTAAATTCTTTGCCAGGCATTTCCACCTTACATGGAAAGTGGGAGCCCTTTTCTTAAATACCTTGAGTGAGGTGTTTTCAATTCATAAAACTTTCTGAGCTTCTTCACCATTTGCTTTTTCACATTTTTGTTCATTGTGCAGAAAGGAACATTATTTTTTAAGAAGACAAGGAGTATATATGTTGTTAATGAACAAATGTATTAAATATTTAATCAAGGAAAGTGTTTTAACAGGCACTTTGGGTTTCATGTGCTGTTTACTTTTGACAGCTTAGGTGAAAAGTGCTTCTTGAGGGAAAATGTGATCTTCTTATGCCAAGACAAAATGTCTCTCAGCCCAAGTAATTGCATTTACTTGTCCATGACCTGGATCAGAAGAGTAGTGACACTAGTTCATAAATTTATGTTTATATCAGCAGCCTGATGAAAGACTAGAGCCCACAGGCTTTAAATATTGAGCATGACACTATTTTTCAGAAGTTGTGCTGTTAATATAATGGTCATTTTTGTATGCAACTAATTAAACGTTGTCATATGGTCTGTCCCTGGCATGTGGAATGGTCCAAACAAAGGCAGTGCTGAACTTCACAAGCATTTGGGGTTAGATCCTAGTTTGGAATAATCTGTGTTTGATACCTTGACCTGATTATGCCTGTATTTGATAGATCTTTATGGCAGCTAGTGGTAGGCTGTGTTTAGACATTTGCATATGACTTAATGTTATGCTATTTACATACAGAGCACGGTACATAGGAATACAGTCTGCTCTTTGTAGTCTGATAAAATGCCAGTGAGCCTGTAGGTGTGATGCAATGTACCTGTGATCAGGGGCAGCTGAATCAGGGATTGAGAATGAGCTGTCAGGGAAGATGTCATGAAAGCAGGCTCAGCCTACAGTGCCAGCTCATCTAACCTTTGGCTGCAGGGGGAAAAGGGATGAACACGTTCTCTCTTCTCCCGGGGTTTAGTATCTAAAATGACTGCATTGGTGCCTGAAAAAAAGATAAATCTCAATCTGTTTCTGTATTCCTTTTCCTCCATAAATCAAATGGTATTTTGAGAGGATTACAGTCCTACAGATTAAGTGGTTTGACATAAAATAATTTTGTTCCAAGTTGTGAAGTGAAAAGTGTAGAAAGGAAATTTCTGTTCTTCTTTACCAAAAATTGTTGTCCTCCTCCTTGGCTGTACAGAGAGGATAATTTGGACACAATGGGCTTGTTTCCCTCCTAAAGGCAGCAGCACAAATCAATAATTCTACCAGGGTCAGGACTCATCTGCATGGGAAGTCAAACTGCTGTAATTATAGCCGTATTGCTGCAGTTATGCCATATAATCTCTCGTGTATCCTCTTACTACAGGATAAAGAGTGACTTTTTTTCAGCTTAGTTTAAACTACCTCTTCTGATGTAAAGAAACATCAGCTGTGTTCAAAATGGCCATGGTTCATATTGGAAGAGAAATACTCACATGGGGAATTAAGTTGCCAGCATGATTAATTAAATTCACACCTTTATAGTGGTGTAATTCCCCTTTTCTGTGGTTAATGTCAGGTTCAAGGCAGTGTTAATTCTTCTTGCAGCCTTTTTAAACTTATGTTTAGAGCCTGCTGCTAATGAGCTGCCCAAACAGAAAACCTGATTTCTGACATCTTAACAGGAAGGTGCTTTCTGCTGCTGCACCAGGGCTGAGCAAAGCCAGAAGTCAGTGGTGTAATTCTGTCTGTGAGACCTCAAAGCAGTGGAGAGTGTCCAGTAAACATTATTGTTCCCACTTTTACATCCTTGTTTATTTGAGCTTGGTTAAAAAAATGAGATCTTGGTCCCACTGATGCTAATGGCAGAAATTGGAGAGGGTTGGAGTGGGACAGGTTTTTGCCCAGAGCACACAGACCATTTCTTCAGGAGTTATCTTGGTCTGGTTCCCAGCCCTGTGTCCACTGCATCAAGCAATGGTTTTCTTCTAAAAGAATGAGTGAATTCTGTAACTCTTCCCCCAGGAGACCAGTTAGTTTTATCGTCTCCAACAGGATGCAACCATACGCACAGAAACTTGCTCAAGTCTCTGCATGAAGGTTGAGCTCGGGCTGGTAGTAAGGACTGACTTTTAGCCCCGGGGACATTTCTCCTGGTTGTTTGTCATGACCTGCTACACCTCAGAAACCAGAATGATCCCCCTTCCATTTCTCAATCTGACTGGAAAAAAGATGCAATATTGTCAAATATTATAGTCAGCAGTTTCGGTGACAGAAGGGCTGGTCTGGCAGGGCACTGTGCACTGTGCCATTGGTGGTGACCTGCCCTGGGGACAAAGCCCACTGTTGGCTGTTGGCAGTGCTTGGATTTCAGGTAAGTCGATGCCTTTTTATTGTGTGCAAAGGCAAACTGAAATAAAATGGGTACTTCTTATGTAATTATTAAATATACACATTCCTGGTTTTATTCCATCAGGAAAATTAAATCTGGTGGTTTTGCTTTAGTGTATGCAAACCTTTGAAAACCTAGGTTACAAAGAAGTGCAAAATGTCTCTTAGAGCCACTGAAAACACTGTCAGTAAAGATGGACCAAGAAATAGTTTCTGCCTTGCCACTTGATTATATGAAGATTCCACAGCTAAAATCTGAGGTCAGAAATCTGCCTCCTGCATCCTAGGGTTCTGGCAGGTTTAAATCATTGATAAGATGATGCCCATCACTGGTCAGAAGAGCTGTACTTCTTACCTGTAATTATTTTTTAAGGAAAAGTGGGTCAATTTTCCTGTCACTAAGCCCATTTTGACCAGTGCCTTACTATGTGCTAAAAAAGTGTTAAAACCTGAATCCTGCTTTCTCCATAAGGAAGTGCACCAGAATCCCCTTCTGCTTGCTTTGGTGAAGGCCAGCACATGGTACCCGTGCAGGGATGATCCCAGCTTAGAAACAATGGATTTCAGCTCAGTGGGGTGCTGACATACAGAATCAGGGTGGGATCAGGATTGGGTTTTGTCTATCTCCTGACACAGCTTCTTTCACCTGAAGCTATAGGTGAGACAAGCTGAAGCATATTCCTTGCATCACTCCCAAAGAACTGCTCCACATTTCTATGGGATGGCTATATTTCCCATACAAGATGACACAATTCCAGCTTGCATCTAGACCAGAACGGTTACAGTCATCAGACTTACCCCTCTTTCTCAGCTTCCAGCAAGCTTAATACCCCAAAACTCTGCAAATAGAGCCCAAAGGTCTTGCTGCATGACAGCTTATCTGTAAACTCGATGATGAATATTTATGATGCAATATGGCTCTTCCTTTAGCTGCCATTTTTCAGTAACTAACTCAACATTGTGCCAATGAGTACTTCCAAGGAGTACAATCCTTTGTGCTCCAAACTCAGGTGAACTTCTTTGCCCCTGTGTTCACTGCTAACAGCACATGGTAGGGAGGGGGAAGATGCATACCTGAAGCATGGATGTGCTGCACTCTTCCTGGACAGAAGGAAGAGCATCGCAGCTGATGGAACTCAGTCACCTCTGTGTGCTGCTACATGGATGGATGATGTACAAGAATGTTCAATAATGTGCCTTTCTCTACGGTTTGTGTCCATTCCTTTTCCCTTATGTACTAGACCTGCTTCCTCAGTACTTTGAATTAATTTTACTGACCTGATGCGCTTGGCATGCAGAGGTGATACTGCTGCTCTGAGTCACTCCCGTGGGATGAGGTAATGCTCCTGCTGGCTTCCCCACGCGCTGGGGCGGTGGCTGCTCTCCCCCATAGGAGTGGTGATCCTGAGACAGTGCAGCTGAGCTTGGGGGCTGTGCCTCCTCCCAGACCTCACTCCTGCAGGAGACTACTACACTTTCCTATTCTCCATTAAATCGATTAACCAAATTTCTTCAGACTTTCCTTATGCTTTCTTCCGTATACATCCTGCAGGTAAATGCTGCCGCCTGGCTCTGCTGGTTAATGGGGGTATGGATTAATAAACCAAGGTTTTCTTCTTGCACTGCATGTGAACATCTCCTCCACACAGCAGTTTCCCCCTGCCCTCTCCCAGGGTGTAAGCTTCCATCATGCACTAGATGCAAGTTTTGGCCAGTGGCAGCTCCACATATCACATTGCACTGTGCCAGCAGAATGTCCCTTGTCCCTTGGGGACCAGCCCATGCTGCCTCTGTTTCCTGTGAGCTCTTGACTCCTTCTGCCTATGGCTGCATGCCTCTGTATCACTCTGAATTGCTCTGCATCTTTCTGCATCCCTCTGCGTCCCTCTGTGTCCCTCTGTGCCCCCTGTACCTCCGGGTGGCCAGAGGAAGCTGTCAGGCCAGCGAGCAGCCTCCCACTCCACCTGCTTTTCCCCTTGGGAAGCAGTCAAATCTGAGGGAGCAAGGCTTGCTGGAGGCTGTGCCTGCTCTGTTTACTCAGAGGACATTTACACTGTGCCCTTATATGTATTTTTAAAATTATGTTGTGCCTGGCTCAAGTGCCATTTACCTGGAACAGGCAGGTTTTCCTCCAGTGAAGCAGTGTATTTACAGCTCTGCTAGTGCTGGCACAGAGGGCATGCATCTGGGGGCATGTCCAGGTGGTCAGACAGTCCACCAGAGCACTGATTTCTATTTGTTTTTTAAATGTACATTTTATATCGTATAATCTCATATATTTTAAAAGATTAATTTATATTTTATATTACTCCCAGTGCTCCTTCCCACTTGCTGGGAGCAATCCTCCCTGTCAGGATGCAGCCCCAGCAACAGGAGTGTGGGACAGGGGTGTCCCTATCTGGGGACCACAAAGCACACTGGCGACCTTGTGGCTAGTCTGTTACCTGCTCTGCCAAAGCTGACAAAAGCAGGCATATAACTATGAAAGCACAAACTTGGCATTACCAGATCCTATTAATTCTATAAAAAAGCAATTCTGTGTTGGTGTCAGATCTAGATTTCAGGCATACCAGGGGTTTATCTCTTATTGCACAAATCTGGTGCAGATGGTTGCAGAACCGCAGCCATGAGTTCTCACAGAGCTCCCCCAGCACTGGTGGCTGCAGGAGATGGAGCCCATGCTGTTCAGTGATATGAAGGTAAACCAAAAGGATGCCACTTTTGGCACCTTGGGGGACTCAACGAGATTTTCACAATAATAGAATGATTTAGGTTGGAAAAGACCTTTAAGAACAGATATTAACACAACACTGCCAAGTCCACCACTAAACCATGTCCCCAAGTGTCACATCTACATATCTTTTAAATCCTTCCCAGGCTGGTGACTCAACAACTTCCCTGGGCCGCCTGTTCCATTGCTTGACCACCCTTTTCAGTGAAGAAATTTTTACTGATATCCAATCTAAATGTCCTCTGGCATAACTTGAAGCCATTTCCCCTTTAAAATGTTTACCATTGCTGTAAACCATAATTATTTTTGTGAGCATTGCATCCCTCATGTTCAGCTGCTGTTTGCCACCACTACTTTCAAAAGAGATCAATATGAAACAAATTTGTGAGTATGCATGTCCCCATAAACCTAGGTTTTCCAGGACATAAGCAGCCCAGGAGTTTTTTGAAGACAGTGCATATTTGAATGAAGTAGGAAGTGTCCTGGGCTCATGGAAGATGCAGTGATGAGGGCACAGGTGGTCTACAAAATACCTGTATCCTTTTCACACTATTCAGAAATCACTGCTAGATTTTATCAGTGGCTAAAGAAGCTGAGGCAACACTCACTAGCCTTTAAACCTCTGATTTAGGTGGAGAAATGTACTGGAAAGGCTTTGAAATTCTCCATCTAGCTGTATAATAGAAACACCCACATTCAGTGGTACTTGCTTGTCTGAAGTCTTCAGATTTCTTGAGCATGCTGTGACATTTCCCCTCCATTTAATGGCATTAATCCTACAATGAGATTGCCTTGGCTTGTTGCTGGGATGCTCTCCTGCCCGGCCTTTTGCTACAGTTGAGCAAATGAATACTTTGTGGTGTACAGAACTTGCCATTTAAGTATTATTTTTGCTACATGTTTTTTTCTTAAATTCCAGCACCACTTTTCTCTCTCTCCCTCTCTTTTGTGTGTTACTTTCTGTGTAGCGTGAGCCCATCTGCATTTAGTCAAATGAGTGGGAACTGTGGGCACGCAACAGTACATGATCCCTTCTATTACATAATTAAATTGCCATAACGTATATGACTTAGGAATATGTCTGAACAAGTTGCTATGAATCATACATTTTTCAGCCTGAAACTGCCCTATTTAGCTTTTGTTAATCATTTCACTGCTCCTACATTTCAAAGTAAAGCTTCCCTTTGCTTCAACTCCAAAGGCAAAAGGATAGGAGAAGTGAAACACATTTCCATCACAGTTATTCTAGTGAAATATGAACATAAGGTAAATTACACCACGTGCAGTTGAGATCAGAATCTGGCACGGAGTCTCTGTGCCCCATGATAAAAAGTTTCTGCAGACCTGACCTACTGAATGAGCTATCAGTAACAGCAAGCAAGTAGATGGGTAATTTTTGTAGTCCAACGTCTCACATAAATTTTGGGCACAGATCTGCAGGGAAAATTTTTTAAAAATTAAAAATTTTTAAATTTTAAATCTGTTGTTTTCTTTCCCTACCCGTTGCTACTTGATCAAAATTAAAAAAACCAAACTGTTCTGTCTTTAGTAGGATCCTGCTCTAAGCAAGATACATCATGTCTTTATCAGAAGCTTTGTCTGATCAGAGAGAGCATCCTGCCAAAAACATGGGAGAGATTTGGCTAGAACTAAATGTAAGAAGTCAGTGGTAAAAGGAAAGAAGTCCAATGTCTGCTTATTTACTCTGTGTCAGACTTTGTCTTCACTGGAGTTAGTTTAGCTTTCACCATGCAGCTCAGAGCAGAGCTTGGCGCTGGAGTGCCTGAGCTTTTGCAGCCTGGTTTGAGTACACAGTGAGTAGACAGGGTAGCTGAATCAGTGTGTCTGGGGAGCAGAAGTGTGAGTGAGTCAAAAGTGACACAGACCACTCGATTAGAGAAATCCGCTTGGTTCAGAGAGCTCCGGCACCGTCTGGGGAGGCAGCGGGGCTGATGGGCTCCTGTGCTTGTCCTTCTGGGGAGCTGCCGTGCCCCGGCCCCAGCCGCATTCCCGGGCAGGACTCGTGTCTGGAGGCAGGCACCGGCCGGCGGATCAGCTGCCCTGCGCATCTCCGTGGGTATCGCTCGTGCTCCCCACACAAAGCAGGATCAACAGGCAACCTGCGTTTCAGACTGGAGTCTGTCACACTGTGGATTTTGGTGATTCACATTCCTTCGTTTCTGTCTTATTTCTCATTTCTGCTGTGTCAACCGCAGCACAGCGGTTGTGTCTCAGGGACATTTTATAACCATGCAGAATTGTATGCTGAGAGAGTAATCCACCCTCTGCAATGTGTTTTAGAGCCAGGCTTGTAAAATCTCCGGTGTAGTGAAAGGTCTGACTGCCGTGCAAAGCAAACACTGTGAGCAGTCCTGCCCTGCACGGGGGAAGGTAGTGAATGCACATATTCTGCTGAGAATTTAATGTTCTGTGTGTTGCAAGACGTACTCGCAGCACTGCTCGCACGGGTCCAGTCTCTTTTTCCACACTCGAGCACGGAGACTGCATGGAATGAGCAGCCAATGCCACGCCGTGGCAGTTCGGAAGGGGAGGGGGCCTTTGTCATGCAGATTAAAGCGCCTGCATTCATACAGGCAGAGACTTTCTTGGCACAGTCTGGGATCTTTCTGTAGCTTTTATCCTTCCATTAGAACATTCACCTATGTTTTTCCTATTTCTTGTTAGTATAGGTGTCTAGAGTGAGCTTACATTTCATTTAGAGACTACGTTAAATGCACAATGGTTCTATTTATAAAGATGTATAGGGAGCACAATTAGAAAAATATAGGTGGGGTGACGAAGAATTATACCCTTTGTTCTCAGTTATGATGTTTTCCTCTTGCACTGCATAGGAATCCCAGGGTTATAGGGCACCTTGTTAATGTTAAATAATCCTGACTTTCGGACTGTGTTTACTGGGTAATAAAAATAGAAAATGTCCTTGCCTGGTGTAGTGAACTCAAGCTGTCCACCGTGTGTAAAATGTTACTGGTGGTAAGGCAGGATTGTACCCACTCTGAGGTAGTTAATGAAAGAAATCCCTGCTGGAAGCGGTCAGAATATGCCCCTTCAGGTTGGTGGCACAAGCAGGACAGCCCTGAAGTCCTGCCCTTCCTCCCAGTTCCACGATCAGCCCATGTACCAGCTCTGCTGCTCACTCTCCTGCTGCAATATTGATGGCTTAGACATTTACTCCGTATAACACTGTCCCTTGGAAATTGTAACACAATAAAAATATTGGAGGAATGCCTGAGTTGTTTCTTATGTGCAGCTTTTCCAAGCTATTTGAAAAAGAAAAGAGTTCTTGATGTAATTTCAATGTACACAAAATCACACAGACCACCATAATAAAATAATACCACAGACCCTATATGAATGATGTTCATATGAATCAGCAAAGCCCACAACACCCTGCTTGAAAATAAAAATTTCTTACAGGCCTGTCAT
The DNA here is from genome assembly GCA_013400915.1 of Pardalotus punctatus. NCBI lineage: Eukaryota > Metazoa > Chordata > Aves > Passeriformes > Pardalotidae > Pardalotus > Pardalotus punctatus. Next base: position 237,671 of record VZTX01031479.1, on the reverse strand, counting down.
TGTGGGAGTAAAAACAAAGAAAATGACTAATGCTTTTTCTTGGAAAATATTATTGAATTATTTTTATTAATATTTTCTTATATATTCTCCAGTGGAAATGATGCAAATGCCTGTCAAGGAGTGCTTCAGGTGTCCTGGTTCATGAACTTAAAAAGTAAAAGCAACTTTACTTTGATTCCCAGTGTAGATTTTTCACCCTGATGGGCCAGATACCAACATTCTAGATTTTTCGTAAACCGCTTTTTCTTAGGAAATCCACTAATTTCCATCCCACACTAATCACCCTGAGTTACCCCTCAGTTTAGCACAAGAAGTACTGATCAAAGAAGTCATGCTTTACTTTTTGAAGAGATGAAGGGCCACTCAACAATGTCACAGGTTCTTTATTATAGTGCAAAACAGTATGTAACTCCTTTCAGAGGAGGATAGTTCTGGATTTATCAGGATCCTTACAGATTCTGAGCAGTTCAGGAAGGGAATAGATGAAAAGGAACTTCAGAAACTAAGAGCTGTACTTTTTTTCTACTATGTATTTTTTATATTTTTAGAGCATTTAATTGCATAATGAAAATGGATTGAAGCACAATGTGCAAGTGAGGCCAGTAACAAAATTATGGCATCACTTTAAATGCCACATTCTAAAGTCAGATGGTTACTCTCAAATGAAGCCCATGACTTCTTCAGTCTGTAAGCAGCCAAGGACCCCAGTATTAGGAAACTGGTCCACATCATTGTCAGCTCCAAATCTCTTCTCAGAAAACTGAAGTGAAAATTATTCTTATTCAGAAGACATTTATAGTCTACATTTTATTCCATCTAAATGTTTCTTTAATTATTTCAAAGCATATCTTTCTATTTTTATCACTACTGATCAGCCAAAACAAATCAATTTGTGTGTTAAATTAAAGAACTTCTCATTGAATCGAATTAGTTTTTAGCCAGACTCATTTCTAACTCCCAGTACAGCTAAAACACCTGCCTTGTAGCAGATAATAGTTTATTTTGCTTAATATGCACAGATGTCCTGGAATACAAGAGAATAAGAATTTGGAAGGACTTATCCAGTGGGTACAAGTAACAGCTCTTTTACTGGGAGTTTGTGTTGTTTGTTTTTTTTTAAATAATGGAAAGAAAAGTAAGACAAGGGAATATTATTTTGTATTAAAGGTGGGGTGTCTTAATCCAAATGTCATGAAATGCAGAGCTTTTTCCTCTGCATTTGGTGAGCTTTGGTCCAAATACCAGGCTTGCAAAATGCAGCATTTTGTGATGGCAGTCTCAGCCCCACTGCCTGATCCAGGGCCAGAGCTGCTGCCCAGATCAGGAACTCAAACTGTGCTGCTGATGATCTCTCTCTGGATGGGGATCACCGTGCTGCTTGCCTTTCCAGGCTGTAGCTGGGAACTGCTGTGTTGGGTTGGGAGGTCTCTGGTTGGGAGACCTCTGGTAAGAGGTGACATCTTCCCCTGGTGGGACAGGTGCCAGCAGCGTGATGGTGCAGAGGGCTGAGCAGGCTGGGTTTGTGGCTGGTGCTCCAGGGATGCCACCCTAAGGACATGGGCATCCTTGGCAGGAATCATCCCACAGCAGGTCTAAGAACGAAAAATGGGACAGTCATGCCACTTCACATGGTTTCAAGCCATGTTCTTTCACACAGATTTTTTAATAATGTAATTTGCTTACTTGCAACTGACTTGCTAACAGCCACAAACATGAGTCCTGTGCTGCTGAAGGACAGCCCTGGTGACTGAAGTTATTGCTTCTGCTTCAGGGAATGATCAGCAAACCCCTTCCCCATGCAGCGCTGGCAGCCTGCCTCCTCTCTGGCCAGCGGGATCACTGTCTCTCAAGTGTGAGGCTGAGTTACTTGGAAAGCGTGTGGAACTCCTCAGAGTCTCCTCTCACCCCAGCTTTGTTGCACGGGCAGTGGTGTGGAAGGATTGTTAGCACTGACGGAATGTGCTGGGATCGCTGTGGCTGATCTGCAGGCCCTGAGGCTTGTCTGCACCATGCTGGGATGTTCAGGTCCTTGCTATGCACTCTGCTGCCCTTTCTAAGGTGAAACTTGTTACCCAGACAAGAAAATTTATTAAACCTAAAGCTGATCAAGGCTTCCACTCCCCAGACTGTGAAGATTTCTCCTGTGGCACGTGCAGCCCATGATGGGTTGTCTCCTGCAGGCTGCACACTTAAAGCAAGCACCCAGCTCTGAAGAACATAACCTAAAAAAGACTTATGAGAAGTTGTGAACCAGCACAGGAATGCCAGGCATGGCTATGACTGAGTCCTGCCTCTACTCCAACACTGGGACTTCTGGAGAAATGCATCCATGAGCAAAGATGGATCACCTGCAGGCTGCAAATCTGGGAGCTTCTTGAGGGTGAATGATGGGGCAAATCCCCATAGAGACCCTTATATGTGGTCTGACCTCTTGACAGAACTCATAAAACATTAATAAATTCTCTGTGCTGCCTTTCTGAAGGGCCATGGTTTCTTCAACAGCTTTGCAAAGCTCTTCCCTCTGCATGCTCCAGCTGGGGCTGTGGGCTCATGGCTCTCTTTAGCATTTCAGTTTTTCTATCTGCTCAATGAGCATGTGATGTCTGCCTCTCCTTTCTTATTCCAGCCCATGAAATGTGCCTGAGGATGGAGAGCTGGACTGAGAGGCTGGACAGCCGGTCTGTTAGCAGGGAGCCCTCTGAAACCTGCCCTGGAGGAGGTGGCTCTGCCCCCACGATGGCTGAGGAAGGCAAGACACGTGTGAGCCTACACAGTGATGCTCAGAGGGCTGAATTCCATTGGTGTTTGTGTTTCAGGATGACTAAGGAAATGTGAGGTGTGATTAAGCTTTGTGTTCAATGCTGCAAAATAGCGTCCTTGTACAAAACCAAAAGCAAAGACAATCTTTCTTGAGAGTCTCCAGTAGTAATTATCTTTGGAACAGCAGAAAGGGAAGAAAAATCATATTGTTGTTTCCATTAATGGATGTCCTCTGTTGAAGGACGTTATCACAACAGAGATTTGGCAGTGGAGGTGAGCTGAAGCTGAAAGAGCAGATGCTTAGGTGGTGTAAAATAGCTTTAGTTTATCGGTGGAGTTAGGAAATCAGGGGAGTTTCATTGTTTTACCTTTTATGATCTGATTCATAAGTCCTGACACCTTCTGTCCTGTTTCTGATTGCTAAAATCACTTTTTCTCCTAAATAACACTTTTAGGGTGTTGTAAAAGAACATTCCCTAAATTTAACAAAGAGAAAATTAAAACCTTGTGAACTAACAGATTTAATGCTCTGGCTTATTCTAATTTAGTCCTTGGGCAGTTCATTTTGAGAAAACATTATGACAAAATCCGGGGGAGAGGATTTTAAATAAAAATCCAGCTGGATCACACAACCAGACCTTTCTTGCATGAAAAAACCCACCACTTTTGTTTTTAGAAGTAATTATGTTATACAAACTCTTCTCATTTGCCAATATCTCAAAGTCAGCCCTGAGATAAAGGCTTAACTAGTGCATTGATTTTTTTCCCAGAACACGTCTGTCACATCCCATCAGCTCCCTGAGATTATTCCGGCCCCTTCCCCACCTGGTTCACAGTTGTGGTCGGTGGCTGAGAGGAGAGGAGGTGGGAGCTCTCCAAGCCTGGCAGGGCTGTGCCTTGCTCTCTGCTGGCCCCTTGCCCCATGGCCATGACATCTTCTCCCTCGGTCTTGTCATCCTGGAGTTTGAGCTCCTGTAAGTTATTCCCTTCTGTCCTGTGTTTGGTTGCTGTCCTGTGTTTTTAACTCAGTATGTCAGAGAGGCTGGACTAGCTGTGGCAGCACTCAGCAGTGCCAGTGTGGTGGGTGGGAGATGCCATCACACAGAGCAGGCCAGTCCCTCTCATGCTCTGTGTCACCGCCCCAAGCACAGCTCTGCTTGTGTCACCACCTTGCCCCCGGGTGATCGCCCCCTTCAGCAAAACTTGGCTGAGTGTGGTTCTATGCCAGACCCTCACTTCAAAATGCATGTGGCAGCACTGTGAAAAAATGTCAGAGAAAGAGATGCATAGATTTCATAGCCCTTTTTTTCCAAGAATCTAATCAACAAAGCTAGATGTGAAGGTTTCAGCATACCTCACACAATTTGGAGACAATGAAATAACACAAATAATATTTCCACAAGTGTGCAATCCACTCCCAGACCAGATGACTCCCAGAGGTCCCTTCCAACCTCCACCCCTCTGCAAACCTGTGCTGGGAGTCTGGTGCCATTGGCAGCAGGGATGCAATCCCCCCCTCCAGGTACCATGTGTTGCAGAGGGCTTGACCTCACATCAGGGTGAATTGTGAGGCTGTGCTGAGGGGGGCACAGCCTCTGCAGCATGTCTTGCACGGAGGCTTTTGTTTCCCCTTCCCCTCCCCCTGGTTGGAGATGTGTGGCACTGCTTTTCCCTCCCAGTGCACAGAAGCTATCATTGCAATCACCATCACATCATCTTCCAGGAGGGGTAAAAGGAGCAAGGCTTGCTCTTGTCATACCTGCCCAAGTGGTTTTGCTGCTGGAAAGTCTTGGGAGCTGATGCAGAGTGAAACTGTCAGCAGCCCTCATAAAAATTCTATACAGCAAAGATCAAAAAGAAATTAAACCCATCAGTGGATGAAATTGTAAGGCTGGAGTACACTGAATTTGTACACTGTCAGATTTGGTTCAATGGTATTTTTAATTGAAGACTAAGTAAATAAATAAATAAAATAATACAATTTCATGCAATTTATGGCCAATATTTTTAAAAAAAAAACCTTGCTTCTTGGCCATGGAAAACCATCTGTCTTATACCTAGCAGGAGTTTGCACCTAAGTGATCTTTTCTCTTTTTTTTCCCTCTTGGTCTGCTTGTAGTATGAGTTATTCTTTACCCTGGATTTCATCTCTCTCTGCGTCCTGTGAGGCTGAACCAGTCACATATGTCATGTTTCAGCAGGCAGCAGGCTGCCTGCCCAGGTACCAGATTTAATGAAAATTCTGGTTTTTCCCATCCAAGCAAACCAGTTACCATCCCCTGTGTGTGCAGGAAAGGCATGATAGTGTCTCAGGCCAAGAGCTGTCTCATCAGTCACAGACCCCTGGCAAAGGGCTGTCAGGAACCCCGGTGTGTTTGTGAGTGTCCTGCCCTGCCTGGATCCTGAGCATTTACTGTGCTTGCTGTCACCTTTATGAATGTCTCCTTCATCACTGTTTCCTACCTCAGTATATTATTCTTGTCACACAAAATGAGACAAGCTATTAGTACTACAACTGGACTGTAAATGGCACATACATATATATATATATATATATATATATATATATATATAGGTGCACAAATAGACACACAATAACCTTTTTTT
>VZTX01031479.1:141056-232287 GCA_013400915.1 Pardalotus punctatus | reverse complement strand
AAAAAACCAATACCTTTTTTTTTTTAATTTTTATTTTATTTTTCTGGTTTTTCTCTTCTCCTGTCCTTAATGAAAGGGTTTCTTCCTCAGGAATTTAAGAGGTGAGGTTCAAAATTTGTAGCATTGAGTTGGTTCATTTTAGCATGCCAGGTTTGCATTGCTATTATTCATCTTCTCTTGATTTTTAAGATAGACCAAGAGTTGCTTTAATAAAGGACATGTCCTTGGCACCAGGATAGCCTTTACCACAACAAGGTATTCCCTGCTGGAAGGGAAGGAATTGCCTTCCTTATTATAGGTGCTCTGGGTCAAGGGAGAGCTGGAACAACTGCGTGGGCTAAAAGCCACAAGGCAATAATTATAAAAAAGGAGAGCCTGCGGTTCTGTCTATTTTTCATGCCCTTAGCTGTGAAGATGAACGTTTAGCAATACCTGAGGCTCAGGCACACTCAGTTTGCAGGCACATTTTGTGGCAGCAGGAGACTGTTCAGGAAGGCAGCACTGCTGGGATGGTGGTCCCAGTCCTTGCACCAGCCTCACCCATCCCTCTAGACTGCCCAGCCTGTCCAAGGCAGAAGCTCTCAAGCCTCCTGGGGTATGTGCTGCCACATGGGAGGCACAGCAGAGTCATGAGCTTCCCAACTGGATTGTGTACATGAACCCTGGTCTCACCTCTCCATCCCACAGGATACTGCATCAGTCATAAAAGGATCTCTACTGTTACTGCAGTCACAACAGCGACCCTAAAAATAAGGCCAACTAAAGCCATGTCACTGTGATCTACTTTAAGTTTGGGTTATTGCATCTTGCTGAAGTGTTTGATGCAAGGGTGGTGGCATTCCCTGAGGCAGCCTTATACAGAGGGACTCAGTAAGATCGTTGTCCGGCTCAGTCCTGTTACAAGTTTCTAGTTCCTTCAGCCTAATTAAAAACAAAGGTACTGAGAACATGGTCCAGCCATAATCCTGTCCAGTCATAATCCAGTTCAGCCATAGCAAAACTCAGCCAGCTGCCTCATGAAATTGCAGTTCAGAGGTCAGAAAGACAAAAGAAATAAATTAAGGATATGAGAAGAGTGAGGTAGAAGAGCCATTGCTCAGAAGAGTAATTTTTGAAAGAAATTATTTCATATGCAAGGCCATTTTAGGCTTAAACTTAAATTTCCATGGGAGTGGAAAGGTGTCTGTGTAATGGCTGCACTGGGATACACAGCTTCATACAGACACTTCATGGTTTTGTTGAATGTACAAATAACCAAAGCATTAATAATGTGTAAAGGGGAATGGAGGCCATTTGGAAACCTGTATAATTTTGATGGAGCATAGAATGGAGAATATTTTTTTTCTGGCCATGTGCTTCATCAGACTAGTCCATTTTAGTTATCCTTGAATAGACTTTGATCTTTTACAAATGTACTTGATATTAGAATTATTTTGTCAGTGGTTAAGTAAATACAATTCCTCTTAGAATTTGCTTATGTTCTGCAAGATAATCCATTGTTCATGCTACAGGAAAAGTCACCCAGCTCATACAATGTGATTTTTGCTTTCTGTGCATCTGATTGCCAGTTCTTTCATGTATTTCAGTTTGGCCAAGCACACATTTCCTGAAAGCCATATGATTAATGTCTGTCTCCAGAAGTATTTATGATGCTTTTCTGATGGATGCATTAGCAAAAAGTTAGTTAGTAGAACCATTATTTGAAAGTGATCAAGGTCCTTAGTGTGTCATCTAAGCATCAAAAGGTGGAAATGGGGTATGATCCAAGCATTCTGTGCCTGTCGAGGCTGTAAGATCTCTCTTTTATTGCAAAACAAAGCATCAGTGGCTGTGGTGACTCTCAACTCAGCCCTACCAGAGCAGTCCCAGAGCTCTCTCGCAGCTGTATTGTCTGTTGAACAGCACCACAGCTCTTGCATCTGGCTCACCAACCTGGTCAAAAGTCAGTCTTGTCAGTGGCCACTTCTAACAATGCAAATATAGTGACATCCATATTTATTCCAATATTTTTTTCCAGTACAAAAGGTAGATATATCTGTATCTAATAAGAGTATAAAGATTTAAAGACTAGCCTCAAGGCATTTATGAGCATACATGTACAAAGGAGAAGGTTTATTCCTGAAAATAATCAATGTTACAATACAAAATAGTGGCACTAAAATGTAGTCATCTCCAAAAGAAAAAAGATAGTGCTTTTCCATTCTCCTTCTTCCAGGGTTGGGAAGGAGGAAAGGACTTCATTTTATGACTTGGAATCAACCATCCAGTATCTTTGTGGACAAAAGTGTTTCTTCAATGGAAATCTGTGAATGTCTCCTTTTCCATTTTTGTAATAGAAAGAAATATTGAAATTACTTGAGTCTTCTTTAAAACAAAGGTATGGTTACTCCATGTCAATTAAAAACTCGATCTTTTCCAGGTATATTTTGGATGCTAAAAGCCTAGTACAAAAATATTGGCTTCAGATTTGTATGTTCATCTGGCATCCAGTACAGAGTGATGCAGGTGTGCTGTTGGGAGCCTGAGGTGCCACACCATGGAAATAGAGATTGCTCATCAGAGTGCTAATGCTGCTTTGCACAGTTTAAATAAACTGTATTGAATTAACAGCTCCTTGGTAGAGCCACTTATTTTAAGGTTGTTTTTTCTTCTGCTGCAATTATGTCACTGGAGTTTAAATGACTGAACACTTTGAAACACAGGCCAGGCTTCAAGAGGTGTTGCAAATTTAAGTGAAGTTTGATGGATACTTTGGTGAGGTCAAATGATCAGCAGTTAGTGCTATGAATAAAACAAGAATATTTATTAATATTTGGTTAGTGTAATATCTAAACAAAGGTTCAGGATTATCTCTTGGTGACCAAATTCTTCTGGAAGGAGCCAGTGAGGTTCCTTCCTCACATTTCACTCAGTCACGCTTCTACTAAGCTGGCTGAGGAACCTACCAATGCCCTTGTGTCATTTTGAACTTTCCAGCTCCCACTGGCACCACTTTATATAGCACAAAGCAATTTGTTTTCATTACAAAGGACATTAAGGTGATGTAGCTGAAATTGTTCTGTGCCCTAAATCTATATAATTTGTTGCTCTTGAGCAATTCAGCTCAGCTTCCATTAGCACAGACTGACATCAACAAACCATTTCATCTTCCAGGCCTGTCACATCAAGTATTTTTTACAGCACTGTTATAACTTCATTTCAGAAAGTGACTGTGACAAAGAAGGAGCTGCATTAGACTCAGTGTCAATAGCAATCTGATTTGCTTCTCAGAAACTTCATTAGCCAAAAATAAATTAGAAAGTGACATGTGTACAGCACTGGCAGTTCAAAACCACAGAGAAATGAAGTGCTCTGACAAAGCAGCGGCACCCTTGGCCATGGACGATTCCTTAGCAGTGCCACGACGATTACTGGTCCCATTGCCTGTCTGCTCTTATCAGCTGCCAGGAGAACATTTGTTTGCAGACCAGTGTTCTCTAGAGTTGCTTATATTCTATTCCTGTCAGGTGCCTGCTTTTCAAGTGGTTGGGCAAACTCAGGTTTCACATAACAGGAGGTTAAAATCCAAGGAAAGCAGCATCGTGGAGTAAGATGGGTGCAGTTTTTTTTTGTAGGGAGTGTGGGGAAGAGCATCAGCAGCCAGCACAGTATGAGAACTGCTGGAGATTCTATGGTCTGGAGGCACTGGAAAGGGCTGAGACAAAAATATCCGATTTCTTTGTGTTTTCCTTAACACAGTGCATTGCTTCTATTGCGTCTCTGCCCACGAGACAACTCCTTTGCATATTTTAAGCCCATTGAATGCCTGTGGTGCATCACACTGGTTGCTCCAGACTCACTTGTAAGATGCAGCTCTTATTAGGGCTGACCTGCCTTGCTTGGATCAGACCAGCTTTGAATTTGACTTTCTTTAAATGCCTTGCATTTTAGAAGTCTCAGTTTGCTACACGTTCCAGATTTTTCCACCCTCCCCAAGAGCTGCTGCATTTGAAATTTTACCAACAGTGATTTTGTGTCTTACAGATAATGGATAAGAGTTTTGGATATGTACCAAGATCCTGCTGGTCTTCATAAGATCCCATAGATAATGAATCTGTTTGATGAAGAAAATATTTGTTTGAGCTGTTTATTCATCACATTTTATCGACATAATGCTTTATTAATATTGTGTATTGACAATTTCTAATCAGAATGCCAATATAGAGCTCAGAAAGAAACCTTGCAAAACTCTATTATGTCTTTGCAGTTATAAATCAAACACATAATCTCCTCAAAGAATTAAATATTCTCTTTGGCACATCTTATCTTCCATAATTACATTTCTACTCTTGTCCCTCAGCAGCTTTTTAACTTTTTTGTTTAATACCCCAGCTTGCTGTCCTTCAGCAAGCCTTGTTGAGGCCTTCTATTAGCCTTCTATTTTTGAATTTGCTGCTACAACAGACATCTCCTAGGCTTCACAACCTGCTCAGGAAGACAAGGTATATCTGACAGATAGCACCAGCAAAGTGGACATCCTCTCTCTTTTCCTTGTCACCTGTCCTGCCACCTATGGCCTTTTCTTCCAGATACTTATCTTTCTTTATAAATTTCCTGCATTTTATAATATTGGATTTTGATGCCACAGAAGGCATAAAGTAGGGCAGGGTAAATGTCTAACTGATGTCTTCCTACTTTGTTCACTGACATTTAAAGGGCATTTCAGCTGTGCCCAGGTAGAGGCACAGTAATGGCATGAGCACCCATGGGACAGGGGAGTATCCTTGGGGACATTGCACAGCCCCTCACCAGCACAGCAGACCAGACCCTGCTCACGATGGTTTTACTGTCAGTAGAGTCCATCCAAATCAATACTTCTCATACTTGTTGAGAGTACCTCTTATTTTGGCTCCTTCACCTAGCCAGGGCTCCTCTGAGCACAGCTCCCCCCCCAGATTAGCAGGCAAACTCGACACATTGCTGTTCAAAGCTGCACTAAGCCGATCAATTTAAAAGTTAATAACCTTACTTAATACATAGTTTGCATCCACACACTCCAGATGCTCCAAAATCATGTCTAACACCTGCTCACCCATTCTCAGATGAAGCAGCAGTAGTTTGGAATAAGAAATGTCTCTCATTTCTGTGTGAAGTGTCTGTACTGACAAGTACCTTCATCTTCTAGCAGCTGCTCAGCACACCCACAGTGAGGATGAAATGTTTGTACCTGCAGAAAGTGAAGGCTACCTGTATTTTTTCCCAGATTCTGAGAGGTCCAGAGGTCCATTGCCTTTCCTGTGTAGATATTTGTTCTGTGCACCCTGCAGAGGAGCCCTGGCAAGTGGAAGGTTTGGCTGAGACTCAGCCTAGGAGCTGTGGCTCATAGCTCATTTTTGCACCAATCTGGGCATCATGACATATGGAAAGCCTATAAAAAGGTCTTGCACAGCAGCCCTCAGTAAAGACTTTGCTGGTTATCCCTAAGTGCACAGAGGCTGGCATGGGGCAGTTGGCCAAAAGTGAGAAGGAATACAGGGGAGAAAGCTGCAAAATTCTTTACAAGTTCAAGTACAAGCTCAAATACCCAAAAAAGACCATTCCTTCCCCCCCCCAGCAATGTATAAGAAACAAGTCTTGTCCTGTTATTATTTCCACAATTAATAATCTATACTGTTCTTTTTTGTATTATTTTGTTTGCATAATCCTCCACTTCATTATGCACAATACAAACACTACATACTCCCATTTTTTTAAATTAAGATCCCTGCCAGCCAGAAAGCATTAGGACCAAATCTGCACTGCTGAGAGTGGATGGTTGGATGGTCAGCAGGTTGTCTCTGCCCATGTTCAGAAAGAGAGATAAATATTGTGCAAGCCATAGGCTGTTGCAGATCAAAAGATGTGCAAACAAGCAAGAAGATCATAATTTTTTACCGTTGCCATAGAAATCCTCTTTTTCAAGAAGCACTTGTTCTTTCTGTGACCTGGGTTAGCACACCCTGGTGTCATTTAGTCCCCTGTGAGCTTGACTTACATTTCTACTAGGTTTCACTGCTGCATTCTCACACCTCTGATGGGACTGCAGAATGATATTTAGGACTGTGAGGAAGTTAATGCACATAAAAAATAAGGTGACTGATAGTGGATGCTTAGAAACATGCACGAAAGTGTAAAAGCTGTAGAAGAACTTCCCCAGGAGGCTTTGCCAAGGGACTCCTGAGTCAACTCTGATATCTTTGTGATTAAAAATACTTGATCTGTTCTGTCTTCCATCAGCTGTTTGAACACATACAGTTGTGACATCCACCAGTGTCATGTCTCAGAGAGCTCCCCAGTTTAACAACACACTGTGCACCTCTTGATTTTGAATCTGCCATGAGAAAATTTTAGGTGAGGTTCCCTAGAAGACAACAATGATGATGTCTATTATTATTGTCATTATTCCCTGTTGATCTACCCTATGTGCCTTGAAGTTTTATAAACCCTAACATATATGCCTCACAATCCTCTATTCCTTAGGTTAAAGATTCCTTACATCTGACAGATTCTTCCCTGTATCACCCTTGCTTCACATCTTTGTGCTTTTTCTGCTGCTACTACATTGCTTTGGGAAGAGATGCCAATGCTCACTGTAGAGATGTATGGTAAGATGCAGGCATACAATCCTTGCAGGTTTTTATTGTTTTTTTTCTCAAATTGTTTTCTATAATTTCCTAATATTAGTATTAAAATTAGCCTTTTCAAATTGATCCTGAGCTTTGAGCAGTCGGTTTAACAAACCTTTCTAAGATCTCTTTCCTGAGTGGTAGCAAGCCAGTCAGAGCCCATCACTGTGCGCATGGAGTTAAAGTTGTCTTTCCAGTATGCATCATTCCACATTTATCAATATCACATTTCACATGGCTTTTTCTCATCCAGTCATTTATTGCAAGGTTGTACTACAATTCTGTACAGTCAGGTTTCAGTTTTATTGCTTTGAATCAGTTCATATCGTCATCATCATCCATCTCTGTTCCTCATTCTTTCAAATTATTTATGAAGATGTTGTCATATGATCCATATGGTTCATACAATCTAAAGTTTGGAAGAGATTCCTTGGGACTTTTCTGATGTTTGCCCTTGTCCAAAAACACTGCCTATTCCTACTTTATTTTTTCTGCCTTTTAATGGTGATTTGCTCAAGCAAGGCCCTTTCTTCTCAGGAGGTTTAGGAGGAGACAAGCTTGCAGACTTACCCAGAGTTAGTGAGAATGAGACAAAATGCACCTTGTCTGCTCTCCACAGAAGAACTCAGCTGGGTCAGCTACAGGGGGTGTTACTTGTGCCTTACACTGACCACACTCCCTGTAGCAGAAGATCACTCCAGGATGAGAAGGCAAAGTGTACAAAAGTTTGGTATTGGACTATTTGAACAAAAAGGGATTGCCATGAGGTGCTTGCATCTGCTTGTTTGGGCTCTTCTGGCCCCATTCTTGAAAACCTGTCCTAATCTAATGGCACGTGACAGAAGAAGATCTGAACGTACGTTAGACTCCTGCAGGCTGGTTCCTGAGTATGGGTTTGACCAACAAAAGGCCAGATGCCTGGAAATTGCTGGGACCCTGCTGCCCCCAGTGCTGGCAGTGCTGCACAGCACACATCTTTTGTAATGAGAAAGGAAAAATTTCGTCAGGAGAGGTTGACAATGTTGCTGGTTTATGGGGCTGCTGTAGAGAGTTTGGAAGAGCTTCCAGAAGAGCAAAGGAAAGAGGCAGTGCCACCTGTGCCCGTGCCTTGCTGACATGAGCCAGTGATGATGTGAGGCAACACCAACTCACAGTCCCAGAAACACTCAACCACCAAGGCTCCTGATTTTTGTTCTTCATGGCTGCTTGGGTCTGAATGAAGAGGATGCATCCACCCAGGACCACTCTCATCCCCAAAGCCTCAGTGTTGGTGCAAGCCCCCTTGGGACATTGTGGTGGCAATAGAAAGAAGTGGAAGTTTACACTGTGTTTCCCTTTGAAGCCAAAATTGAAGAGGTTAAGTCCTTTAATTTTTCCTTGATATGTCTAATTTTCTTTATACAGCCTGACACACACAGTAGTGCCTTTATGCCCTCTTGAGAATGTGGAGAAGCTGTCTTATGCAAATTCTTCTTGTTAATAAATGTAATTCCTCACCTTCAGTGAATACTGAATAGTTCAGAGGTCATTGAATAGGTCATTCTGTTATCTGGTGGTGGTAATGAATCGTACTTGCTTATGAAATCCTAGACACTTTAAGCTCCAGCCAGCATCCCATTCTGATATACAAAATTTTCTAATGAGCACAGAAAAGTAATCATTGCTAAGAAAGAGTGGTTGTGGTATTTTTCCTGTAAAGATAATATTATTTTTAAGAATATAATAATGCAATAAATACCAAATGTTGCATTCAGTGATAATCTGTAGAACTTTTGCTCCTGTGGTGAGTATTGGGTTATTGCTTGGGTACCTCGAGGCTGTTGTGCAACAGGTGACATAATTCCACTGCTCTGGGTGGTCTGGTGCCCTGTGCCACTGTGTGTGCCTTAACGGATTCAAGGTCTGTCTGCTCCAGAGCTAGCCTGTGGATGCACAGTCAGAGCCAAGCACTGCCAAAGCTACAGGAGATGCTACAGAAATCAGTCACCATCACTTTCCTTCTGTAGACCTGGCCAAAGGAGTTTAGGATTACAAACTCTTAGCCAGAATGTCTCACAAGAAGCTCATCAGAAAGAGAAGGGTTTCACTTTCAATTATACTCTGTGGTGAAATGAGAGCTTGAAGCAATGTGGTTGGGTGATACCCAGTTCCCATTTGGAAAATTCTGCCCACAGTCTTGAGGAATACAAAATTCACTCATTAAAAAACCAGAAAAATGTAAAGCATAAATGCTGCTCTGCGTGACCAGGACTCAAGTGATCTGTGCAGGCATTGCAGATCCACACCCCGCTGTTCAGTGGGTCTGGTGTTTGCATATGCAGTGAAGGTGCTCCCTGAGGTGAAGTTGGTTTCCTGAGGCCTGGAGAGACAGCCCAGTGCAGGCCAGCTCTCACGGGCACATTGGATTTTAGAGACCATCAAACATCACTACTGGGCCACAATTCCCCGCACCCACAATATTTAACCCTCAATTTCCCTTTCCTCTTCTCCACAAGTTCCTGGTCCCTCCTCACCTCTACCATCTGTAATGCCTTAAGGGTCCTACAATGCAACACCTCCCACATCTCTTACTTGATGCTGAATTTGCATCCATGGAGCCCTTCATGCCCCAGCCCCCCCATCCCTGCAAGAGCCACCCCCATCACTCTCCAGCCAAAACAACATCCAGCTTCCCACTCACCCCCCTTGCGCTGTGCAGAACCAAAGAGGCTCCCAGCAGTACCCATGTGCCACGCTGCCAGACAAATGCTGTGCCCACTGTCCCTGGCCAAGAGCCTGGCCTGGGCCCCCCACAGCCTCTTGGGCCACTTGGCTGCTCCCCGTGGCCTCTGGAGAGGCCACACAGCTCCCACTGCCCGTCAGCAGCTGTGGGACCAAGGGAGTCGCCTCATGGACCATATGGTGCACAGATTTTGTCCTACTTTCTCTCTCCGGTCGCTATCTGGGAGAGGGCTGGGCATGGCCAGGAGTTTGGATTGGCCACTGATAATCCTTCTGTCAGGGATAGAGAAAAAATTAGTTTTTAAGGGTTCGTGTGGATGTATTACCTTGAAGGGGGTATGCTAAGAAATTAATTTCATAATCTAATGTGGACAAGTCCAAAAGCTTTCCAGTAGAAAATAGCCCTGCTGAGACAGTATAAACTTATCCTTCTCCCCATTCTTGGCTTGTTGTACATAAGAGTTCCAAAAAATGAAGTATTTTTTCTGATCCTGTTAATGTAGCCTACTAATTCTGCAGCCGGAAGCCTATGATACCAAGACTGAAATAAACCTGGATTTTAGAGGGGGAATACATCAAGGAATAGATGCTATTTAATGAACAAAGCATCTTATTTTCAGGTAAATACCTGCAGTAATATAAGAGGAAGGAACTGATCCATGAGCAGACCTGTCTCTGCTTGCTGAGGCCTTTCCTTCATAAGACAGTAGTATCTCCTCAGCACGGAGGGATTGGAAGTGGCTTTGGAAATGGTTCTTGGCTGATATCAAGTCAGTATTTACATCTCTGAAACCAGGGACCTCAGTGCAAGTGCTGACAGACAGATAACACCCATGGGCTCTGACTCGGACTTCAGAAGATGTGCTCTGCTGTCAGGAAAGAGCAGTGATCTTTGACCAAGCTAAAAAAAAAAAGGAATGTAGGGAAATAAAAAGCTTTCATTTGAGTGTTGAAGCAGAGTCAGTAAGAAAGCCAAACCTGCAGTTCAAAATCTCCAAAGGATAACTTATATAAATATTTTTTATCGAGCGTGTCTTACAGCAGAAAGAATTTGGATTTCACAGCTGAGTTTGCTTAAAGCAAACTAAATCTCCTGCTGTAGGATGGTTCATGTTCCTTGGCATTCAGTACATAATTCAAGGGAGGTAGCTTTGCCTGACGACAGTGTTTCAGTATTGAGGTAGCAAGATGCCAAGCATACAAAATGTTTTGAAGCTGCAGAAGGAGGGCTGTGCAGAAATGTGCTCTGCAGGCTGAGAGGTGTTTTGTTTCCAAATGGTGGCAAACACACAGGGTTGATTGCACTGACCTTCATACCTTGGCACATCTGATAACCATGAAGGTTTGTGCCCATGAGTGGGTGAAATGTTTTTCCCTGCTGGGAACATCACAGACACTGTGCCATGGAGCAGCCTCAGGGAAGGAGCTGGGGATAAGCCCTCCCTGGCATGGTGTGGTTCCCTCATGAGCTGGTCCAAGCAGGTGAAGTGAATTGCCACCTCAAAACTTTCACCTGTCTTTTCTTAGGGCAAGGCAGCTACTCTCTCTAACACAGGCTTTTAAGTGCAGCCTTAGCTTTTCATATCCTGTCTTGGAAACTACCTTGGGAATACGTAAAAGGTGCCAGTTTCATTTCTTTATGACAAGGTGTTTCGTATTTTAAAGATCAAGGAGGTCTTTGTGCAGGAAAAATTTGCTCAGCAACTACAAATACCAGCCAGTTCTGAGGTTCTGTGTAAAACCCCAGGATAAGTGGGCGTGAATTATCCTACAGCTGCCTTGTTTCACTGAAAGCAAATGGTATTAACTCATGGTCAACACTGTGATATGCTGGCAATGAATTTACACCAAGTGCTTCTTCGCGTCTCCCTCTGGCTTTGGCATAACTGACCACTGTTGGACATGGGCTTCTCTTTTACACGGCTCATTGGTTTATGTGGGAAAGCAGTTTTGGTGTTTGTCCACAGCTTTTGATGAATATCTCACACAACTGAATCTCTGGCTATTCCCTGCACTGAAGAAGTATCAGAGCAGTTCGTTCTGCTTCATAAGCTCTAACAGTTCAAAAACGATGCTACAGATTTTATTTTAACCAGAACAAGGTTCACAAGAAAATAGAGCTTGAAGATATCTTGGGATACTTTCTGATCTGCCTTCCTGCTCCAGAACAGAACCATCTCTGTCTGACAAAATGCTGGCAAATATTTCATGAGAAAATATCATTTGGGGCCAACTGTGCCCAATAAGTTAATCAGACGTGATTTGGATATGCCATCACTCGTGTATTTTGTGAGTACAGCTGAAGCATTTGTGCATCACTGTAGTCTGGTACAGACACAGCTATGAAGTGAACTTTTAAATCCTTCCTTGAGAAGCACTGTTCCAGTCTGAGCTGTTGTTCTTTGGGTGAGAAGGGTGGAAAGTGCTCTTTGATGCCCAGTACAGCTGGCTGCTGGTTTGGCGACCGATGAGATACGGCTCTGCCTCCCAACCTCTTCCTAAGGCACGAGGGTCACTTTACTGCTGTATTCAGAGAAGGATGTCCTATGGGGGTTAAGATATTCCAGACAGCATTTTAAAACTATTTATGCAAACATTATTTCCTGGGCCAGTGATGTTGACATGTGAATATAAATGTCCCATGGGTGTCTCTGAATGTTGTCACTGAAATGCTGCTGCTCAGACATGGTGTGACCCTCACATCCAGGAGGTGCCAGCAGCATCTGCTGTAATGGCAGCAGAACAACCATGAGTTTACACCATTAGACAGGGTCTGTGTCAAATGGAGCCTGGAAACGAGATCTATTTCCAGCTCTGCTGTGTCTATCTCATCTTGGCTCCCATTTACATTCTGTCCTTGTCCCTTCCCTTGTAAGATGAGAGTAATAATGCAAGCCAGCCATTAAAGGCTGATGCAGGGGTGAGCAAATGAAATATATAAACATCAAATGTAAAGCCACAAGGAAAAACTCCCTACAAATGTTGTCAATTTATGACTGCATTGCTCAGATAACAGTAGGAGTGGTGTTTAGTTCTCAGAGATATTCTCATGTAAGTTAAAGTGAATTCCCCAAATTGCAAATGGATTTATTTTCCATTTATCTATTTGTCTGGGTAGTGGCCCATCAACGTTCAGCTGAGTCGCACAAGAGCACCCTGCAGATAACCTTCCTACACCAGAGATCAGCTTGTTTTCAAATTAATTGGAGACTGATATCTGAGACAAAACATATGATTGATATTCCATGGTTTAAAGAGTCAAACTAATGCCTTGTGATTCATCTATGATTTATAAGTAAGCACTTGCGCTGATACAATGACGGGCTCACTTGATGACTCATGTGTGATTTAACATGTCTGCAAAGTTCGGGCGTGTGTCACTCAACAAACTTCATATTGAGCCCATGGTTCACTGCCCTGCTGTGCCCCCAGGCAGGTTCCCCAAACTCCTGCTGAAGACCAGCAAAGGGTCAGGAGAGCTCCCTTCTCCCATGCAGCCTGTCCTTTCTGAAGTCCAGACGGGCCTGATACAAAGGGTAGAGTCACAGCGACGTTTTCCAGGGTTTTGTTGTCGCAATTTCTCTTCTTCAACAAACAATTGCTATGGCAACCCTACCGCTGCTCAAGTCTTCTCACTTCCTATTTATTCTAAAACACAGCTACAAACTGTGACTGCTCCAAACACTTACATATTTAAGTCATTAAAATCTTCAAATGAGAAAGAGTGGGCATGGAAACGTGATCAGCCCAGAGAATAATAGAACCCTTCAAGACTTCATCTTCATGCAGATTTTTTGTCTGATTTTTTGTCAGGAAATTGTAGTTTTTATTGGTGTTATGGTTTCTGATCAAATAGGGGAGGCTTTTCTGGTCACAGTCAGCTGAGACCTGGTGGTGCAGCTCAGGGAGGAAGGATGCTGAGCATTTGGTTTTCCTCTTGGATGCTACAGCATGCCCAGGGCTCGGGGAGGTGGATCTGCTAAAATGAAAATTTTATCAAAAGGCAGTTTCGTAAACTTTTGCAAGATACAAGATGTTCATGTGTCACCTGAGGGGATGTCTAAGAGGAAAGCAAAGAGACAAAAAAACCCCAGACAACCAAAAAATCCAGGACAGAGCACAACCTCATCTCCCATTCCCAGCAGGTTTTGCCACCCCACACACCCACCCCATGGCACCTGCAGATCCACCCAACTGCTGAGCTCTAACGAGACACTTTCACCCTCCCCTTATTTTTTGAAGACTCACAATGATTACTAAAGTTCTTGCTTTTTGTTTTCTGCAGCCTGTTTTTTTAAGACCAATTTATTTGGGAATTTGAAGGAAAGATTCACCTCAAGGATCTACAAAAGGTCCTTGGAGCTTCTGAGTGGGCTTTGTTTTAGGGTCCCTGGTCCCATTGGGCTGCACAATGTGGTGTCTGCTTGCTTCCTAAATCACTGGGATTAATTTTCTACATCAAAGAACTGTTTCTTATTGTAGAGGGAGTAACTATAGTGCTGCTGAGAGAAAGGTTTGTGTCTCCTCTGTGCTCAAAGGGTTCCTGCCCTACTTTATCTGCTGGTACAATCTAAGTGAAGGCACTGCAAGGGACATCTCAGACCAGCTTCTGAGCTGATGTTGACTGAAAACTCATCCCTTCCAGCCTCGGCTGCTTATAAATATCTAGATCTAAAATCTGTTCCTGGGCCTGCCACAGAGCATGAATTTGGGGAAAACAACTTCAATTGTCTGTGCCTGAACGTCCAAGTACGCAAAGTGAGGATAAGAGGAATTGTTGGGGTTTATGAGATTCGGTGTAATAATGCTTTGTGATCTGATTAACAGGATAGAGTTCAAGCATTTATTGTTTTCTTTGGCTCAGGTCTCTCCCTGTAAAAACAGTCAGAGGGGTCATGCTCTAAAACTGTTTGTGTGTGAGGTTTGGTGCAAACCCTTAGAAGGAAATCAGGAGCCATGGAAGGAAAATGCAGACAACTGCATGGGGTGGGAAGAGGCTTTCCTGCAGAGGTGAGTCAGTTCCACGGGAGAAGGGCAGCTGTGTCCAAAAATAACAACACAGAAAACAGGCACACACCACTGCCCTGACATCGTCCGCTTGAGGAAGATTGGTTTCATCTGCAACTTTTTTCTCTTTATTAAGTAAGCAGATTTCTCATCTGCACTGATTGCTACCAGATTCTTGGAGTCTATGTTAACCTGGCCTTTGGAAAATAGTCTGGCCACATTCTTCTCTGGGTCCAGAGGCACTTCAAAGTGACCCCGAGGAGGAATTTATGTACAATTTATATCCTGTTTCCTTATATATTTCGAAGGCAGGTTGATTAACATGCATTAGTGTTCATATTCTTGTAGCTCTCACTAATCACTCTCTTGTGTTCAGGCTGATTATACCAAGCTCAGGGTATTCTGGACTGTGTTACTGCTTGGATAATGCTGGTAACAAGCTTCTGTTCTTCAGCGTTCCTGCAGTGGCATTGCTGCTGAAGAGCTTCATCCTCTGTGACTGTCTAAGGAGTGCTGGGCATAACAGAAATATTATCCTGAATGCTTAACCCCCAGCATGTTTAAAGCAAAATCTGATCTATTTGGTGTGATTTTTAACTGGAGAAGATCACTTAAAAATATACTCCTTTTGTAGAACAAGATAACAATATCTTCAGATTCAAAAGTTGGCAGGTAAATTACCTTATATGAAATGAAGTCTAGTAATACCCACGACTGCCACTTACACAGGAGTCTGGAAGCAGAAGTGAGACAGAAATGATCCCCCCCTGCAGAGAATAGGCCCTGGCATTTTACATACTTTTGTCTGCCTCAGGAAGGGAGAGAGGAAGTGTTGAGGTTTGACCCTGGCCAAATGCCAGGGACCTACGACATCTGCTCTCTATGCTCTCTCCTGCTGCAGCTGTGCAGAGGAGAGGAATCAAACTAACACAAACACACTGGAGTCATGAGTTGAGATGAGGCAGTGGTGGGGAGGGGACACATGAGAACATGAGCAAACAGGTGAGAGACTTAAGTTGCAAAGTGATTTATTAACCTAGCAGAGTCGGAGGATAAATGAGAGGTAAAAATAAGCTCTTAAGACACCATTTCTTCACTCACCCCCCTTCCCTCTTAAGACACTGTTCCTCAGCTCACCCCCTCCCTCCTTCACACAACCAACAGCTCCAGCTGGGGGGCAGGGTATGGGGTTTTTCCTTGGTCNCCTGCTCCTCTGGCGTGGGCACCTCCCCACGGGCTGTGGGTGGATCTCTGCACACCCCTGGACTCCATGGGCTGCAGGGGGACCACCTGCTCCCCCATGGTCTTCACCATGGCCAGCAGAGGGTTTTCAGCTCCGGCACCTGGAGCACCTCCTCCCCCACCTTCTCCACTGACCTTGGTGTCTCCATGTTGTTTTTCCCTCACATATTTTCATCTCCTCCTCCTCCTCTGGCTAAAAAGAAGTGCATGCACCCATTGTTTTGATTTCTTCTTAAATATGTTTTCACAAAGGTGTAACTAACATCTCTACTTGGCCCAGGTTTGGCCAGCATCATGTCCATCATCTTCAGAGCCAGCATAGAGTGGCTCTGCTGGACAGGGTGGAAAAACTTCCAGAACCTTCACACAGGACACACAGGAGCCATCTTTGTGCCCCTCCCTACCCACTAGCAAAAACTGGGCCACGTAAAACACCACAGGAAGGAAGGAGAAGATCTTCAGACAAGAGAAACAGTGCCTGTCTTGCCTGCAAGATGCCTAAACCCCTCATGCCTCTGCTGGCCTGCAGGGAGCTGGCTGGCCAGCCTCCCTCCAGCATCCTCCCAGGGACCAGGGGGAGCTCCCAGGAAATAACAGCTTTATGTGCCACAACAGCATGGTCCAACTCACACAAAATGGCAGGATACATGAGCCAGGGCCATGACATTTTTGGCCAGACTTGAGCCTGGTATGTACCGTGTAAAATGGTGAAGGAAGGCATGAGGGGCAGGAAGAGCTTCTGTTTCTGCTGGCTGTAAATAATTAGACTCTGAAGGAAACAGAGCCTACTCCAGGTATTCTCAGCATTCCTCCCCATCCTGGCTCCTGACAGAGGGATACACCAGGAGCATCACTGTAGCATTCAGCATCTCTCTGGTCATTTATTTTCAGTTACAAGCCAGATTTTCTACATCAGGACCAAATTTAAAGCAATTCCACATGCTTTTGTACTTAAAACACTGGTTGAAATAAGTCTCTTTTCTCCTTTACCATGTAACGTTTGTTAATACTGTTAGTAGGAACACAGCACAGACACCTCATTTATCAGACCGCAGTAGTCTGTTCAGCCCAGCCTTCTGCTTTTGCATTGTGTAGTTGCTTATGGGCGGCTCTTGCTCACCTAATGCCTCATCACAGGGGTTGCCCAGTCTATTGCAAAGGTCCATTTACAGAAAGGCTGTATCAGATGATGCTGCCATCATAGTAAGCGCAAATATGCTTCATAACACATCCAAATTTTAGAAGCAGTTGAGAAAAACACACACTGAGTATTTCCAAGCATTTGTTGAGTGAAAATCTGTGTGTTTTGAGCTTTGCTGCAGATTATTTTAATAGCATCCCATATATTTATCAACTGAGCACATCTGCTAATGACTTCAATGGAAACAAGGGTTGGTTTTGATACAACTAAGAGTTTAATATTGAAACACAAGCTCTACCTGACCGACAAGGTAAGTGCTGCTCTCTACCCAGGACCTCTTTGTAGACTCCATTATCTATAGGCTTGTTTCCTTGACATTGATTTACTTTTTATTAATCTTATTTTCTCTACACTTTTAGAGGGCCTGACAGGAAGCTTTTCTTATTTAAAGAAAGAAAAAAATAAAACTAATGTGTTGTTACTGACTTGGTTAGATGCACTGATCTTTAACATTTCCAAATGTCTAAATGTCACATCTCTAAACTTTTTATCAGCTAATAGTAATAAATGAAAAGGCAGTATATCTAGAGAAAAAAAAAGAGGTTGTTCATGAAAAAAACTATCAATGTGGGTCCACACTAATGAAAAAGGAGGTGGATTTGTAGGAGCTGGAAGATGCAGGGCACTGGCATCACAACACAGCCATTCCAGTGCTACTGGTCTGAACCCAGTTTGCGCTGCATGCCTCAGGATGTGGCTCCTCAGGGTAGCCCAGGGGCTGGTGAGTGAGTGTTTAAATGCCAAACCAGCTGCAGAAGGGACTGGCTTTTGTTAGCAGAGTTGAACACTGCATGGAAAGGGCTGCAAGCACCCCGTGGGCAGAGCAGAGCCTGACGGTGGGTGCAATGTGAGATGCAGAGAATGGGCAGGGTCCTCGCTGCCACTCACCATCTCCCTCCCACCCTCTCACAGTTAAATTCAAACCCATTTTCAAACTCATAGATCTTTTTTGTTACTCTGCTTCCTTGGGGAGCCTTTCCAGACCCTGCTTTCTCTAACAGGCCAGAATCACTATTTCATTTTCAGTCTGAAGCCACTCCTGAGCAGAGCAGCCCATTTGCTTTGGTAGAGCAACTGGTGACACCAGTTGTGCCATCCCCAAGTCATCATCCTTATCCCTAATGTCTGGTGCACTAATGAAGATCACTTCCATCCCCACTCTTCCCCAATTTACTAGGCTAAATTAAAGTTTTTTTGTTTGTGTTGGCCAGGCTTTCCCTCCCGGTCATCCCCAGAGCCTGGTCTACTTTGGATTGCCATAGGACAGTCTGTCCCTACTCTGGGCAGCACTGCCTCTTCGTGAATGTCATTATCCTCCTTCTTCCTTTTGTGCCAAGGTGATTCCTTAATATATTAAATAAGTTTGGCTCTGAAACAGTAAAATCAAAGAAGCATCGTTGCTTGAACTGGGAACTTTTGTTGTCCAAGCAAGGACGGAATCAGCCCTCATGTTGTGAATCCAAAAAAACCTCATTGATTTCAGTAGGTTGATACTGATTTAAACCTGTGACATTTCATTAAATTTGCGCATTGCATTTTTAAGGACAAACCTAAATAGTGATCTTCATGCAAAAATTATTTGGATGCCTGTGGATATTAAGGTAGCCTCCACCCATAAGCTCTCAGATCTGGATGCCGTAGGTCAGAGTGCACAGGTAGGGACAAATCACTTCTCTGGCAGCAAACAAGGAATTCAACAATCACAAACAGATCCTTCTGTTGCAAAAATCAAGGGAATCTGCTGAGGCTGAGGACACCATACACAGCTCTTGCTTTCACTGTGAGGTTAAAGCCAACTGTTCACAAACTATTGAAGTGAAATGAGGGAAAATTAGAAGCCAGTCTGAAAGCCTGTATTGGGAAGTTTGTGTGAGCTGCTATTCTGGTGATACTAAATTAGGAGGAGCTGTTGACTCCCTCAAAGGCAGACAGGCCCTGCAGAGAGACCTTGAAAAATGGGAGGGCTGGGCAATCACCAACCATGTGAAGAGTTACAGACACAAGTGCCAGATTCTGCACCTGGGATGGGGAAGCCCTGGACGTACAGACAGACAGGGGAACGAGAGGCTGGAAAGCAGCACCATGGAAAGGGACCTGGGGGTCCTGGTAGATGGCAAGTTGAACATGAGTCAGCAGAGCCCTGGCAGCCAGGAGGGCCAACCCTGTCCTGGGGGCATCAGGTACAGCATCGACAGCCGGGCAAGGGAGGGGATTGTCCCGCTCTGCTCTGACCTGGGGTGGCCTCACCTCGAGTGCTGGGGGCAGCTTTGGGTGCCACAATATAAGAAAGTCATTAAACTATTAGAGTGTGCAAAGGAGGGCCACGAGGATGGTGAAAGGCCTTGCGGGGAAGCCGTGTGAGGAGCGGCTGAGGTCACTTGGTCTGTTCAGCCTGGAGGAGACGGAGGGGAGACCGCACTGCAGATAGAGTGAGGGGAAGAGGAGGGGCAGGCACTGATCTCTTCTCTCTCATGACCAGGGACAGGACCCAAGGGAATGGCCTGAAGTTGTGTCAGTGGAAGTTTAGGTTGGACATTAGAAAAAGGTTCTTCCTCCAGAGGGTGGTTGGGCACTGGAACAGGCTCCCCAGGAAAGGGGTCACAGCACCAAGCCTGACAGAGTTCAAGAAGCATTCGGACAATACTCTTGTGCACATGGCTTGATTCTTGGGGTTCTCCTGTTGCAGGGCCAGGAGCTGGACTCAGTGATCCTTATGGGTCTCTTCCAACTCAGGGTATTCTGAATCTGTTATTCTATGAAAGAGCTTTGCAATTTAAAATCCCTGTAAAATAAAAAAAAAAAAGAAAAGAAAAGAAAAAAAAAAACCCAAGAAAAAACCAAAACAAAACTGTTCCATAATAACAAATTTTTAAAATGCAGAGTGGGAAGGTCAAGTAAAGATCCTGCTGTGCTGCTTCTCAAAAAAAACCACTTAAGCATACTGTAAAATCATTTATAGCCTGGGCTCATTTTCCATATTTTAGTGATTGATTTCCTAAGGTGAGCAAATGTGGGATTTTCCAGGCATGTCACAACAGCACAACCCCTTCCCAGGAATTCCTGGCAAATAACTCTGAAAGGGGTGAGGCCACATTCTGAGCCAAAAATTCTGGGGTAGGATGGGTTGCAAAGTGGATATCCCCCTTTGGGTTTGCGTCCCTGAAAGCCTCACTCATGCACTGACAGCTGTGATATGTTGTGATATTCCTGCTAACTCTCAGTTCTACACACTTTTCCTAGCTTTGATACCCTGCAAAATAAATGCAGCTGAAAGGGAGAGAATACCCACAATGACAAAGAGGCCATGATGCAAACTTTTCTCATATGAGACAACCGAGAGTCACAGCAAGGTTGATTTTGGTGGGGAACACAGGACAACGCTCGGGGACCTGATGTTTTCCAGGAGGTGGCTGCACTGCTTGATCTGCATTAATGTCTCACGATGCCAGACATTACCTGGGGCAGGTGTGTGCACACCTGTGATGGAGCTGATGGGGTCAGAGCAGGCTGAGTTGTGCTCTGATGCTACCCATTGCTTGTCTCAGTTGTGATAAACACCTTCTTTTGAGTTTTGTAGCCCAGCTGCATCATGGACCCAAGTGTTGCTAGCAGAAGACAGAATACACCTTTCATACTGAAAGAGAAAGAAGGTGCTGTGAAACTGTGTCTCAAAGGCCATTAGCCAAATTTCTCTAAACTTGTCACTTTGGATTGTTGCAGGATGGTTTATTGCTGCATTTAACCCAGACAGTTCTCACAGATTTCTGGTGAGCATCAGAAAGCCTTCCCACCCTCCAGCAGATCCACACTCCCACCCATACTGGTGTCACCTGCGAAGTGGCTGAGGGTGCCCTCGATCCCCTTGTCCAGATCATTGAAAAATTTATTAAACAGGACTGGCCCCAATGCCAAGCCTGGGAAACACCACTCATGACCAGCACCAAGTGGAGTAACTGCATCCACCACTTCTCTCTGGGCCTGGCCATCCACGCTGTGTTTTACCCAGGGAAGACCACATCAGTCCAAGCCATGAGCAGACAGTCTCTCCAGGAGAATGCTGTGGGAAACAGTGTCAAAGGCTTTAATAAAGTCCAGGTAAACCACATCCACAGCCTTTCCTTCATCCATTAAACTTTCTGAAGTTTCTTAAAGAGGATTTAATTTTCTTTCCTTAGAGAAGTTCTAATTTCGAGTAGGTTTTCTCCCCACTTGTCAGGAGGGTGCAAGCCACCAACTAGCTCAAACACAGAGAATAATGGCTAAAACCATCATTTCAAATTGAAGGTTTGAAAAGGGGTTCTTGGAAACATGTAATCCTGATATTGTGAAACCATAAGACACAAGGTTCTGCATATGTGGGGATGGTCACACTGGAAATTTAGCAGATGTGTTATTATGAGCCTGGTGTATTATCTGGAGAGGGTGGGAGAAGAACTAAATACTCAGAGTGATATCTCAAAAGAGAGAAAGAATAAAGGCACGCCAGCATGGCTTGAACAATTCTGAAATTAGACTTGGTTGAACTACTTACTATAAAATGTATTCAGTATGCATTCACTTCCCTTCTGGCCAGCATATAGCCCATGAATCAGCTCTAATTGTCCCTAATTGTATTCAGCAACCCTTGTTTAGTAAATTGAATGAATGACAAATTTTTAGCCTCCTGGCTTTCCCAAGTGTTTGTCTCAATTACATCTGATACAAGGCTATTGCCCAGCACAGCAGCATATTTACCTGCAATTTAGCTTCTGTCCCCAGTATTTTTACAGCTAGAGCAAGAAGATAAACCCTTAATAAGCAGAAAATGTTATTCTGCTAAAATCAGGGGAACACCAGGACTTGCAAATGTGACATTAATACCTAGTAATTGTTTGAAACGACTCTGAGCAGTTTTTCTCAAAATCCCTTGAACCCTCTCTACATTAAAACTGCTCTACATGAGTAGTGTACATGAAATGCATAGATTATTCATGGTGATTATTTACTTGCAAAGCCTTGACAGCAGCCAGGAAGGGAACTAGAAATGCTCTGCGTCTCTCCAAGCCAAGAACGTGGATTTTCTTGCTGTTCATCCCCAGTTCTCCCACTTTATCTCATGACTCAGCTGCCTGATGCAAGGGTTTGCAATTACAGCTTGGCCGATTAGCTCCCCAAATTGCGTGTTGTGGTTTCTAGACTTTGCATGCAATTTTGACAAATGTATGGCTTTTATAAATTCACCTTTGAGAAGCACTTTGTTGTCCTGTTTTTTCGAGTTTTCCTGCTGATAAACCACAACAACCTGAAAATTTAAGCCATTTGGAAGCCAGACACAAGAGCCAGCAACAGGGCAGGCCAAGACTCAGTTCTCCTCTTATAAAATCACTCAGTTGTTTGTTTATCCCAGGTGAGAACCTCAGCGCAGAAAAGTTGCCTCAAGCAAGCTACCTCCAAGTGCTGATGATCCCGAGACACCACTGATGCAGCCCCTGGATTTCCATCAGCTGGGCTCAGAGACAGCTTGCAAGGAGGCACTGCCTCCTGTCAGGGGGGTTGTACTCCACAGGAAAAGCTGTAACTAAAGAGCAGAGGAAAATTCCTCCTGTTTGTGCCTGCAACCAAAATAATCTCTCCCGGACCAGTAAGCTCAGCTGGAGGAAAGTCCCCGGGGGTGACATGGTCTCTGCTTCCTGTTTTTCCTTGCAGAACAAATGGGTTTCTGAGGTCTCCAGAGACATGACTGAACCAGAACCTCTGATCTGAGCATCCTTGAACTTTTGCAAGTTTGGATTGAGTTTGGGATGTAGAGATTTCAGGTCAGATGTATTTTTAATGCAATTTATGCTCAGAAAGCTCTGCTCATCCTCCTGCACTGCACAGCACAAGGCCTGCAGGAGTGCTGCTGTCCCCATGAGCCAACACGCCGTGTTCAAATGGAGGAAGAATCCCAGCCTGCCGAGCAGCTGGGCAGCTTTTCTTTGCTATTGTGTGTTATATACATTACAAAAGTGTGGTTGTGTAAGGCAGGTTTGTTGTTGGCAAACCGTGGTGACACTCTGGAAGTAAGTTGGGGAAGGAGTAGCTCTTTTGTGCCTCTCCTTCCCAGCCGTGGGTGAAACATTAGTAACCTATTTTAGCATTCAAAAAAAGTAATTTCCCCTAAAAGTCTTGGTTTTATTAAATTTTCATTAGTCTTCTCTTTATTTTTATGTGTTTGATTTAGGGGATACAATATGAATGTAGATGTCGAAGTTAGTGGTCTGGTCTGAGACATAAAATGGAACTAAATCACTAGGTTTTTGTGTTAGTATTTACTGCTCTCCCTAGAAATAGTGCAAGTCAGTGGAACCAGATCGTTTGGCCTCATACCATAACTTTTCAGCCACAATTCATATGATTTTCAGTTAGCCTTTTGCTCCAAGTAGTCATTAAATGCTGATTATTAAATCATGAGCTAAGAATTAAGATCATTATAACTATATTTGGAGCCTCATGGAAAAAGGCCACCTTGATAAATCCATTTTTCAAGCTGTTTAGACTGAAAAGGAGCATTTTTCTTCTTAAAAAATAAGGTCTGGATAGTAATTTTAAATTTATGCTGTTTTATTTTATTAGTAGTTCTGTGGCCTGAGGTGATGAGGTTAATGTCTGGTGTGTGTCCTCACTTGTCCCAGTGGCTGCCACTGGTGCAGGCATGAACATGAACCGTACAAAGGCAATGTGGGCAACTGGGCTACCTGGGGTTTGTCCAACCCAGCTAATGTCCATCCATTTATAATTTTGGCCACATATCCCCTGGAAATATTCAATGTGATGATGCCAAATGGTGCTTGCAAGTGCTTTGGCAAGGTTGTGTGTCAAATCCAGCTTTCCAGACAGGAATGCTGGTGTCTGATGACGCCTGCTTGAGGCTTCCTCACACTTTTCCAATTGCAGCCCTAAAGTGTGCAGGTGAGGTTTGAGCATCCCCTTGCCCTTATGCACAGTGCCACACAGTCTTTGTAAGCTACAGCTACAGGGTAGCCAAAAGAATGTGCAAGTTACTGGGTGCAATCTCAGCAGTATTTGTATTTTCATGCTGTTGTGATGTCTTCCCACTGAGTTCAGGGAGAAATTACTTCTGAGATGAGGGAAAGCAAGGAGCTGGAGCCTCCCTCTGCAGCCTCCCAGGGTAAGTGGGGCTTTCTACCTATTAAAACACCAATATTATTCTATTAAAGTAGGAAAGAGTTTCTCCACCAGTTAATGTGCTATTACTTATTAATGTAAAACCACCACTGCACTGGTTAGTAAATTATCTATCTTCCTGCAACCAGGTTTTTTTTTCATCTCACAGGGTTTACCTGCACTTTAGCATTTGTTCCCTGGCACCAAAAGCAAATCCTTCTGGGCAGGGCCGTGAGCAGCACAAACTGTGGTCAAGCACCATGCCTGGGGTACGAGTGGTGCAGGACCAAGCCCGGACATCTCACCATGGCAAATGGGTGAACTACAGAGCCTGCAGAGGACACAGGGATACAGACACAGAAAATCATCTGTGGAAGCCCCAGACCAAGGCATTTGGGTCTTTTCAGGGAGATCTGCCTTTCCCATGACTGCTTACACTACGTTGGAGTTGAGTGCCCTAAGACAATTTCACTGCTGGTGAACTCACTGGGGAGGCCAAAGGCTGAAGACATGGATGCTGTAGAGAGGATGGTCATGGCTCAAAATCCTCCACTAACAGCTGCCACAATGCAGGCTGCTCCTTTCAGTTACATATACATCCTTATTAACTCTAGCTCAAATATTCCCTCTTCCCACCCAATCTGCAAGTTCTAGGGTGTTCCTATAAGTCATACCTTACTTATCTCCTTCCAGCAAAAAGCTAGCAAAGTTAGTTTTTGCATTTTTGCAAAGAGGGTGTTAAAGAAAATAACAGAGGCAAAAAAAAGATAGTTTATTCATGAAGAATAGACTTCTAGTTGCAACTACCAAATCTGCCCTCTGATCCAAGGTGGCCTTTCCTCCTGGGCAAGGAGAAAGCAGGGATTTGTGTATGGCAAGGGGTTATTTTCTCTCATGCTTTGTGTGCTTTCTCATGCTTATTTGGGTATTCTGAATAATTACCCCACATGAACAGAGATTTCATCCTGCCAGTGTTACCTGGAAGCTAATAGCATTGGGAGAAGGGAAACTGCCTCCTGAGTAAAGGCATTAGGCATGTAGATAATGGCTTTTAGCTTTCTGGTTCCTAAACACTCTCTATCCCTGTGGGGGTTTCATAAATCACCCTCTCCAGAGCTGGTCTCTGGCTGCTCCAGATGTGCACATTGCTTTTGAAAGCCATCACGTGCAGAACGAGTCTGTTTCACTCATGGGAGAATCAACGTTGTGGCCTCTTGCTGGATGAGGAAGGCTTGTGCCTCCAGCTCAGTGCAGCACCCATAGTCTGGGAGATCCTCTCCTGAAGCCAGCAACAGCCAATGCTTTTCTGGGCTCAGGATGCATTGGTGGACATGACGGGCAAAGCCACTGGTGGACATGAATTCTGCTGTTGCCAGGAAAGGCCATCTTGCCAAGGAAGAGCAGTGGTGTGAGAGGGAGCATGTGGCTGCTTTGGTGCTCCAAAAAGCTCCAAAGAAGCCACAGTGCTGATTAAGTTTTCAGAATTAATTAATGGGATCTCTTCCGTTTGTTGCCTACCTTAATGTCTCTTCAGCAAAAGTGGAGGGAGACCTAAGTCAGTTCCTGTCTCCTACTTCATTAAAGGTCTTCTGCTGGAAATGCTCCTGCTCATGTCTGAGGGCAGGGGACCAGCCCACATCCTCCAGTCTTCAGGTCATCTTCTACCGCACACTGTTTAACCACTTCATGACCTGTGCTGCCCTGAACATGGCTTTGCCCCTCCTGGGTGGCACTGCTGATCCAGCACAGCTGTGCTGTTCCAGTTTGGCAGTCTGAATCATGACCAGTTCTGCACTCAGTCCTGTGTGGGTTGTGTTGAATTGCCTTGTTTTATTTTTGTTACGTAGTGGCACATTGATCCAGCAAAACACCTTGCTGGTGTCCTCTGTAGGAAAGTCTTTGTGAAGTCAGCAAAAATTAAAAATCCCTCTGGAAGAATTCTGTGGGGCAGCTCAAAAATATTCCATCATTATGTTGGTACTTTCCCATACCATGATGTGTTTCTTCATGTACGTGATGCTTGTATTGCCCTTCTGCAGATTTTGGAATAGGCTTATTTGAGTAACCCTTCTCTGTTCTGAGGAAGACAGGGAAAAGTTGGGCAGGTTTTGAGGTTGGTACTGAGCTTTGTAGAAAACGGTGTCAGGGAACTGGCAGGATGGAGACAATGGCCTCATAGTCTGGTAGCACCGGACAATAGGTGACGGTAGACACATACAGGCTGTACTCTGTCCATGATAACCTGATTGCTTTCTTGGGGGAAATTTCTTCAGTGACAGCAATGGTTCCAGATTTGAGGGTGGCATTTGGGCAGCTGTGACATATGTTAGAGCAGACACTGTTTGAAAGCTCCCAAGACCACACTTGCTCTTGCTCATGCCTATTTCATTTAAAATAGCACTTTCAGGAAAAACATTTTGAAATAACACATTCCAGCCACCACAACATGGAAAGGAAGTGACACAGCAGGCTGCACAATAAATAGGAAAGCAGATAAATCCAGGGCCAGATTTATGAAGCAACTGTTTTCAACAGTCTGAAAGTAGTGAAAAGCATACACTAATCAGAGCAGCAATATCTTGTTTTGTATTGTGCAGTGTGCTGTGCAGCAGCTGGACAGGTAAAACCTGCCAAACACTTAGGGGCAGTGCCACAGTCTGGGGCGGCATGGCCCTCCATGCCTTTTGCAGTAGCCCTCATTCCTCCTGAGCTCCTGGTCCGCAGGGCT
Source organism: Pardalotus punctatus (assembly GCA_013400915.1). Classification (NCBI taxonomy): domain Eukaryota; kingdom Metazoa; phylum Chordata; class Aves; order Passeriformes; family Pardalotidae; genus Pardalotus; species Pardalotus punctatus. The sequence goes on along the minus strand of VZTX01031479.1, from coordinate 205,598 downwards.
GCTGGAGTCCTTTGCAGATGCAGCTTTGAGGATGCACACAGGCACATCAGATGTAAACAGCTCGCTGAGGAACAAACACTGGGCTAGGGCAGATACATGTATAATGGCGCTGGGAACCTATATAGGATTTTTTGGGGAAGGGCTCAGTGCTGGAGGTGGTGTGTGAAGTCCTGACAGTCTTATTTCAACTGCTGTGATTCCTAATTATAATTTTTTTTTGCTTTTAAGTGCTCCCTGCTACTCCGCATTGATCAAAATTATTTACCTTGCAAAGACTATGCAAGGGTTGATTAGCCCAAAAGTGCAATTGGGAAATGGGGAATGTTTCTTCATCCGGGAGCTAGATATCATTAGCTCTAGTAATTGGAAGAAGGTACCTGTTTCTTTCAACTAATCAAAATAAACAGGAGATGATTCCTTTGGCTACTGATATAGCTCATAATTGTAGAGGAATTAAATTATAGATGGCTCAGAATGCCACCCCAAAGTCCTCCTCAGCAGGGTTGCTCTGTATCTCTTCATCCCCCAACCTGGATTGATACCAGGGGTTGCCCTTACCCGGGTGCGGCACCTTGCACTTGGTCTTGTTAAACCTCATGAGATTCCCATGGGCCACTCCTCGAGCTTGTTCAGGTCCTTCTGGATGGCATCCCATCCTTCAGGTGTCAACTGCACCACTCAGCTTGGATTCATCTTCAAACTTGCTGAGGATACACTCAATCTCTTTGTTAACATCATTAATGAAGACATTGAATTACCCTGGTCCCAATATGGACCCCTGAGGACACCACTGGTCACTGATGTCCATCAGGACTCTGAGCTGTTGCCCACAGTCCTCTGGATGTGACTGTCCAACCACTTTCTTATCCACCTGACAGTCTATCCACTGAATCCATCTCTCCATCCAGAGAGGGATGTTGTGGGGGACCATGTCAAAGGCTTTTCATCCATGCAAAATCCAGGCTGGCAGTGTGTTACTGCTACCAGAGCTGTACAGCTGCATGGGTACAGCCCTGCCACCACCCTACTCCAGACCAGGAGTGCATAGACTTACAAAGGGCTGGAAATAGATGTGAAAATTGGGATCTGCTCCTTCCACAGTGCCTGTTCTTCCTAAAGCCATTGGCAGAATGGACTCACATCCCTTATCTAGTCACTAATAAAATAGTCCTGATGAAACAAGTAATTGAAAATATGGGTTTCCATCTCCCCCTCTCCACTAATGTCGTGTGACAGGACCCCATTCCCATGGATTTGTTCCATCTGCTAGCACCCATTTCAGGGGACACCCAGAGCATGGGCCTATGCACTCATACTGTAAGTGTGGCTGCAGGGAGCTGGAGGAATCAAATCCTGAACCCTCTTGAGTGGAGACAGGAATACCCATTTCACACTCTTATTTAAACATTAAATCACCAAATGCATCCTCTCTCAGTTCCTTCCTCTCTTCGGGTGATTTTCAGACAGAGGAGATGCTAAGTTGTAAACAATTTTTTTCAGCATCATCTCACTCCATAAATGGTTATTCTGGTTTCACTGTGGCAGGTTTTATTGTGTGATTAGACTGACAATGTGCTAATGCTATGCCCTAGACCTTCCACATTCCTTAGAATTTACACATCGAGGAAAAAAAAACAAAACCCAAAACAAAAAACCAACCACAAACCGAGGAAGCACTTTCTGTACTGGAAATTTTGGCCCATCTCTATGCCTCAGTTTGCAAGGTCACTCCCTGAATGTTGTAGACTTGGTCAGCTGCTGCTCCAGCATCTCATGAGACATTTATTAGACTCATTTGCTTCCCCCACATCTGCTGCAGCCCCAGGTGGTGAAAGCAAAGGAGGGCTGTCACTGGAGCAAGGTGAATGTGAAACACAGCCCCCCCATCACAAGACAGGGCACAATGTGAGCACAGGCACACTGGCTTTGCATCTCTCACCCCTGGCAGTGCTTCAAAGGCAGAGATGCATGGGGATCTCCCTGTGAACTGCTCCGAGTCTGTGCTCCACTTTGCATCCACAAGTTTTTCCAGGTATCGCAGAAGGTGAGGGTTCTGCCACCCACTTAATACACAAAACACAGATATATTATATTGAAGCATAGTGATTCCCCTTTTGATATGTTATCCTAGTATTCAAGAGCATGCCCATGCTCTTGAATGAGGATGAATGCTATTCAGTGCACTGATGTGGTTAAGGCAGTGCAGTTCCTCATGTAGACAAGTCCAGATTGTCATTCTCCACATGGGCAAGGTTTGGTCATCTCTGGGTGTCACTGGAAAACCTCGGCTGTGAAAGAACTGTTTACACCTACCTTGTCCCAGCAAAAGATGAGGTTCATGTAGGAGGAGGATCAACACAAAATAACTGACAGCAAAACTTCTTGAAACAGTGAGAAAAAGAGTTTTTCTCCCATTTTTTTGCAAGTGCAGGAGAGAACATACCAAGGTTTGTTAGAAAAACCCTCCCTACACTCCCTTGTAGTTCCTCTTGGGCAAACATTCTGTGTGATATTTCCCTGCTTTTTCTGCTGTAGTTATCATCTGCTGGATGGCTTTTTGCAGTTGCAGGTTTGTGGAACAAGAGCTTGTGGGGCATCCTATGACCACAGGCTCCAGCAAGTCTCAGGGCAGCAGAAACCTTTCCATTCAGCCCACACCAACAGAGGACTGGCATAACTTACCATTGAGAAAACTGATACAAACATTTATCTCCCCAGTAGCCTGCAGCTGCTGGTGTGGGAAGCATCTCATTCCCAGCTGATGATTCTTGTTAAGCTACTTTTTTAGCAATGCTAATTGACAGTTTCCTGCTTCTGATTCCCCTTTCCCAATGTCCAAGGGGAAGGGAAAAGCAGGGGAAGCACCAGGGAGACCCATAAAAATATTCAGATCTGGAAATCACAGAGATGCACCTGCTGGGATGTGACTGGTGCTGGGTAGGAAGTGAGTGGGTGTGAGTGTGTTTTGAGTAAGGTAGAAAAGAGCTGAGGGGACCTATGGGGGTTTAGTGCAAAGGAAAGTGGGGGTTAACTTTGTCATCATTAAAATGATAAAGCTGCATCTCCTTTCTTGAAGAGCATCTTGCAATCTGGGGTGGTTGCTCAAACCCTGGATGCTATAATGAAATATCTGGTTAATTGAGTTGGAAATTTCTCATGATATTGCCAACCAGCCCTCAAGACAGGACTTTCCCCCAGTTCCCTCCAGTCTGGACATGGACCTGTCCACACCTGAGAAAGGATGTAGCACATCTTCCTCCAACACTGTACCCAGCCAAGGCGATCAGTGCCTGTGCAGACAAAAGGGGAATCCACAGATGAAGGTTGGCATTACATCTTATGAGCAGTTGGTTTTGACTTATCCATGATTTAATCTTAACGCTAGAATGGGAGCAAATCTAATAGGAGACAGCTTATTGACTCTTACTGCTGCTTCCCTACACACCTTGGACAACCATTTTCCAGTTTATTTTTACATTTACCCACACATATGCACTCAAGGGATTCATATCTCAGGTTTTGGAATGGAGATATCAGGGACATGGGTAGGCTGTGGGTATGCAGGCTCCCAGACCCCAGACCCCCATCCCAGTGCACCTGCCCTCTGCACCAGCACAGAGGGCAAAACCTCCCTGCTGTCCTCTCACTAGTGTGCCAAAAAGGGCATATCCTGTGGCACTGACAGCAGCCAAGCACATTGTGAAGGTTTTTCTATGCCTAAAAATGAAAGAAGTTTCTGAGGTGGAAGGGATGTGCTGAGGCTTTCCAACAAGACGTCAGCACAAAACTACAGCTCAGAGCTGGATAAAAATCCCAAGCCTTCCTCAGTTAGAGCCAGATTTGAGCTTCCTTACATGTGAAGTGAAAAAAGGCAAATACACTGCTGCAAAGAAACTAGGAAAAGAGAAGGGCATAACATTTTAGCTTGATGACTATTTCTACTTCTATGAAAATACGTAGAAAATTTTGTTCACCTCAAATACAAGAAATTTTTATTCAAAATGTTATTGGTTAGTAAACCCACTTAATATGTGAGACATGGCCATTTTTCATGTGCAGTCTATATTTTCATGTTTTCTTTCCCCAAACAATGTGTGAGCATGTGTGTGCACACAGTTATGGCTCTGCAGGTGTCAATGGCCATCACTGGGAGGGGAAGGGTCCAGGAAATTTCAGGTCTCATTAAGGTGGCAATGGGTCCAAGCCAGCAGAAAGAGCAGCCAAATGCCTTTAGGTATTAAAAGCAGCTGCAGACAAGGAGCTAATGAAAGCATTAGTCTACCTGTCCTGAGCAGAGATAAATCAGAACGGTTAACTAGGGTGTAATTTTGTAATTTTTGTAATTTTTCTGATTACAAAAGCAGAGCAATGGCTGGAGGAGTCCTCCCTGCAGATATGAGATAAAGTGGCCTGGAGGGAAGCAGAGCACTGCGGCTCCTTGCAGTGCTCCCTTGTGCTCAGAGGGACAAAAGGAAAATGCCTGTTTTCAGGTTGGAAGGTTAGATCCAATTTTCACAGGCTGCTCAGCTGTCGCAGGAGTCTCGTTCCAGGCAGAGCTGCGGCAGAGGATGAACCACGGTGCCTGTGTGGGGCAGTGTAGGCTGCACGCCCTGCGAGTGGGATCTCCTGCCAAGGCAGGGGAGGAATAAATAACCCTGGCCACAGCACTGGCCTGCAGCCACCAACTCACTGGAGCCCCAAACCAGTCCAAAGAGACACTGATTGCACAGACAACCCTGTCCACCTGCCGGCTGCTTCCTTGTTCTCCTCGTCCTCCTCTATCTGTCATTTAGGGCTCTGCTCTCCGTTGTTCCTGGTCAGGGAAATTTGGCCAATATCGGCTATGAGTAAAAAAATACTAAAAAGGAATTCCACTGTTCAGCTGGAAAACAGGAGCTTATCCACCGGGACTGGGACAATCCACAACTTTCCAGTGATAGAAACCTTAGGGGTTTTCCATGAGTCCAGAATGGAGGACTTGAAACCACTTGGTTGCAGATTCAGTTTGTTGGTGCCTTTTACTATTTCTCTCTGAATCCTGCAAAACTGCCCTCCAGGTAACTAGGTAACTAATGCACTAGAGATTATAAAGTGCTGTGTTTAAAACATTCCAAAATTAGCTTTCCTGCAGTCCAGATGGTGCATCGTGAATGCTTAATGGCATGGTATAAAGACTTTATTGGCACTTGTGAGGGATGATCTGAACAGCTGACTTTGTGCCTCTTCACACGTAATGCATCTGTTGAAGCCCATGCCAAAAACCACATCCCACCACTTCATATTTCATGCATGCACGTGTGTACATACAATTCCTAAATGACAGTAGATAATATTGAAAGAAAATCTTGGCAAGCTACGCTTTACACTTGTTATTCTGAATATTCAGTTAACACTCTGTCTCCCTCTCTTGTGCTGACTTGTGGTCATTAAGCATTTCCATCTCCTGCAAGTCCAGGTCCAGCTGGGGGTAAAGTAGAGTGGTGGTTGTGTTGTGGGGTCTGGTCCTTGCTGTGCCTCCCATTTCCCAAGGGATTTTCAGACTGAAACACTGAGACTGATGAGCCCTAGGGTGGGCTACCAAGCTTGGAACAGAAACCCTGGCTGGAACCAGGGCTCAAACTCCACCAGGTCCTCCTATCTCCTCACAAAGATTCTTCCCATCCACGAGAATAATCAAAGCTCCTTACAACAAAATGGCTTCTTCCAAGGACTACTGAAGTACTCTCATAGCATCAATATTCACATCTCTCTTTTTTTAGCATTAGTATAGCACTTCTTTTCTCATTTTATTTTCCAAATAATGTCACAGATGACCAAGACAGGGCACAGCAGTGCTGGGAAGACAGTGGTGTTGCCCAGCATGTGCTCAGAGCAAGGTGCCAGGAGGTTAGCTCTGCCCTGGCCAGTGACTGGCACAACAGAATCCTGGACTTCTACAGTTCTCTGAACACTTCCACGAGAGATGCATTGATGAATAAAGAGACGTGACTGTCTGGGACATGGTTTGTAATACTGTTGAAGGAAATATTTCTGGGATGAAGTCTGCATGAGGCCCCTGAAGAATAAAATAGGTGACCCTCTCTTTGCTGTACTCATCAGCATCAAGGTGGCAGCAACTCATGTGCAGCATCTTTTTGATGCTCTGCATCTTCTTGAAGGAGAAGAAAGAGAGCAGCAAGCAGCCGGGCACAGAGCAGGGCATGGCTTATTAGAAGTGTGCGTTGTGCTCAGGAACTGCAAGGGAGCAAGCACAAAGATGAGTAAAATGGGGAATGCTGGACTTTTCCAGCAGGTAAGGAGCTGGATTTCCGCATCGCTGGTGGAAGGAGAAGCTCAGAGCCGAGCTGGACTCACAAGTGCTTTGGGGCCACGTGGTCATGCCTGCAGCAGTGTGGCAGGAGATGTGATTCACCAGGGCTGCTGCCACGGTGATGTGTCACACGGAGCCCAACTGCTGTAGATTTATGTCACTGGCAACACGGGGAATATCGCTGGTTATGTGATGCCCACAAAGTGTTATCTCTGTTTTCTTTATGTTTATTGTGTTTTTTTTTCAATATGCCACATACTACTGATATTTATGGAGAGATGAAATAAAAGCTATTTGATGAAATGTCTTCTCAAGGTCATACATAAAACATGTACTCAACTAGATTTAATTGGGAGGGGAGAAACAGCCCTGCACTGCTCAGCCTCCTTGGGGTTTCCATAGAAAAAGAAGATGCCTTGACAAAGTCCTGCTCAGCCACAAATGTGGATTTTTCATGTGGACATGACCCCCTCATGCTGCAGAGGCTGTTTGTCCCTTCCTGTGCATGGGGACAGAGGGGGAGGCCCGGGGAGCCATATCAAAAAGTACGGCTTCAGCTTTGTTTTCAGTCCTGTTACAGAGTATCCATGGAAACGAGGATGACTTTCCAATCCTTTTCTGGGGAAGGCGCGGCATTCACTGCAATACAGTCTCTTCCGCTAAAATTTTGCAAAATAGCTCCACAGGGTTACTGGTTTTTATCCAAAAAGCCTGCAGTACATCTGGTTGGAGGGAGTGAGCCCCTTTTAGCCCTCCCATGAAACCTGGCATTTCTCAGAGGGTCTGTGGATCCTGCTTTCCAGCTGGATTTCATGGGAGAGGAGGGCAGCCAGCACCCCGTGCTGACACCAAACCCCTTCCCAAAGTGCCTGGGGATGGAGGGAGGTGGGCAGGGGTGAGTGGAGGCCATGGGGCAAATGGGTGCTGGGGGAAGGCAACCACATGGAATACTCACCTGGCTTCAGCAGCGGGGCTGGTTTGGGGATGTCAGTGCTAAAGACATCACGGCTGGCATGTCAATATGTGATGCCAGGGGTCTGACAGGGAAAACTTTTTCTGCTGAGAGATGGAAAATTTCTGGAAGTTTTGGAGGCCTAAGGGGGAAAATATTTTAAAAACCCACCAAATCTGGGAAATTCAAATAATTTCAGTAGTTATGCTGCTTATCAGAATGATTGGGTTTTTAGTTCTTTAAGCATGAAAATCTGTTTTATGCGGTTAGCACAACAAAGGAGCTGATGGATACATTCACAAAGCCGAGTTTCAAGTTTTTATTTTCAAATTATGAGAGACATCACCACTACATGCTGAAGTACTTACATGTGTTGCCTACTAATATATTTCTAACTTAAGGAAAAAAAATGATGAAAATTAAAAGGAGCCATCTAGCTGTTTTTTTAAGCAAGTAAGAAGGCTGCATCCTACAACAAGACATCAACAGACTTAAAAGAATAGAGCAAAAGCTTGAAAAATTAATATTTGCTCTCTCTCTCCCTATTCTCTGTGATGCAGTTGACACAACAGCAGCCAAGACCAGCATTAAATTAGGCACATGGTATTAAAGCTGAGAGTCTGTAAGCATTTTAATTGCTCAGTACCATGCAGTTTTGAAATAAAAGACCTTCACTTGAAACGTTTTAGTTATTGAAAGCATTTTGAAGAGCTGAGAATGGCAGAAGTCATGTCATGTTAAACATCTCTCAAACCTTCACTGTTCATTCTGAGCAAAATTAATTTACAAGAATGTTTCTTCTACATTTCCTTCCCAAGTATGCAGTTTTCCATATCAGAAAAATATATGAATTAAACAGGATTTTTTTTCACCCAAGTTCTGCATTTTTTCCAGTCTCCTGTATCTCACTTGGCTCCTGATCCTCCCACATTAGTGTCCCTGCACAGGATTTTCCCATTGATCACAGGAATGGGGTCTTGTAACCAGGCGTATCATAGCCCTCATTTTCAAAGCCATTAGTCACTTTGCTCCCATTAGTAAGAGCAGGGATTCATGCATTCAAACAACTTGCAGAGATTTGGCCCCACTGTGATTGTGTGCCATTACTGAATAGAGAAGGGTTTGCTTTGGATTGTTTGCTTTCCTAACAATTTGTTGCTCTGCTTTCCTATAGAAATCTGTCACTCCACCTGCAGGTCCTCCTAGTCCAGCAGCCACACCTGGTGACCACTTCCTCCTGTGCTTGGCACCTGGTGGGCAGCGGGGACACAGTACAGACAGGGGATGTTTCTGGGCATGTTGTGGCTCTGGAGGCTGGGGCTTGGTGGCCCTGACCTCACCTTTTGAGAGAAGGGTGGGTTGGAAAGGCCACCAGGCTCCGTGATCCCAAGGCAGGATGTGACCCGCTGGGTTTGGGTGCCTGAGCCTCTGCCATCCCCCCTTGCAGCACGGCTGCCAGAGCAAATGGATTATACTGCAAGCCTTCCCATTGGGAATCTGCTTTTCTGTGAGGAATCATGCTCATTAACCAGGCAAAAATAAAGATGCTTAAAAAGAGATCATGTTCTTGGGCTCCTGTGAAATCACACCTGATGGCAAGTTTCTAGGTGGGTCTTTTTCCTCTGAGGCACTGCTTAATTAAAGTTGAACCCCACTGCTCCCTGACCAGGCTTCCTGGAAACAAAAGCCAGGATGCTGGGTGGGCACTGCCCTGCTGCAGCCTTGTGCCAGCCCCACTCCCATCTCCAGCAGCACCGTTGGGACTCCCTGGTGTTCACCGGAGTCTGTCCCTTCCCAGCCCCTCAGTCACAGCCCGGGAGGGACACGGGGTGGGGGGAGAGTCACCATTTCTGGTGCTCTTTTTTTGGAAGGGCCGTCCCTGGTTCACAACATTACACCACAAACCCAGCTGTAAAGTTTTGCCCCACCTGAAGATTATTTTCCTTCTCTGCAGGTCATTCTGGCAGACCTGGTGACTCAGAACAGCAAAGCAAAGCAAGGAATAGGAGACAGCACCAAAACCACTAAAATCCCCTCTTCTCTCCAAAGCAGACTATCTTTTGCAGGCTTTCTTCTGCACAAAACTCCCTTCGTTGCATCTGATGTGGGATTCAGCAGCCAGACAGCAGTACAAAGAGGCTAGACTTGATGTTTGTTTGGTGGCTGCACAGAGCCCTTGGAAACGTCTGAGGTTTTTTTTCCTCCTATTCAAAGCTTTACCTCCTGGTGAGTCACCGGAGGGCTGGCTGAAGGAGTGTATCATGCATAATTATTTGGAACAGCAATCTGACATGCTAACTCCTGTCACAAAATGTGCAATTTGTAATATACAGAAGGACAAAATGCAACATAAATGTTTTATAAGATTCCTTGCCTCATTTCATTCCCTCATTGCAGATTTAACCAAGAGGCCAGGCTCTTCTGAGGAGCTGCAGAAGGCAGTGTGTCAGTGGAAGGTGTGCAGGCTCACCACATTTCCCTGTGCCTGGGGCATCTCTGTGGCACAAAGCAAATGTTCCTTTGGTTTTCTCTGGCCAGGAGACTTCTCCCTGCCAGGCAACATGGCAGGACAGCATTCCTCAGGAAACCCTCCTTGGCCAGATGCTGCCTTGCTGTGGTGGTTCCAGTGGTCTAATGAGAGTTAATTCTGCAGGAAATAATTGGCATTTTGATTTTGAAAGGCAGCAGGGAAATAAAGGCAGGCAGTAACACAGAAATATAAAAATTAAATAAAATGTTAGCCTTTTGGATGGCCTTAGCTGGCCATGTCAACCATTCTCTGTTGGCTCTTCCCACACAGGAATCCAGCTCTCTTATTGCACAGCATAAGATTTGGGACCCATATTTTGGGCTCTGGGTCCCCACACACTTTATCTTCTCCACTGGGAATGTAGTCAGAGCAATAAAAGACCTGATACAAATGTGCCTTTTCCTCCCTTCGCTCATTTATGCAACTTACCAAGGCTCCCCCTGAGGCCAGAGGTGGCTTTCCCTGCACATCCCCAGCAAGCAAAACATCGGTGGGGTTTGCTTCCCTCATCACCACGCAGAGTTTACATTGCTTGTTAAGGCAGGTCTGGTTAAAGACCCCATTTATGTCTTTCACTCAGTGTTTTCATAAATAGCTTCAAGTGGCCATTTGGCAGGCTGGTGCTGCTCTCCATGCCTTGGGAAACAGCTCAGTCCACCCAGCAGTGTCCTCCTAGAGCCCACCATCCCTGGGAGGAGGTGGAAGCCCCTGCCCATGTGCTGCAGCAGGGATGTGCACCAGCCAGCATTGTTCTGGGGCTTTGGGGGTGCCCACGGTGTGGCTTGCCAGCCTGCCCAGTGCTGGATGGCATTATCATGTCAAGTTGTTCCCTCAGCTCTGAGCTCCTCCAAAACTCACCTCACCCAATGGCATCTCTGGCCAAATTAAAGGGCAGCTCAATCTGCCACCAGCTGCTGGCTGCCAGTTAGCAAGGCCTACTGGGGCAAAAGGCTGTAGCCTAAAGCCACTTAGGAGAAATTATGGTGTCTCAGGTTATTTACTGTCATAATAATAGTAGGAGGGTGACAGCAGGTGCTGCAGCAGCAGCAGCACAAGTTTTGCCAGTTCTTGTCTCAGAGCCTGACTGGATGGTGGCAGCACGAGGAGTGAAATTTGGGCTCCCCTGAGCCCTGGGAAGCAAAACAAAGCCCTGCAAGTTCAGAACAATGCCCATGCTGTGATCAACAGCTGTGAATGAGGAGAGCTCTGAGCGAGCTCGGCTACGAGCACAGCTGGATGTACACAGCTGCACCAGGGCTGCCCCAGCCGACAGACACGGCTGCTGCCAGCTTGCCGGGCTGGAGCTAACAGCTGTGAGCATTCCTCACTGGAATAGCAGGGCACTGCCAGGAGGGGAGCGTATCAGCAGTGCACTGAGACAGGGGGCTGAGTGGAGATTTCCCTCAGAGTCTCCATGTGCGAAAAGCCACTCCCCATCCATATCACATGCATCTTTGCAGCTCTTGGTAGCCAAGGGGCAGCAGCAATGGTGTTCTTATGATGAGTTCAAGGACAAGCTCCAGGTTGGCTCCTGACACTGCTTCCCAGCAAACTACATCCTGCAATTTGATGGGCATTGGAGTTTTGATTGATAGAAAACACAGCGGGTCAGCTGTCATCTTCAGAAATGAGAAGAAAAATAAGGAGTCTTTTTTTTTCTGTCTTTTCTTCTTTTAAATTTGACATCCTTGCTTCTACTTGCAATGTATAAGCAATTGTAGCTTGCTTGCTACTGTCAGAAGTAGTGTGGCCAGCAAGATCAGGGCAGGGATTGTCCCCCTGTACTTGACCCTGGGTCCAGTTCAGGGCCCCTCACTTCAAAAAGGACATTGAGGCGCTGGAGTGAGTCCAGAGAAAGGCTATGGAGCGTGTGAAGGGACTAGAAAATGTGTTATGAGGAGTGGCTGAGGGAGCTGGGGGTGTTTCTCCCGGAGAAAAGGAAGATCAAGAGAGATCTTATTACTCTCTACAACTCCCTGAGAGGAGGTTGTGGCCAAGTGGGGGTCGGTCTTTTCTCACAAGTAGCAAGAGACAGGGTGAGAGCAAATGGCCTCAAGTAGTGCCAGAGGAGGTTTAATTTGGATATTAGGAAAAAATTCTTCACTGAAAGAGTTGCAAAGCATTGGAACAGACTGTTCAGGGAAGTGGCGGAGTTGCCATCCCTGAAAGTGCTCAAAAAGTGTGTGCATGTGGCACTTGAGGACAGTTAATGGTGAACATGGTGGTGGTGCTGGGTTAATGGCTAGACTTGGAGGTCTTTCCCATCTGAATAATTCTACGATTCTATGACTTTGGTTTATGTTTCTCTTGCTACAGAGATGGTGTTCAGGTCCATGTGCTGAAACTCATGACAGGCACCTGGTACCCATGCACTGGGCTATCTGAATCCCCTGCATTCCGTGCCACAGTCTCTCCTCATCATTTTTGCTACCGTGGGCTTTTTTTCACCTTTCCCTCCACTCATTCAAGGACCTTTTTCCCCTTGGACTTTTGGAGGTGACTAGACTATTTAATGAATCTTGAAAAATCACTGGAGACCCCTTCCACCCAGCAGAGACCACTTCCAGCCAAAGAAAGGCAGGTATCAGAGCGGTTCCTATCACGGACGAGCCACACTCAGCTTTCCCCTAGGACCCAGACGGCTGCCTGGGGGCTGCTGGCTGACCTGCACTGCTCAGGATTGCCTTTAGCTCTTGCTCTGCACAATCCATGCAGCTGGGCATGGCAGTGGGTGGTGCAGGAGTGGGCAGGACCCTACCACTCCCCAGAAGTCTCCGACTGAGCTGTGCCAGCTCATGCCACTTGTGAGTCATCGGGGAATCACTGATGGGAAGGGAATGGCGCAAGGCGCTCCTCTCCCAAGCACTAATCATTAATCGTGGGGTCAGGGTCGCTGCTGACTCAGAGGCAACATTTAAGCATCAGGAGTCACGCCTGCCACACACCAGCACCTGCTGAAGGCAAAGAGCAAGCTGCCAGCTCCTGCCCTTGGGATCGAGAGCGCAGTGACAGGCAAAGAAGGGAATCACAGAGACAGCACCTGCACTGATGTCAGGGGGCTACACCATGATGTGTGAGAGAAAGCTGTATAAGTGTCACTGATGCCTGAACAGGCTTAACCTAAAACAGAGGCTAGACAAAGTTACGAGAATAAAAAGCAGATAAATTTACTGAAGGCCTTCAAGGTGCGTTTAGGGCAGACAAAGCCTTCTCGAGAGGCTACACCCAAAATGAATGCTGAGTCACAAGCTTTTCATATTTAAGTTCTGTCCATTAACATATCGAGCCTTAATCCTCCAATTACACTTTCAGGTGATGATGTCAATTACTCCAAATTTGCTCCCCCTTTTTCACTGTTGTTTACATATCTTGGGGCTCAGAGGCAGCAAAGTGTCCTTGGATCTCGGGCCTTAGAGGAATTGTTTTGTCTAAAAAAATGCTGGGAACAGAAGTTTTAGCACTCTATATGGAGTCCAGAGCCACACACTAAAACTACAGATACACGAAAATATAGAAGCTAAAAATCCTAAGGCATCAACACAAACCACAAACTTCCTCCCTGCCAGATAACACAGGCCTGAGTTTAGATGGCAGAGATGCTGCTCCACTTTACTGGTCAACTATTAACCTAATTTTTCATCTTCAAGACCACACATGTCCCATAGGAATTCAGAGATTGCCAGAGAGCTAATACCATATGTGATGTTTAAATATAACCTCCTGGTAGCTGATAAGAAAATCAAGGAAATAAATAATTTGAAAAGGCATGTGTTAGTGAATAAATTTTTAGAAGACTTAAAACCCAAAATGGGCTGTGAGCACAATTAACTTGGAGTGTCTGATCCTGGATTGAGGAGCTTATAGAGGAAAACAAATGTTTTGGTCTGTACAAAGTAAACTCAGCTACAAGTCGGACCAGAGCAATTCCTGCTGTACAGCTCTCAGCCCCAAGCCTGTGCTGTGAGTGCCCCTTTGGCTAAATGAGCACCAGCTGAGTGTCCTGAGTGGGATCTGCTACCCAGCACTGCCAGCGCTCTGTGTTCAGTGGGATCTTTCCCATACTTGCTGCTATTTCCTAAATCTCCATTAGCAGGCTGGTATGAGAGGGTCATACCCCAGTGTCCCCAGAGCTGCTACTCGTGACCCCCTAGAGAAAAGGCCAGCACACCAAAGTGTGGCGGTGACCCAATCTGCTTTGTCTATGAAAATCTGTGAGATCAGTCGGGCAGACTTTCCCCTCTGGACAGTGAGCCTGGGGGGGAGGGAGAAGGCAAGGCTGGGAAATTCCCCTCAGTTCCCTCCAAAGAGTCCGTTATACCCCTTTCCCCCTCCTATTAATTTCCTTATGTATGAGGTTGTTTTAATATGTATTAAGTCTAGAAAGTTCTGCGTTGTCTGTGTCCCCATTGGTTTATTTGAAGGTACTCCTCCCCCGTGTCATTCCATTGGGTATTTGTGATATGTAATCTCTCCCTATTGGACTGTCCCTACTGGATCCTCCCCTTTTTGTTTCCTTTAAAAGCCCCCTGCAACAGCCACTTAAGGCTCTTTTATATCTTTCTGCTTTTTTGCTGTCGGGTACTCCTGTCTTTGGGGGCAGGGACTAAAGATGTGAGCTGCAGGTACATCTGAGCCCCTCTCTCCTCCTTTGTCTCCGCTGCGCTCGCTGTAATAACCACGGTCTGCTGCCGGCCCCAGCTGGGGTCCGAAGGCAAGCAGCTCTCATCAGACCTTCCATGTGGATTACAGAGGAACAAGTGGTCCCGCGAGGCTCCAGTGCAGGAGCTCCAGGGCACGCATGGACAGGTCCCACTGCCTAGGCAATTGTGTTCTGTCGCCTGCTTGGCCACCGGGCGGTCTAGTGGGCAGCGACACCAAAGCACTCCAACCTGCAGGAGCAAGTCCTTACAGCTAGACCCAGTTCTCTTGAGTTTTAACCCAGATTAGCTTTTGTGCTTCCCTGGTTGGTGGTGCTGCTGCCTCTAGGTATCCAGCTCCAGTCACGTCAGATCATGCCTCTCCTGCACCTTTCTGGCCAGCCAGGACTTCCCACAGTGATTTTCCAGCTGCATTATTTTGCAGAGACACTGAGTAGCTGCTTCATGCTGAACGTGTGAGCTCCTGTCTGCACTCCCAACAGTTTAGTTGGTTGCTTGGGGACAAGAAGTAGTTTTAATGATGTTGCCCTTGTTTCTTAAAATGCACTTGTTTTTCTGCAGCTTTTTTTTTCCTGCCGTACCACTGTCATAAGCAGGAGTTTGCTGTGAGCTTCCCAACATACACCTCTCTCAGCTGGCCTCTCCCCCTGGCAGCACTTTATTTGCTGAAGGTGAGGGACACATGGATGCATATTAGGAAAGCATGGCAAACAGCCAGAGGGGCAGCGGGTGGTCATTTTCTACATCCTCCCAAATAAGTGCTCACCTCTGTGTTTGCAGGGAGAAAGTAAGGATTTGGGCTTTAAATGTATTTTGGAGTAGAGTTTGGGTTCAAAGCTGAAGCAGTTGACTAAAATCTCAGCATCTAGGGTGCTTTTATGGTTGGTGGTTGCTAGAAATCTGGGGGGGGTGGGGGGTGGGTTGTGCGGCATTCCCACCAGCTCCAAGTGGAAAATGGAAAAAGCATGTTGTGGCAGTAGGTAAGAGCCAGTGTGGCAGAGCTGGTGTGGGCTTGAGGGATGCATCACATGGGCCTTCCCTGACGCGGATTTTTGGTGTTAGATTTGAGGACTGGCTCTGACTGCTTTCTGTTGGCATGGAGAGCCTTTAAGCAAATTAAGAATTGTATTTTGTGCTACATGATGCCGAGAAGAAAATCTGTCTCAAAATGACATTTCCACCTCAAATTTTTCCAATGCACTCTGCAGAGGCAAGAAACCCAGAAGGTTTTCCTGATTCTGCCAGGGGCTCTTGAGTGGATTACAATGCTTTGTTTTCCTTTTGGCAAGGCAGAGGCACCAACCCTGATGTAGCTTTGCAGAAATGTTTGAGCTCTAGAAATGAAAAATGTTATTTTGCCTGTGTTTTGACTTTTTATTGTAAGCACTTGCAGGACTCCAGTAATTATTTTGCTTTGTTTGTTTTGTTTTCTAACAAAGAAACATCTCTTCAACCTAAATTCAGTGCCCCCATGTTTGTGAGCAATTTGCAATTAGCAAACAATATATCTCTGTGTGTGGGGCAGGGGAAAGGACCATGTTAGTACAGCGGGTGATGGGTTTTTCTCCAAATCAGCAGCATGTAGGAAAATACAGTTAAACCTGTGCATTCCTGTTTCTTTCCTGATGCAAACATGGGTATTGATGACAAGGTTATTGATAGAAGCTGTCCCTGAACTGATTCACAGATTTCAGGAATGTTCTCCCCAGCTTGCTCCTTGCACTTGGCCCCTACTATGGCCCTCTGCATCCTATACCCTACACCCCTCTCCCACCTGCTTAGAAGGCATTTGCAGGCTTTGCTGGCATCTATAAGGATATTTAAATTGGAAAATGAAAGCATTGCATATCAAGAGCATCCTTTGAAATTATAGTCAATCCCTCTTTAATTGCTGCAACCCCCATGATCCCTGCTTAACTGTAATTTTTTTATTGATCTACACCAGTGCTCAAGTTTTCTCCCTTGCCTTGTCTGCTACAGGTTGGATACACCTCTGCCTCTCCCTCTTCCCTTCTCTCTGCCCTTTCTTGAGGATGTTCCTGGCAGTATATGTGAATTTTATTATGAAAGAGAGTGGTTATTATCCAGTGCAGTAGCTTGGAAAGGGCTGGAATTTGCATTTTAGCATGGAGGAAGGAGATTTGCTGCCATCTGCACCTGGTGAGAGAAAAAGCTCCACAGCTGGAGGCAGCTGCCAAACTTCTGCCAAGCACCCTGCCTGTGAAATAAAGCAGGCTGCTCAGTTCTGCACCCAGTACAAGTGTTAAGTCTACTAATATATTATCAGGCAAAGTGCTTTTAATCACAGAATATATTTGGATTGCATACAGCTGGATCTAGGCATGAGAGGAAATAGCCATACACATGCAGAAAGAGGGTTTTTTATTCCATTTCCACAGTCTAAGCATGAGATTCACTGGGTTATTATCCTGGTACTCACGTGAGTACTAAACACAATTCATATCTGTCACACACATGCACTGCGGAGCAAAATGAAACTCCTGGAAATTTTACAGCAGATACAATTAACCTGTTGTCAGCCCATTACATGAGGCTGCTAATAAAAATAAGGGGGGAAAGCAGGAGAACAAATTTACAATGCTATTTCCTTACTGCATGGGCAAATGCCCTGTATTAGGCACAAAATTTTCCAAGAGCAAAGTCCTGGACTGGGAGGGATATGGTAGATAGGGGTTGGTGCAGTAGATGATGACATTGTGGGTTAATGATGCCATCATACTGACTTACATTATCTAGGTAGTTAAATATACACAGAAGTGGTTTTTTTAATGATGAATGCTTTTGGGTCACAGCTGTCAGCTGCTACACATGAGGGCTGTGCAGGGGTTGCAGGTGGGTTTTGGGGCCAGCTGCTGGACTTCCCCACAGGGCTCTGCCATGAGCAGACCCTGCAGCCCCAGGAACTCCCTGAGTGCTGACTCTTCTGCCTTCCTAGCAAAGGGGAAGGGGCAAGCAAAGGGGCTTCCCAGCTGAATTCAGGGGTACGTGTGGCACTGTGTCCTACCCCAGCTCTGCAAAAGCCTTCATCCTCACCACCACTCTGCACCATAGGAGCCTCTGGCTTGGGGGCCGAGTTCACATCTCAAGGACAAGGTGGTCCCTTCCAGGCTGCCTCCGACGGTCTGTGGCTCCTGGCCCTGGGATGCCAGTGTGTGGGCTGGGGCCCCGGACCAAAGGTACCAGCACTGGGACAGCATTTCTAGAGTGTTGGGGCAAAAGCTGGGACTGCTATTGAAGGATATTCATGTGGGTAGTTAACTTGGTACAGGAGCTGTGGGGCAAACCATCCTTATGCTCCCTGTCTGTGGGGGCAGCCCTGCTTGTACTGGAGAGTGCCAGAGCCTGGAGCCTGGGTTTCTCACCCTGGGGGTTACTAACTCAACTGCAGAAAAAACTGTCAACAGTTAATTTCCTTCCCTTCTTATTTGTTTTTCATGAGTCACTCCGTAAATAACTGTCCATGCTAAATGCTCATCTGGGAAGGTTTCAGTGTAGGACCCACCAAAACTGTGTTGCTGGTAGTACTGAGTGCCAGCATTCCTCTGGGAATCCTGTCAGCACGAGCTGCAGATCAGCCTGCAGGTAGCCTTTGAATATCCCCAGCAGTACAGACATTTGATTCCACAGGTAAATTCAAATTGAAAAGGTAATGTTTAATCAGCACTTAAGTAAGCAATATAATAGCATGTGGCCCCTGCTCAAACTCGTTTTTTCTAGTCCAGCTTCTGTCCAATGCTGACCAAGACTTTGACGGCTCTGCTGTGCTGCTCCCAACCAGGTCTTTGTCTGTGTGTCTTGCTTTTCAGGAGGCTGTGCTGCAATCACACAGCTCTGCTTCATGAGCCTCGCACACTCCTGTTCATCTCAGGCTGCTGTAGTAAATCAGGAGGAATCTCACTGGCATCCATGGCATCAGCATAAAAGCAATAACAGCCACATCCAGAGTAGCAGGGTGATTCATTGCCTTGCTATTTGCAGGCTGGGTTTGCATGGCTGTTGTGGATGCAAAGGGAAGGGAATATCCACAGCTTGGCATTACTCTTCTCCTGCCTGCCTCTAGTGCCATCCTTTCATGTGTCTTAATGAGGAGGTCTAACGTGTCAGTGGGAAGGAGATGGGTTTACAGGAGCCACGCTGAATTCCTAGTGCCTTGTACTTCTCTGGTTGTGGGTGGTGCACACCAGTTGGTAAAATGATACAGGATCTTTCTATCCACCCCCCAAAAATTTGGGTGTTTTGCGGATCCTTCCAATACTGACTCTGCAGGGTCACCTGGGGAGAGGCGGGAGGCAGGGAGTGCTGTGGCTGGACAGGGAAGCCACACCGGGATGATGGATGGATCCCGACACCGGGATCAGGTCCAGCCCCGAGCACCAGAGCAGCGGGACGTGCGAGGCTGCGGCAGGAGGACCAGCAGGAGAGGATGGGTGAGCGCCAGGCTCCCACCTCTGCCTTCCTCCCTGACCTCTTCCTCTTTGTTTTCTTCCTGTTGCTCAGAGCGAGCTGCTGAGTCAGAACAGCAGGAGCAGGAAATTCTCTGTTTGGAGGGTGAGATCAGAGTGTTGTTCCTGCTAAGCAAAAGCAATTTATTTTGCTTTGCTGGCGATTTCAGCATGACCAGGAGGCTAGGCAGTGTGCTCGGTGGCCACCCTGCTAAAAGGCTGCTTGTTTTCCTCACACCATCACGATAGCACAGATTGTAAATACCATTACACTGGTTTCACATATTAAGTATTGCGTATACTGTAATGAAGTGTGAGTTGGATTATTATAAGAACAGGTCATAAGACTTCTTCCACACCCATTTTCACAATAAGTAATTATAATTATTCCATCCCATCCTGAGGACTCTAAATTTTAATTATATTGTAAATTGTTGTGAAATGCTTAATCTAACACAAGAGAAAACACAAGGGGGAACAAAGAAGCATCTTTTCATTTAGGGATGTTACAATGGTTAACAGAATGATCTTAGAGGTTTTATTAGCTAAGAAAGTGGGACTTTATATTGATGGATAAAGGTTTGAATTTAATTGTTTTTCACTCTGAAGGCTTACAAAGAGATACTTTCATTGGGCTGCAAATGATATTTCCCTTACAATGCAGAGGACATCTTTTCTCTGTCTAAATGAAAAGCACAGCTCTGTTGCCTTTCTTCATAAGTGGTCCTTTCAGTTGGAGAGTTTGCTTGGTGAAGCCCACAAAAGAGAGAGCAAAATATGTTTCTCTAAGAGCCTCTCTCATAGAGCAAAGTCAGGATTTTCTTTCAAAATTTTTAGTGCAAAATTCAAAAAGGAGTTCTTAACAGTTTATGGCAACAGTGCTTTGGCAGTACTCATTTTGACCAACTGTGCATTGGTTTGAAATGATACTGTTTTCCCAGATGCACATTAATCTCCCTGCTCCTGTGGGTCATGGCAACAGACCCAAAACCCTCACAATCCACAGTGCCCACATGTTAATTTATATTCTTAAATCATAGCTAAAGTCATCCTGTTTTTCCCTCTCCAAAAGTATTTCAATTAGATGCCCACAATTTTGATGGCTAAAATCAAGACCTGTGTATCTTGCCTTATGTGAATATGTGAAGAGGAACCTGAAGAGCTTCTATTTTAATAAGGAAAAGGTTAAGAGTTGGGTTTATTTCTCCCCTCTCAGTCGGTTTTGCGGCTTGAGTAGCACAAAGCTATTCATAATTTTGCAGGTTACTGGACTTCCTCCACCCAAAAAGCATTTTGTGCTTTCCCCAGCTTCCCCTTCTGCTCAGAGGGCTGGGCAAACCATGGTAACACTGGAGTCGGGGGAGCATGGGAAGCTGCTGAGCTCTCCCAGACCCTCGGAGTGCAAAACATCAAAGGATGTGGTCCAGCTCTCCTGATTCATGCTCTTCTTCCATGCTCCTTGCACTGACGCAGATCTTGTTTTTTGCTCACAAAAATGCAGCCTTGTTATTATTTCAGAGTTACAAGGGGAGGAATGAGCACGCTTTGAGTTGCTGCTTTTTCCAAAGGCTCTTTCTCAGTTCAGGAATAAAAGGACAGGGGTTTTTTTTTCCCAGTGTGAAACACTGCAGTGTCTTCTGCTGGTGCACAAACCAGCACAAACCCTCTTGGGTGAAGAGACTATTGGTGATCTCCTCAAAAAGTGGAAACCCCTGGGGCTGCTCACTCTACCCCACCTGTGCTCTGCTTGAACCCCCAAGGTCTCCCTGCAGCTTTTGCAGAGGTGAGGGATGAGCTGATACATGGAAGAAGGAGCTTTGCATTGCTGAGGAGCAGGGAGTGCAACTGTTTGGTGGAGTCTACCTGCAGATGGCTGGAGCTGCTTGAGCTGTTGGCCTCTTTCACACTTCCACCAAGGTGTAGAGCAGGAACTCATCTTGGGCAAAGACTTTCTGGGCATGAGAAGAAAAGGCTTAACTAATGGACAGTGTAATTAAATAGTGGGAAATTGCCATCTTCATTTCCTGTACCCTGCCCTGCAAGGATAATAACAGGTTAGGCCATATCAAAATGTTCTTGAATACCTTTAGTGACATGACAACAAAAGTTATCTGCAAAAATTTCTAGAAATTCATGGAGTCAGCAATGTCTCTTGGCATTTGACAGTTCTGGTCTTGCTCTAGCAAGGCTGCTCCTCACAAGCAGTGGTTTGGTAGTAGATAGGTGCCATGCTGTCTTTCTGAATTCCATTTGCTTCCAGAAAGACTGCAAAACCTTCTGTCCCTCTCCAGTAACAATGGTTACATGAGTGATCCCACTCACACAAAGTCTCCTTCTGTAAAGAACTGTTTGGAAAGAGGAGTATGGGGTAAACAAAGCTTTTCATGGGCAATGCAGAACAGATAAAAATTAGGATTTTTATCAGCCCTCTAGTGATAAAATAGGGCTGTGACTAGAATAACTGGTCAGTGAGACAGCTATTATCCACAGAGTGCTTTAGACAAAAATCATGCTTCTCCAGGGCTGAATTTGTTGTGGAAATTGGAATTCATTCCCTAAAGAAATCACATCCCAGAGCAATGCCATTATAAATGCATGGCCAACAGGTGGAAGACAGCAGCCCTTGGCCATGGCAAACATAAGTGTGGTCACTTTAGCTGTTAGCTTGTTCTCCTTCCTCCCATGCCATTTCCCATCACTGCGATGCTGAGGCAGATCTGCGTGGCTGTCATGCCCATGGCCAGTGACCCTCACAGCCAGGCAATGGAGAAACTCTCCTATGGCTATGGGGTGAACAGTTTGGTGTTTTCTACTCCAACTGCTTCATCCTTCAGTCACATTATCCTAGCTCAGCAAGCAACACAAAACCAATTTTTAATTCAGGAGAATGGCTGAGACATTTCTTCAGGGTAAAATAAACAAAAATGTTGGCTGTAGGTTGTCACCAACTCCTACTCATTTTCATCCTGCTGCACTGGGAATTAGAGTGCAGTTTAATAATACATAAGGACAGGAATGATGCATTGAGGGCTTAAAACTGATTTTAGTCCTCGTAGCTTACTTTACCACAGAATAGTGCAGCACTGAGGTGCTGTGTGTTTATAGTTGTGGAGCAGCATGGGTTACAGCAAAGGATGTGCCTCTTTTGGAGTGAAAATGGATGAGTTTATAATTTAATTGGGGTGTTTACGATGTGCAAGTGCCATGCACGATTGGTATATGTGACACACATCAAAAAAGCAGTGTGCCCGAACCGTGGGATGTGTGATCCCATGGCCTTTCTCACCTGTCCAGCCCAACTCAGTGGCACTGTTGCACCCTCAGCTTCTCTGGCTCTGATAGCAGCAATCAAAATAAAGGTGGATCCTGATTTTTTCCAGGGGGATGGAACTCTGCACTTTGCACTTGCTGCTATGGGGAGCCAAGTGGCCACTCTATATGCCTGAATCCCAGTAGAACTCATAAAGAAACAAGTACAGTAAGTGATTGCTTCTATTAAGATGTCCAAAACTGATTTCCTGCACTGACCACAGCTTAATGAATAATGTTCCCAGCAAAGTTTGAAGGTACAGGTTTGGAAAGTGTTGTTGCTACAGATGTCCTTAATGATGCTAAATCCTCCTTTTCATCATGCTCCAGTGCTTTTGTGTGGAAGCTCTGTACTGCACATGTCCTCACATCTTTGACCAGCGCTCACACTTAATTTGCTGCTGCTGCTAAGGGAGCTCCTATTATGATTCTGAAAGCTGCATCAACAAGATTGTTACAGGAGCAGGTCTGAAAAGATGCTGCAGAGCTGGAAATAGCTGGGAGGGGAGACTGGCTATACAAGCTGGTCACTGCTGCTGACTGCTGTTCCAGGCAGCTGGAAGTCAAGGCAGGTTTAACCAAGGGTGTGCTAAAACACTCATGGCCCTTGTGCTCAGGTTTGGCCCAGTCCAGCTGTGATTCCAGGTGTTTTGTCTCACAGAAAAGCCACCTGCCAGAAGTGGCCAGGTGACTGCCTTGTTTTTCTTTCCTGAGAAGCTCCAAGCTGTCATGGTCTTGTGGAGCACTGGCAGCAGTAAAACATGTGACTGCTGGATCCCTGCCTCCCTCTTGGTGTCTCCCCTTCCCTGCATCGCAGTCTGAATGGGTCTCTGGGATGGTGAGTGGGACAAACAGGAGAAGCTATCTGTCAAAAATCTATTAAAATTATGTTCTTGATAGGTAGTGCATTTGCATGTGTAATGGCTGAGGTGCTTTCCCTGGCTTATGCCATCGCCAGTTCGGGAATGGCCATGAGGCATGTCTGCCCGAAGCTACAGTGAGCAATACTGGAAAGTGCTGGGTGGAGCAGGGAGTGGGACAGCTATTATGTGCACATGGTCATTACACATGTAAACACGATATTAAAAATAGAGCTGGCTGAATACTGCCAAGCATTTCTCTGGCTACCCGTTGGAATTAAAGACAGACATGGGTTTGGCTGGAATCCCTGCCATTTTCTTCATCATTCCTGTGACCAATTCAGTGTAAGAGAAAAGTGCCTGCTGAAAATGGATAATAAACTGATGTGTGTCAGTATTTAAATGAAAAAGTTTTGTTCCATATGGGGTGGGACACTGTTCAACACAGCAGTGGCAGAACAGGATCTCTGAAACCTCCTGCCAAGGATTTGCATCCCTCCGTCGAGGAGCAGAGGCTGTTAAGATGCAGTAAGTGAAGACAAATCACACTGGAGAGTGCTCAGCAAATTGGGCTCCTGGGGGATTGATTCACACCAGGGGAAGAGTGAAGACCAGCACAGTCACTCCAAAGGAAAGAGGTGCCCCGTATTTTCATCCATTGTCATAAGAAGCTTTTCATCGCAGAAATGACATGGGAAAAGTGGGAACCTTTGGACTGAGAATTAGTGAACTGGGACAGAATGTGAAAGAAAATCCTAAACCCAGAGACCCTCAGGCTGAAAGGCTTAAATTGATCCTGAATATTCAGAAGAGGTGAAGAGCCAGTAAAATTATTTGAAGGCTTGGAAAAAAGTCCTTACTCATGAGCACTTCAGTCTGTTTAGTTTATGATAAAAAGAGAGACTGAGAGGTGATGTGATCAGGGTGCAAAGATACTTTTCTAGGGACAAAGCAGTGCATACTAAAAAGGCTCTGTAAGCAATACTGCCTCCTTGTTTCCTTATATTTTCCCATCTGTCTGTCAATATAGCAGGAAGAAGAAGACAGACCTGGGACAAACTTCCATAAGTTCATCTGACTTCAATGCCTGACATGCAATTCCAGTCACTATATTTTTCACATAAGTTGCTCTATACCAAGTAAGTGCCCCTCAAGGGTAAGGAGGGGATTCCATTTTTACCATCCAAAATTCAGAACCAGGTGAGTCTCCTAGAAGCTCTCACCTGCTCACATCCTCTCTTGCCTTCCATGCAGGGAGGGTCTGGACCAAATGTGGTGTTCTCCCAGGGTTTGAAGGTAAGGGAAGGGTCCTCCCAAATCTCCTCCAGGTCTCCAGCAGAAAAACCGAACCTGTGCTGCTCAGAATGCTGGTGGGAAGTGCACTCTGGAGTGGTTAATGGGGTCATTCTCAGACTTTTGGAAATCTTGGGTAGTTTTTAAAAGTAATAACCTATTTCAGGAACTAACTTACTTTGAAGGAAATTAGAGAGGTAGAAAGAAAAAACAATACAACCTCCAGCTCTCACCTCTGCTCCTTGTCTCTGCCTAAGGGATTAAGCCGTTAAAACCTAATGTGAAACAAATATTTTTCAGGCAAATGATGGCAAGATAAAAACTTACTTTTCTTGTTGCTAGAATTGACAAAACCAAACCCAACCCCTCCACACTTGGACACACATAAAAAAGATGTAACTTAGTCCTGGCATGAGATATAACATACAAGGTGTTTCTATTATTAGAAACCAGGATCCACACTGGGAATAAACAGTGCAGATTGATAAAGCAAATAGCAGGTCAGCCAGGATGGGACCGCAGAGGGAGGATGGTTTCTATGGCGATGGAGAACAGCCGTGATGGGAGGTATCATGTGTAGGCGGCAGCGAACAGCAGCTTTGCTCCCAGCAAAAGTGGTTAGTTGCTTTGGAGACAGGTGCGTGCTCCGAAAAAATCACCTCCAAGGGAATAGGACAGAGACGAAAGACATTGCAGAATAGCAGCTATGCCATGGGCTAGCCAGGAGGTTAACAAATGGGGCAGTATTAAATGTGATGCATTTTGGTCATTACAAATTCTCTTCTGTTCTTAAACACCACAGCCATGAGCACACAGTTCAGAAACAGCACATGTCTGGAGGCACAGCATCCAGGTGACAGTGGAGAGAGCAGTGAAGAAGTCTACAAATTAAGCAGTAAATAAAAGCACAACTGGTAGGAGGAATAAAAATGGCATTTCGGAATGAATGTGTGTGCCTCACTGAAGTCGCCACTGCAGCAGATCTTAGCACGTGAGCTGATCAAGACTCCAGGAAATTCTTCTTGGTCTCCCACACCACCAGGAGAGGCCCACAGGAAGATACCAGCAGAAAGGCAGTTGGTGGGATGGTCTCTCTCCTCTTCTACACAGTCCCAGGCCAGGATAACACACAATTGATTATTCAACCTAGAGGTTTCTCCTCTACCGAAAGAGGGTAACCTCACATGGTGGAAATCATTAAAAGTGAGCACAATGACATAGCTCATAAAGTGGATGAATCTTGCTTGGTGGACAGCACATATACAGTTGATGTTTGGGAACAAGGTGGGACCATGTCTCTTCAAGAGGATCCTCTAGTCTTCCCCCAGACTGTCCAAACCTGAAGAGATCCTGCCTTGTCTTTTTTTCTGGCTGAGTTGAGGCTAAAGAAGGGACTTTGCCAGACCCGTGAGACTCACCTGAACTGCAGTGTATGGAGACACATGTTTATGGATCCTCTTACCAATGTCTGCATGGCCCTTGTGACTGCTTCAGGTGTTACAGAGATGAAAGTGGTTAATGCTCATGGCACTCACATGATGTGTAAACTCTTGAAGTCTGCAGAGGCACAGATGTGGACAGGAGTAAGGAAGGAGGGCACCTCTGCATCGCTCTGCCTGGCTGGCTGTGGGTGCTGGGACTCACATCGGGCTCGGTGAGGCAGGAGCCAGGGGCTGCTCCCTGCCCATGTGGGGCAGGGTGGAGCACAACCTGAAGGTGCCCACGTGGAGCAGTGAGACCAGATCCCAAGCTCCCCCCATGCTCCTCAGGGATGCAGGAAGGGAGTGTGGGAGCTGTTCACTGCCCATTCCCAGGCGATGAAGTACCAGCATCCATCAGCAGTGACAACACTGGCACTAAACCAAAGCTTCCCCAATTTCACATCAGTATTGTGTTGTACTCCACCAGCATTGGCACCACTGAAATAGGGATAGATGAGTAACCTCAGGTCCTCCTCCTGACCCACAGGCCTGAACAGCAGGGTCAAAGCTAAAGGATTACGAGCTACCACAACGGGACCAAAGAAGTTCTTTGTCCATACTGGAACATGGGAAGCTGATCATATATCTACCCTAGCCCCTTAGTAGCAGGGCTTTAAGAAGCTGAAAATGGCTTTAAAAAGTAATTATATTTTGAGAACTACTCCTACAAATTTTATTGTGCTCGTGGGAATATAGTTCATATCCTTCCATATATTGAATAATTTAATGTATTTTGCAGAGAAAATTGATAATTTCTTACTGAAAAAGTGGTTGCTTAATAGAAAAATGGAGATTTACATAGATTCTTGATTTAACCAATTTAAACTTCTTAAATTTTCTTAAACTTCTAAATTTTTGGACCAGTTTNGATTCTTGATTTAACCAATTTAAAATTCTTAGTAAATTTTTGGACCAGTTCTTTGTATATGAAAAGTTATGCTCCTTTTTTTTTTGCCCCCAGAATCATACTCTTTTGCTGCTCAACACCATTCTTATTGGAAAGGATTTACCAGCTGTGCAATAGTGAGACTGAAATGGTGTGTTTATCCCCCTCCCAGAGCTTCTTCCTGCCCTGCAAAGGACATGGATTTCAATGCACCAATGTATCCTCCCAGGCAGCTCCTTGTCCTGAAGAGTAACAAGAAATAAAGTCTTTGAGAATGAAGGTAAATCATAACTCTGTCTCCTTTGCTATCATTTGAGCCACATTCACTTTATTTTGGAGTCATTTTCTCAGCAAAATTCCTCCCTGATGTGTTGTTGAAGATAGTGTATCTCTGTAAGGTGCTGACACTTGCTTTTCTCCTGCAGTTACATTGGGATGGAAAAGGATTTTTAAAGTAGCTAGACCCTCTGTTTTGACCATTTTCCTCGAAGTTTTTTAAGTGGTCATTGCAAATGAGTCCTTTCTACAGCAAATTCTCTCAGGGAGCTGAAATGTAATCACCTGAGTGTGATACAATCCAGGTGAATTTGTTACAGCATTTACAGGGCAACTTTTTCCCGACCCCAACAAGAAGATTCCTTGGAAAATAAATGTCAAATAATATGACTCATGCTCCTAAAAAGTTTTAAAGAGGAAATTAAAGATAAGTTCAGCTTTATGAACAGTCATGTCTATTAACCATTAGTCATTACTGTTTGTGAGTGACAGTGACTATGTTTCTGCTTTATTTTGTGTTTCGTGTTCACAGCCCCTTTCCACTCTTTCCTTACAGAAGAGCATGGATTTTTTGACCGAGAATGTGTCTTTGATGTTTCTGAATCTCAAGACTGAAGTTTTTTTAAACTTCAGCTTAAAATGGAATTTAATGCTGTACAATCCTGCCTAACTGATTTGAACTGACTTAAGCCACGCCTACAGTTGTGAGCTACAGGACATCATCTGCAGGTGAAATGATGAGATCAGCCCTGGCTATATGCAATATAAATCCAGAGCTGGCCTTTCCTGGGGGTAGCACAGCTGTAGTAGTAAATACATACCAAAAGAATTTGCAATAAGAATCAAACGTCTAGATTCAGGGTTTTACCCAAAGGAGGATGCTTGTCATTGCACTGGAATGGGATTAATTAAAGGCTATTTAAAAACTAATTTTCTCTGAGATTTATGGAAATTATTATCCATCAGAGCAAAATGTGCTCCGTGAGCACCATAAACACATGCCTGTAGTCAACAGGAGACCATGAGCTACTTGTGGAAGAGTGCAAACACTTCAGACAGCTCCATGGCAGCAAAAGCTT
This sequence comes from Pardalotus punctatus, assembly GCA_013400915.1. Taxonomy (NCBI): domain Eukaryota; kingdom Metazoa; phylum Chordata; class Aves; order Passeriformes; family Pardalotidae; genus Pardalotus; species Pardalotus punctatus. The sequence goes on along the minus strand of VZTX01031479.1, from coordinate 177,501 downwards.
GCCCCTGGGAAAAAGAGGAGAGATCCTCCTGCTGTGGGGCCCAGATGAACTCTCCCACTCACTTCTGAGGCTTCCTTGAAAACCTCCCAGCCACACACTGACGTCCATGGATTCTGTTCTGTTCTTGACATTTAAGAGGGTCACAGAATGAAGTTATTTGATAGAAAGCTCCTTGTTCTGGCCCAGTAACAAGTGTATGCTGGTTTAGAGCATTTTTCTACATAGCTATGCTGAAGTCTTCTAAAAAATGCATGTGCAGGCAGCTCATTCTACAAATCCTATGGCAACCATGGATGGCTGGCTGAATTCAGATGTGCAAGGCATATACATTGAGAAATGTTAAATTCAAATTGAGAAGACTTTCTAGAAATATTATTATTCACCCCCCCGCTATCAAGAGATCATAGCAATCCAACAAGATCTGACTGCTTTGAATTATTATTCATGTACCATAGAATATGTATTTTTTAAGTAACATTGTAAATTAATGTTAGCAAAACGTAATTTGTAATTTAAATGTAAATCAGAATTGACTAAGAATATAATTAAGCTTTGAATGCCTAGGTAGTATCTACAGACTATTTTGAGGCTGGCTTTTTACTACAATTTTAAAGCATATTATTTGCCCTGAATGCCTCAATGCATATTATCTGTAGATGTGTGCTATAAAAATGTAAATAATAATAAGAGATTAGGTTCCACACTGTAGAATCCTAGACTGATACATTTCTGTGAAACTGAAAACTGCTTTATGCAGAGTTTTATGGGATTCTTTACTCGTGCATGGAGACTGACTCAGCCAGGGGGATGTTACGAAGAAACAGTCCCCCTGTAACTGGAGCTTCTACTGCTTGAATTTAATATTTTAACAGAAGTAAAAACCATGATGTTTTCTATTTTATCAAACAACACGGTCATGTAGCTCTAAGTAGTACACACATTTACATTAATATTTGCTTCAGTGCAAGGTAATTGTAAGTGTATATAGAATATACAATTCAGTTCATCCCCTTATTGAAATCACTGAGTGGTTGCATAAATGTTTTGGTACTGGCCAAGCTGGTGTGCAAAGTTATCACTGCTCGCCCAGCCCACTGCTAACCCCTCAGCACGGGTATTTCCCCACTGATGAAACCACCTCTGGGCTGTGCTGTAATGTGGAACCACAGGAATTAGTGAAATTATCTCAGCTGAAAGAAAGACAGAAACCCATGTAGATACACCACCAGAAACAACTGCCTGTGAGGTTGAAATGTAATTCAGATTTTAGAGTAATAAAAATATTTTCTGACAGAAAGAGGCTTTGTAGCAGCAATAAGCAATGGCTGTCGGACTGCTTGCTCCTGAATATCAAATACATAGACTCTCCTTGCTCTTCAGTGGCCAACTACATAGATTTTGAAAGGAGAAGTGCACAAAGAGGGTGCACAGGAAGGACAGGCAAAGGCTTTGAGGACCAAGTGTAGACTGCATGTGGCGGGTTGTACCCAGCTGGATGCCAGGCACCCACCAAAGCTGCTCTATCACTGCGCTCCTCAGCTGGGCAGGGGGGCTAAAAGAGAACAAAAGGCTCATGAGTTGAGATAAGGGCAGAGAGAAATCACTTGCTAATTACTATCATGGCAGAAGAGACTCCACTTGGGGAAACTACTTTATTACCAATCAAATCAGAGTAGAGTAACAAGAAACAAAACCAAATCCTAAAAACACCTTCTTCTCCACCCCTCCCTTCTTTCTGGGCTCAGCTTTACTCCCTAATTCCCTCCTCTCCTCACCCCAGTGCTGCAGGGGGATTGGGAATAGGGGCTACAGTTGGTTCATCACACCTTATCTCTGCTGCTCCTTATTCCTCAGGGGGAGGACTCCTCACTCTTCCCCTGCTCCAGCGTGGGGTCCAATCCCCTTTGACAGGCAGAAGTGAAATTACTACTGACAGCTAAAATTAAGATTTTAATAATTACCTGAGCTCTTCTTTGCTTAGACCCAGCAGGAGAACATCCTACGATGTGCAGTGTGTCAGCCACTTATCTTGAAGTAAATGAAAGCTGAGGCTTTGCAGCATTGGAAAGATGTTCAGCAACTTTCAGCATTAGGTTCAAGAGTATTCTCTTAGTATGAAGAGTTCAGCGGGAAGTTCATCTTGTATGAGTGAGGACAGACAAATAGTATTCAGAGTGTAAATGATGTTTAGTATTGCTGAAATAGAAGAGGGGGCGAACACAGAAAGGGAACAAAATATTATAGAAGATTAAGAGGTGAATTAAGATGATGGCTTCTCTCTTCCCACACAGAGGTACTGATTTCACACCCTTTCAGAGTTTGTATTTGACTGGATGCTCACAGAGCCTTTCAGCATTGCTTTGGTGTCTGTTCAGTAAAGAAATAGTCCAGCCTTTGCACATGGACGAGCCCTGAGTATGGCTGTAGTGTTCTGTAAGGGTTGTCCAAGGGCAACCTTGACTGTCTAGTCCTTGGTGTAAAGAAATCAGGTCCTGTTCCAAGGGAAATGCCATCTGCTTTGGAAATTACAAAACAATGATTTTAGTTAGGAAATTCTGATGCTGCAGGAGTTACTGAAGGCTGAGTGGGGACCTACAGCCAAGGGACACTGGAGAGATGGTCTCCCATGTTGACTACCATTTCTTCTTCCTTGGGGAAGGGTTGTGAGATGTCTCTAGAACAAGATCCATCTGCCACTTTGTGGCACCTGTTTGTCTCCTCTGGAGTCAGATATGCTGGCTGAAAAGCCATCTAAGGTTGTCTGGTTCTGTGATTTTGCCTGGTGATTTAGGGTTATGAGCCTCAAACTTGAGTTTCTGCAGTTGCTTCAAGAAAACCTTGTTTAGACTGATGTGGGATTTCCTAAAGATGTTCCCCAAAATTTGTGATTTTGCAGAATTAGTGTCTCATGGAAAGGTGGGTTATTGCAGTGTGTGTGTGTGTCTCTACTCCAAGATGCTGCTCAAAGCAGTAATGCAAGTCACCCATCACCTTCCCTAGCTGATCTAGAAACCTCCATTGACAGAGACTCCTCCCTGACACATGCCTGTCCCAGATCTGTGCTACCCTCCTGAAAAAAGAGGCTTCCTTCTGTCCAGTCCAAACCTCCTCAATGGCCTGTCTAACAGCAGGACAGCTGCTGTGGCTTCGGGAAGGTTTAATGCCACTGGTCTCTCTGAGATGGATGTCTGTTGCCTGGGGCATGATCTGCATCAGCCATCATTGAGGAAGAGGAGTTCTTAGAATTGCAGAATGGTTTGGGTTGGAAGGGACCTTAAAGATCACCCAGTTTCAATCCCCTTGCCATGGGCAGGGACACCTTCCATGAGACCAGGTTGCTCAGAGTCCCTCACAGCCTGGCCTTGAACACTTCCAGGGATGGGGCACTCACAGCTTCTCTGGGGAACCTGTTCCAGTGCCTCACCATTCTCATAGTAAAGAACTTCTTCCTAATATCTAATCTAAATCTATCTTCTTTCAGTTTAAAGCCATTGCCCCTCATACAATTACTACACACCCTTGTAAACAGTCCCTCTGCAGTTTTCTGTAGCCTCCCTTTAGGTACTGGAAAATCACTCCAGAGCCTTCTCTTCCCCAGTCTGGACAACCCAAACAATTTGGTCTGTCTTCATACAAGACATTCTCTGGCCCTCAGAGCATCTTTGTGACCGCCTCTGGACTCGCTCCAGCAGGTCAATGTCCCTCTTATGTTGGGAGTCCCAGAGCTGGATGCAGTATGCCAGATGGGGTCTTACGAGACTGGAATAGAGGGGGAGAATCACCTCCCTTGACCTGTGGGTTGACCTTCCTCCAAGATAACCCATCTGTGGCCACTCATCACCTCATCAGGTACAAGCTGTCTTCATCAAATCTGCTGGTTATTAATTGCTTTCCCACAGGTTTCAACTCATTGCAGCACATCTTGTAATTTTCTAAGGGGTTGTGACTTTGTGATCTTCCCTGCTCAGAAAAACTGGTGATTAGTTACATTTCTCTTGATAATCTACGAGTGTAGGTGGATCCTCATCCAAATAGCAGAGGGTATTGAAGAAAGGGTAGCACACCAGAAGACTGATTTTTGTTTTCAGTGAAAATTTTAAAGAAATCTACATAGTGCACAGTATCTAAATCTAGATGTCACATATTTGAATGCATAAACTGTTATTGTTTATATGCAGGAATGTTTATATGCAAATTATAAATAATTCATCACCATAACAATCTCATCAGCTTATCTTAAAACCTTAATTTAGGTCCACACACCTTCAAATAGTTTGTTTTCCTGCTTAAACTATCCTCCACATTTTGCTACTCATAGTCCTCTACCAGCCCTGCCTTTTGAGCACTGAGCTTCCTGCAGAGAGTGGAAATGCTATTGCTGCTTTTCTGCAGCTTGAAGAAACAGTGACTGAGAGGCACTGGCCATGCCAGAGACTCTGTCCTGTAACTCAGCGCACACCCAGCTCAGAGGCTGAGGTCAGAAAAAGCTGGCAAGCTTTCAGCTAGCAGGGCAAGAGCAAGGAGAGGAGAGAACACTGGAGCACTTCAAATGCTTTTCCAACTAAAACACCTTCTTCTTTCCCTTGGCTTGTGCTTGGTTATTTTGTTTTCCCCTATTAAGTGTTACTGAGTTGAAGAAGGTGGGGTAGAGGCAGAAAAAACAAATTTTTTTCACTTCAATGAAATATGTGATGAGAAGTTTGTATGTCCACCCAACATAATCACCATTGTGCGGGTCCAGCCACAGGGAAAAACTGTAGAGGGGTACTCCTAAGGTTTCCTCATACAGCAGACACTGCAAGAACAAAATACACCTTTGGTGTACCTCCTGAAACTCTTCCACAGAAGAATCCAGCCCTGGAAGAGAGAGAGGCAGCGTGCTGCAAGGCAGTCTATGATATCTGTGCTTTATCATAGTCATTTATTTGTGCATCCTGACTCCGCTGGAGACAAACAGAAAGGATTCATCTCAACAAAGTGACTCTGAGAGTCACAGAGAAGGAATAGGGGAGTAGCTGGGATATGTAAAATGACACTCAGCAACACTCACATGTTGTTTTCTCTCTGGCTTCTAGGGAGTTAAACTGTGGATGCACTGAACTAGTTTGTAATTGAATTGTGTCTTGAGGATGAATGTGCTCTTGTGCACTGGCCCCTTCTCACAGAACATGGGCTACAGGCTGGAGATCATGGGCACCTTCATAGGTGGGACCTGGGGCTTGCAGTGCACCAGCAAACTGGAGTATTCAACTTCGTTAACTGGTTTCACCTGTGAATAGTATTCTTCTTGCTGGGAAGGCAGCCTGTCTGATCCATCCAGCCTTCTCAAGTTTGGACACCACCTGGTGCAGAAACACAAGGAGAAGGAAAAAAGGCTGAATGGATAGGAAAAGCTTAGTATCACACAGAGATTTGGCACAGAAAAACATCTTCAGTCAAGAACAGTATCTTTCCCCTCTTTATTACTGTGTGACCTTTCACAACCTCATTTCTAATGAGGTCATGGTTTCTGCTTTTCAGCTATGGTATGGGGTAGCAGATCCTCAGTGTGGGCAGAGATGCCCAGCAAAATCCAGTCAGAGATGCCCAGCAAAATCCAACAAAGCAAAATACTGCCTTGTTGAAATGTGTTCCAGTCAGACACACCAGGGATGGGAAGGTGGCACAGGGGAACTGAGTTTTCTGGGAGAACTTCCCCATTTGGGGCCATTCTTCTGGCGAGGGGAAACTGCCCAGAGGGAAAATCAGCCACTGCACTGCCATATGAGTCACCTCTAGCTTAGTTTTTAAGTGCTAAAAGTATTCTTGATGCAGCAGAAGAACACAAACTGAGTTCTTCCATAAGCCATTGAGGGGAAACAGAGAAGATATGGCCAACCTCCTGCAGGAGGAATCACAACTAATTAAAAAGTGCAATTTATCCCAGTGGTGCACATAACAATCCCGCTGAAGGAATGGTTTTTAGCGAGGTGTGATTGAAGCAGAGATGCCCCACAGATGTTGCAGGACATGGGCCCTATTGCCTTCGGTCTGCAGTGGGAGAGGAGTCATGTGGAGGGTCTTGTGATGATCTCAGCAAGAGTGGGCTGACGTCAGATTGGACACTGTATAACCAAGGTCAAAGACATCACAGTGTGGGGGATAGAAAATCTTCAAGTTTTATCTCTGCTAAAATGACATCAGATACCAAATTTGTAATAACTTGACACAACTGGCATTTATTCTGTTTGCAACATAAATAAATTGCTAACAAATATGTGTAATATTATACTATGATTCATAATCATAAGTAATAATTCACAAATACTGAAAACAACATTCCACAATTATCACCAATAAGTTAACCTCTTTCATACACTGTGTGAAAGAAGACTGAGCTATTCCATGGAAAACAGTGTACTTTTTGGGCTGGAAACACTTTTTGGTCTGTTCTGCTTCATCTCTAAATAGCGTTAGGAAAATAGTGAAAGGTGAAATTATTGAGGGGGAAGAGAATTTCTGCATTCAGAGAGTGACTGGAGTGCTTAGGCTCAGTTTGCTTAATAGCCAGAAGGAAGAGAGGGACAGTTAAATGGATTTCAAAATTATGCTGATCAGAGAAAGGAAATTGCATGTTGCCATCACTACTGAAGGAGCCAGGTGACTTTCAAACAGACTGAAGCCACCAAACCCATTTTCTACAAGTTTTATCCATAGTGGTGGTATTTTGAGCAAACCCAGTTCGTTCATGATAACTGAACTTTTGTTTTGTTGGTTTTTTTTTTAAATCCCAAAGATGCTGTGGGTATAAGTGAAATTCAAAACCCTGCACTGAGTCCTGAGCCCCTCTGGGGTATATCTCTATTTTATCCAGAGATTAGCACCTGTGTGGCCACACAGACAGCTGGGTTAAGAAACTAATACAGCTGAAAGTCAAAACTAACAGATTTTGGCTGAAAGTTACTATTGTTTTAGCAGCTGTGGCCACAGTAGTTATGAAGCCAAGAAGGTAATGGAAATATTAAATTCATAATTATACCTTTTCTTAGAAGTTTGCATATGGATATCTGATAACTCTACAGCAAATCATTAGGGCCCTGAGAAAGGAATTTAAATGGAATATAACATTGAGATGGGGAAAGAACTGTGCTTAGAAATACACACTGCTCAGGCTCCCTGAGGATGTTCCTGGTTTCTTTTTCCTCTTCAATTGCACAATATCAAACAGTCCCTAATCCTGCCATGCATACAGTGTGCAATAATATACCTCCATAACAAGCAGCACTTGCAGTGCTTGACATCTTCAAAGGTCTCTACAAACCTTAGCTAATTAATCTGTTTCAACACCCCTGTGGGCTAAGCATAATTATTCTGAAGAAGCTGAAACAGAGAGGTTAAATCAGTTACTGCAGGCCACAGAAAGTGAGGGGCAGAGGAGAGCAGGAGCGCTGCTGCTGCCATGCTCTGACCCCATGCCTCTCCTCTTCACGCCCTTACATGCTACAGACACTCAAATATATGTAAGACTGACAAAAAATAAGCAAAATGCACAACATTGTTCATGTTTCTATATGGCATTTATTTGGAACAACCTGCCATTAATGATAGTTTTGTCTCCTGGAAGCAGGGTGACCCTAAAGTCACACACTGCATGAAGTCACACGCTGATATAAAGTCACATCCCACTGCTCAATACCATCATTAATATTGCACATGGGAATCAGGACATTAAGCTTCAGAGTTCAACCCAAACTTAAAATCCAGCATTCTGATTTGGATTTGGTGCATGTGTTTGAAGTATTAGAAATAGTTTGAGCCTATTTCTAAAGCTTGCCAAGGGCAGTTTTGCAGCATTTCTCTTTCTGGAAGCATGTCCATGCCTCTACAGATACATATCTGTCTTGTTTATGAAAAGTTGGGGTTTGATGCTTTTTAGTTCAAATTTTTTGATTGTTGTAGATATATAAATTCAAGATCATATTCAGTAGCACATGCCTTTTTCTTTTGGTGAATTGCTTATTTTAGAAGAACAAGATATAAGATCTATTACCCATATGCTTTTAACATAATGTTTGGAATTTTCCAATCTGAATGATTTTATCTGCACTTTTTCTTCATATTTATGTTCATATAAATGCTTCAAAGAACTGCTTTGTGCTGGCATTTTTCGCAACCATGGATGTATTCAGAGGGGCATTTCTGAACATCCTGAAGCAATCTTCCCTTTGTAGAAGGCAGATCTGCCCTGGTGACCTCAGCAATGCAGATAAGATCCACATGTCACAGCTCCAGCATGTTTTCAAGCCCGTGCTTATACATCATCCAGTACCCTGATTTTCAAGGGTGCTTCATGCCTTGCCATCAGAAAGTCAAGGGTGCTCAGCTCCTGCAGCAAATAAGCACCAAACTATACAACAAAAGTGTAATTAGTGAATGAGTCATTAATTCTCATTATTCTGCAGCAGAATCAGAGCTGTTCCATCAGGGGGTAGCAGGTAGCTCTAACTGACTGTTAACAATGTAAAACACATCCATCACAGTCACTTCACTCCCTCGGGGGAGCATCAAGGAAAGAAAGACAAGGATGCTGGAGCAGATAAGCACTGTAAGGCCCTCCTTCTGCAAAACACTGAAATATTGGCATTTTGGTCATGCTGACTTCAGCAGGCAGGGAAAAAAAGCATGGCCTTAGATATCAGCATCAGCAAAATGCCAACTTATTAAGATAACCAAGCCTAAGGGATGAAAACCCCAAATTTCTTTGACTTATTACATGTATAATCCCCTGCTGCCTTTTGGTTGTGACTGTGGTTGCACACCAGGCCTACAGTGTCGTAATCCTGTGGGTTTTAATGGAGCTGGTCCTCAGCCACCATGGGTGAGGTCAGGGTTAGCCCATGAATGGAACTCTGTGCCACCACCAGAACTTTTGCATATGGTTTCATAATCAGCTCTTTATTAATTCCTGCTTCAAGGTGCCTAGTTTAAAATAAAATGATTTTTCATCTTCTAGCCCAGCACATTGAATATCAGAAGGGCAAGAGGTGGTTTTCTGCTTAATGCCTGGTACTAAGAGCTGATCCAGCCCACGTGCTGGCTCTTGTCATCTTCAAAAGCTTCAAAAATTTTTAGAAAATATTGTATCAAAATCACTCCTATTGGTTAGTATACACATAGACTGTGGGAAATCAAATTAATCCCTGGAGGTACTTTGGCCTTGTCAGTGGATTAATTCCCAGAATTACTTTAATCTATTACCTTTGCTTTCATTTTCTATTACACATTTGTAAAAAAAGATCAATAGCAAAAAAATCATGCACAGATGAAGCAGACACAGAAGCAGAGCTAAGAATAACCCAGTGAACTGTTCTCACTGGACAGTATAAATATTCCTTTCAGGTTAAAAATATTTCTTTAAGCATACAGAGCCCTTAAACACCAGAATAGATTTCGGACAATGACACTTCCTCACAACCAAGGGAGTAACATGTTATTGCCAGTAAAGGATATGTTCTGCTTTGCAGAGGAAACTCCTGTTGGCTAAGCTCTCCATGGAAACTCCAGGTCTGACTATAAAAAGACCATCTTATCTCCTGAAAAATATCCTTATGCTGGGAATAGCAAAAAACTAAGAGCAGCTGCTGTGAACCCCAAGCATGGGGGTAGCAGCTGATGTGGAGCAACCGTGGGGAAAGCCGGGATTAGGCTGGTCTGCCTGGAAACCAGCACTGAGCATCCAGACATCTCCATGTCAATCACAAAGCCAGGCTAAAACCAGCCTTAGCATCCCTCTGCCCAAATCCCCTGTCCCAAAACAGACTGATGCAATTCCCTTCCATTTCTGGGACAAACGTGAATTGACCGAACACAAGAAAAAGGCACAGAGTTTTCAGCTTCAAAGGAGTCTCTGACCCAGAGGTTTCTCACGTTGCTGCCTTGGTCAGTGGCTGTCTGGGGCTGCTTTGTGTGGGTTGGTGGCAGAGCAGTTGTGTGAGGGGACGAGCTGTGTGCTGGAGGTGCTCTGATTTCCTTGGGTCCATTTCCAGAGACTTCGAGGTTGCTGTTTGCTCCTGGCACAGCTGCTGGCTTTGATGCAGCTTTAGCACTGACATTTTCAATTCCCCCAAAGGAGCAAATATAGAATTATATAATATAAATACAATAATATTGATAATAATGCAATAATAACCAATAATACATACATATGTAACATAAATTATTAAATACACTTGCTGATGATGGATAAAGAGGACCAGTGTGGTCACTAGAATACTTACAATGAATCCTTTTACAGGTGTAACGGTTTCTCAGTTTAATTGTGAGCTCTGTCCTGCTGTCTCTGTCAGACTGAGCACTATTGAGGTGCTGTGGGTGACAGACTGATGGCCGATGGCTACACACACAGCTAAAATGAGCACAGGTTAGGGAAAGGCCAGTCCAAATAACCAGAAAGCAGAAAACTTGTGATAAAGAGTAACCAAAAATAATTTACCACTTTTCCTGTGTAATCACAACCACCACAGTGACTTACAGCAACCAAAGGCAGTTTTACACAGGTTTTATCTTTCTTCTCTACCAGTAGAGATTTTATATTGTAAATAGCCATGATTTTACTTCCAATTGCACTATATGCTGCCACGACATCTCCAGATGACCTGAACAGTGTCAGGATGACCAGCAGGGCTAGCTGGTCTCCATCACTGCCCAGTGAAAAAAAGGCAGCATTCAGAAAGAGGGAGACCTGTAGTCCACAGTACCCTGCACTACTAAGCAAACAGATATACTGTAGTTCTTGTTTTTATATTTCAGAAAATCCAGAAGAAAAGATGCATTTTTTTTCTCTAAATTTAAAAAACCAAACAATCCCAAACCAAACAAAACAAATGATTTGCAAGTGTTCAGGAGTGTTGAAAATTATTTCGGAAAGTGCTCTAGGCTAATTTTGTAAACCACAACAGAGCTGTAGCGGGTAGAAACACACTTTCATCTTATTTATTTCTCTCCATCTTTAAATGCTGGGTTTGTTAGGATAAGTTTCTATTTCAAATTTGGTCAAAATGACATATACTTTCTTGGTTATGAAGTGTCTGGCCACACAAGTACAGACACAGACAAGCCCAATATCCTTCTGTCCCATATTAACACAGTGCCAAATTTGGCTTTGCTTTTCCAACAAGCTTTTCCCTTCCAGTGGTGCAAAAATCAACAGGACTGATTTTCCGTACACCTGGGACTGAGTTTTCCTGTGTGCCTGTAGCAAGATGAGTAAATTCATGCTAAAATTAGGAGGGATGTGCTGCAATGTGCTGTATCCAGCACAGAGGCTGCTGGGCAGATGGAATGAGACACCTGTGCTTGACTGAAACACACATTGGTCATCAGCATCTTTGAAAGCAGGTGAAACCCCACTTCACACAGCTTTGGGTCTCTAATCTCAGCAACCCCCTCTGTTGTGACCACCTCCAACATCTCCTGTGAGTCCTCCCATGCCAAAGAAGTACAAGCAGGGACCTCTCACAGGGAATTGCATACCTTTGAGGTCTCAGTCATTGTACTTTGTGACCAAAAGTGGCCAGCAGGTTTAGAAACTCCAGTGTTTTCCCTCCTCTCCTGATCATCCTCCTGGCTTAGAGAATTTCTGGGGATTTCTCTTGGTTTCTGCCTGCAGCAGAGTGTGCATGCCCCGGCTGCCTCTGTGCATGCTGCAGAGATGAGCACCTCCAGAGGGAGCATTCGCCCCATCTTTAAACACCATCCACGCAAGGGCAGGAATCTCCTTTCACAGTTTTAGCTGGTGAAAAACACAAGAAATGCTCTCACCCGAGCTTATAAGTGCCAATGCTCTGGTTGGCTTTTTGCATGTCAGAGCGTGTAGAATTGGGAGTGAGAAATAGCTCTTTCCATACTGCCAGGAGGTAAAGCAGTCCAGGAGGGGCTGTAGACACCTGGATGCATTTATAGGTGAGTGACAGGAGCACGGTCCCTGCTCACCAGTGGCAGGTTTCTCACCGTATAACACGTGAGTGGAGTTTTGAGCAGTAACCAAGTCCTGAGGGGGAGTGTGAAACACTTGATGTTTGGCTGTGTTGTGTAGCTGCTGATGCACATACAGACTTGGGAAGATTTGCAGGTCCAAGAGGCAAACGAATCCCTCCACAGGAGGTATGGAGCTGCTCCACATAATTTCTTGACATTTTGGGGTGACCTGCAGGTGGGTTGCAGATAACCAGACCCTGGGAGGTACCAGCAGGAGAGGCAGAGCAGTTCTGCCATATGTGAAAGTAGTTCCCCCTCAACTGGCACTTGTTTGAATGTGGTGCTCCCTTAGTCCCTCATACCAGTGACACACTGCTATATTTACAATAATGCCTTACAGCGCTGTAAAACATGAACTTCAGCTCCTCACTTTAGATTGATTTATGTTCCAGACAGTTTGTACTTTATGGAAAGTATATCAGGAAATTGTGATTAATTATTTTACTGTTTGGTCTCCAGTTGATATCATATCTTATTTTGGTATGTTTATATATGGGAAAAAAAGGAGGACAAGACTGAGATGGACTTTTTCTGTAGCAGTTGAATTCAGATTCTACAATTGTCTTTTCAGAAAATTAAATTTAACTAGTGCAATGGCAGGAACATTCACTTCAAAAAGAGGAGAAAGTTCAATGCTATGCAGTAAATCATCCTTTGCTTTTCAATTATTGGGATCATTTGTCCATAAGAACAAAAACACCCAAACTTTTATTGGTTTTCCCAAATTCATAAGGAAATTGTGCCATGTTGTTAAATGTAATAGGGAAAATACAAGATTTTTGGACTGTTTTGTTTCAACAAAAGAGGAAAGACTTAATAAAACCTGAAGACCCACAAGTCTGGTGACACATAATTAGTTCTACATCGCTGAACTCCTTGATTAAACAAGACTGACAGAAGATCGAAAGAAAGCCTTTTCCTGTGTAGCATTTATATGTCTGCTCAACATTCTCTTTTCAGGGATGTCTAAAAAATGTGAGACCATGTTAACTGTCAAACAGGTGTGAAACAAATGTGTAAAATCTTCTAGAAGTACACGGGTTAAACTGAGTAATTGTGACACCTTCTAGTCTTCCCTAACTTTGTCCCTGCCATGCTGTCCATCACCTCTGGCTCAGGCAAGAAGTTACTCTGTGGTACATGTGGTGGTTTCTCTGACTGCTGTAGAAAAGGCTTGCTGAGATGCAGGTCTGGGAATGTCAGATCTCTGGGTGCATTTATTTGCAAAGTAGCTAAAAGCAATGAACAAAGTAGCCAAATTCTGATGGATTCTTCTTGGACCCAGCAATATTTTTCAGGCTGGATCCTGCAGTCCCCATCCAGGGTCCACAAAAGAGAAATCCACTGAAAATCCAAACACAAGAGTTCATTGATAATTTTATTCTGGGGCAAGAAGTTGAATTCCTGCAAACTGAGGGTGATGGTAGTTGCTAAAGGTCTCATTTTGGACAGAAATTCTGGGGGCATGAGAGGCAGAGGAGCTGGGTAGGGAGTGCTCAGGGGGAGCTTGATTCCATGTAGGAAGAAAGGGCATGGAGGAGGGTGATGGGGAGTATGAAGTGAAGAGCAAGCCCAGGTCTCCAGGGTGAGGAGGGGGAGAAGGGAGTGACCAAAACCAAAGATGTCTCCAGCCACAGAAGAAGGAGGCAGGGTGGCAGGGCTGGGGTCAGCACAGTGAGCTCCAGTTTGACAAGGGCAAAGGAGGAGTGGGATGACACAGGGCATCCCCGTCATGCAATGCTTCTACTGGAAAGGATTTGGGGGGCAGGGCATCTTTCTTTTCCTTCCTTCCTTCCTTCCTTCCTTCCTTCCTTCCCTCCTTCCTTCCTTCCTTCCTTCCTTCCATCTGGGGGAGGCGGTGAGACCCGTCTCTTCCTCTCTAACAGACAGAACCACAAGGTGCTTTCCTGGGATCAGTGCATGCTCAGGAACCCCTGGCACATGAGTCCCCTCTTTGTCAGATCACATTTGCTAAGAGATTTCCATGTGAGAGATGGGCACCTGCACAGGGCAGCATCACATCTCTCGTAAGAGCTCTGTGAAACTCTTTGGGAGAAAAGCACTAAAACATACCTGGGGTGCTGTCACAGAAGTAACAGCACCCCCCTCCCTTCCTTTTTCCATCATCTGCCCATCCACAAACCTTCCCTGATACCATTAAAAAAAAAAAAAGTCCTCCTTACGGTTTCTGATTATGTTTTATAATTTAATCAGAAGTAATATTCTTCTCCTAATAGAATCTGTTATAACAGGTTTGTTCAAAAGTATCAACCCCAGAAATGTTCTTCAGAAATTGCTATAAAAATTCTGTGGTTGCTTCAACTAGTTATTAAAGAAACCCTGAAGTTCCCGTGGAGAGGGCACTTCCAGAGATTTATGGAAAAATAATCATGATCTTGTAATTGAAAGTCAAAATGCTCATACATGCTCATGAAACCCTTGGTTCTGCCTCTACAAATAGTGCAATTTCTGGGTACTTGGGTGGAAGTAGGCAGGATAGTCCTTATAGCAGGGTAGGGCCAGGAAATATGTAACTTCGGAAATTTATCAATTAACCTAAATTTTTACAGAAACTGGTTATGATCATGTTGGCATTTTTTTAAATCCCATCTTAATGCATTAGAAAATACTGATTTCCCTGCAGATTTGACCACATGTGCACTACACAGACAACATGTAAGTAAATTATAACCTACTTTCCCATCAACTCTGCTTCTACTTAGATTACTTCTTTCTCACCCATGCTGCACGCAATAATTTTCAAAACAAAGTGAATAAACTAGCATAAGCATTTAAGTGCGTTTCCACTGATTCCCATACTTAAATTAAACATGCAAATGCAAACATTAAAAGGAATGACTTATTCATGCTCTCAGGCAAAGCATACATATTAAATTAATGTATGTGTATCAAAGAAGACACTAAGTGCTGACTCTTGGAAAGCCTGTGTAAGAAACTGTACTACAGACTGTTCATTTAATATTTTTTATTACTTAATATGAAACATAGAATGACTGACTATATTGATTCTATATTAAATATTTGTCAATATATTCTCATTTAGAGCAACCTTCTCTTTTCCGAATATATATTTAATGAAGCATTATTATACTCTCAAAGATTTTAAGAGTATATGTCACATTAGCAACTATACAAGGGAGCAACTTTGATGAAGCATGTCAGATAGGAGAGTTATCAGTAATACAAAGCAGCTATGTAGGATTGCATGTACAAAGCTTCAGCAATATAGAAAAATATATTTTTAAGAATGACAGACATCAGTTTTAATTTTTGCCTTTTCTTTGAATCTTGTTTTTATTTGTTGCTCTGGTGAAAATTCCATATAAATGCATTTTTAGATCTCTTTATGCGACAAGAGAAAACTGGGAGGGGAAATCATCCAGTGATGGTTTTTGTGAAATTATTTCTGCCTGCCAAAGAGGTGAAGGCTTAAGTGATCTGCAGTTTAAGTCTCAGAGTTCCTCGCAAGAAAAGGTGAAAGCTTGTCAAGCTTACAAAACCAACAAATAGCTCAAGGACAGAGCTGGAAAGGATGGTTTTGGCACATTCAATTACTGGAAAGCTTTCACAGGAGGAAAATTGTCTTCAGTGGCTGAACTGCCTTTGTACATGGAGAATCAAAGTGTCAAGGTTAAGGCTGGAACAGACTCAAGTTATCTTACCGAAGTTAATAGGTAGGAAACGCAAAATGGAATAAGTGAAGAGAAAGGAAAAAACCAACATAGCCAAGATAGGAATCTGCAAAGCAAGGAGAAAATATAAAGTTGTATTCACAAGATGGGTGGCCAGGTAAGCAAAAGGCAGTGGAACAACTTCACTTGCAAGGAAATTGAGAGAGCTTGGAGTGCAAGAGCTGATTGCTTGGACACTGCGCAGTGAGTCCATGCAGTGAGATGCAGGAGCCAAATCTTCTGGTGCAGGACCTGAAACCAAGTATTTACAACATGGTGGGAAGCTCCTTCTGGCTGGAGCACAGCACTGAGAGCAAGGCAAAACTCAGGACAGCCAGGCAGGGAGGTAGGGGTGACAGAAAAGCACTGTACATTACTGATGTGGTAGTGTGTATAGAAGGAAAAGCATGATACAATAAAATCAATCAAGGTCCATTGCCTTCTTGAAAAGCACTATAAATCTTCATGTCACTACAGCAGTAGCATAGATCCACTAAAGACCCTCTAGATAAAATATGACCGTGGTTATGGGACAGTGCAATAGAATTAGACAATCAACAGAACCTGTAGGAGACCTCCTGCTCCTGGAGATAGATCACAGCACAATGATATCAATAATAAAACTGAGGCTACAGGTGGTGACAGAGCTCCATTCTTCCTCATTCTGGACCGCTGACAGGCATTTTTAAGAACATATTTATTGAGCATTCAGGACGTAGTGCTAATTCAAACAAAAGCGAGGATGTTGCAGAAGAGGTGGTTGTAGAAAATAGCCTTGATCAAGCAGATCACAGAGCTTTCTGATTAAACTGAACGTAAAAATAAAAAACCCTGTGCTTTTCTGCCTTCTTGTGCTTGGATTTTTTTAATCTCAATGGAGTGAAGGAACTTTGAGACTTGGCTGCAAAGGAGATTCTTGAAGTCAAAGATATATAACTGCATCTGCATTTATAAGAAGAAAAAGCTCATAAAGAACTCCAGACCCAGCTGGAGTTGGACAATCCAACTAGAAAGGGATATGAGGAACAGGCAAAGAGCCTACCAAAAATGGGAAAAAAAGGGCTGACTAACATGGAAAATTGTATCTTATAGGTCAGAAAGTATGAGGAGAAAGTGAGATCTGTCAAAAGCTGCGCTCTGTTACACCTTGCAAAGGAAATTAAAAACACATTGTAAAATGTTCTTTAGTCATATAAACAAATAGAGAGCAAAAAGAGGAATTTGAGGCTGTTATGCAGTAAAGACTGGGGGTTGGGGTAAAAGATAACCTAAGCATGGGCCAAAAATGAAAACTTGGCTTAAGTTTTCAGTCAGCATAGTGACATGCCAAGGTGGTGTGACTCAGGTGAATGAGAGAGTATCTGGAGCAGAAAAACATCTAAGGGCTTAATATTTTCAGACAAAGACGGCAGTCCCATCTCTATCTGAAACCCTGAAAGAACAAACACAGGAACCTGCTGAAACTATTAAATTGATACATTATCTCAGGAACAGATGTTGAGAGAAAAACAAGAGTGTCTTCTATATTTTAGAAAGCATGACAATTTAGACCTAGCTAAACACCAACTGCTAGTTTAATTTCAACAGCTGGCAGAGAGAGACAAAAGAATATAGTTTAGCACAGCTTAATCCAAGGTAGGTCACTAACCTGCACTCTGATAAGCTTAATTGATTCTCAGCAGAGAAAATCCCCAATGTTTTTCACTTCTTAAGTAAAGTATTTAATATAATGTCACCTTAGAAATAACTAAATGAGGAACATATCAAAGGCAGGTAAAGAACTGGCTAATATGGAAATAGGAGCTAAATAAACTATTGGGGTAGAAGACAAATATTTAGGGTGTTACTAAAAAACTGCTCTTGGAATCAACTTTTTTTCTTATTAGTGAGCTCAACAAAAAACATGACAATGCTAATGATAGTTGTCACTGACAAAGACAGAAGAATCAAAATACAGCCGAGAAAAACCTGAAGGGCTTTCAGGATTACAAGAATAAGTAAATGATGGACTTTTAAGGACAGAACCATGCACTAAAAATTTTTCATTGTTTCATTGCAAGCTTGGAATTAATCTGTCAGTGGGCAAGAAACTGTAGTGGATTGGCTGACCACTGGTGTCTTTAAGCCAGGTAACTATGGTGAAGAAAAATGTAAACTTGGTGTTTGCAACCTTAGATTGCCTTAATAGTCAGTGAAAAGAAATGAGACACTGCGATTTCCTGTTATAAAATGAGATGAATGACCTGTATAGGGAACTAACCTTAAACTTAGACTACGAAGTTTGAATGTCTAAAACCAGATTAGATGAACATCCCTGAGAAATATTTGGCATGAAAGCCCTGCTTCATATGGTATTTCATCCTGTATGATGGTGTTGACTCTTTCATGAAGCCCTTCATGGGAGGTAAGAAAGGCTGTAAAAGTCAGACACCTAAAATTTCTATTATTTTTGAAAGGACTGAGTGTCTCAATCCTGTCTTTGAAACACTTCTGTCTGCCTTTTGAAACCAGTGGTGGTGAGCTCAGCCCCACAAAGTGCTGCTGTGGGAGGGGGCCCTCCCACAGTAACACTTCCATGGTCAGTGTGACCGCACGGATTCGTGCCACAAACAGCTGCCAAATGCTTGGCAAACACATGGAGCTGCACCACCAAGGTTTGGGGTCATATTTTTATGTAGCTGGTGACTGCTATTGATGGCTGCATTGCAAAGATGGAGGCGCTGGACTTGGCTGAAGTCCAAGGAGGTGGGTTGGACACAGGGTACAAATGCTCTCAGTTTATTTTTTATCCTTTTTTCCTAGAGAAAACCAAGGTAAAGAGGATATAGATGGAGGTGCAGCCAGTCTTCCTTATCACCTTTCAATGGGGACCACGGGATGTCGAGAGACCAGTTTGCGTTGCAGGAAAAGCTGGGGTATATCACCCACCTCTGCCATCAGCAAAGATTCTGGAGCTACCAGAGGAAAGGTCTGGACCCTACTGCAAAACAAAAAAAAATAGTTTCCAGGAGTAGGTTTATGGATGAGGAATAAACTCCCAGGACCCTCCAATGGAAAGCCAACATTTGGGACTGCAAGTCTGCTGCAGCTTCTAGACTGAGAAGATGGAAAAACTGTTTGGCATATACCACAGAGACTTGGGAATAAAGTCATCCTGGACCAATTCCCCTGGCACGGTGAAAATCCCTCCTAAATGTTGCTTTGAGGAGATTTTGGATTTCCATAGCAGTGATACGGTTGCTCTCAGAGCACCTGCCCTCGTGATTAGGTGCTAAATTCTGCCTTGAGATCTCTCATCAGGCCAACTAAGACCAACAGGGGAAATTAAATGCTGAAGGAAAAGATAAGGATCACTAATCAACTTGCAAATCGTCTAATCAAACCACGCTGTTCACATCCCACTGTTCCAGTGGATTTATAACTATAATTATCCTATTTTAATTTTTTCCCAATCAATTTTACATGAGTATTTATTTTTGTGCACTAAACATATTGTCCTCCATAGACTCAAGGAGTTTTTTATAGTCATGCTTCTTAAACAGCCACCTTGTGTGGCAACTCTTAACCTTGATGCATACATAGACAGAGACAAAAATCATTTCTAGGGTATGGCTTTTGCTAAACTGAAGCATTTTTTGGTGTGTGTGTATATATACGTCTTGCTTACATTTACTTTTCATAAGGGATTTTGTGAAAAATCGGAATATTAGTAGATATAATAATAATTTAATTTAGCTGCTCTATAAAAGATGAGATATTAAAAGATATATTATAAAAGATTGCATGAATTTTTTTAGAAGGGTTTGATTTTCAGAACAACTAAAATCCTCACATCTTCAGTGATTTAGTTAGACCCTGTGCAGGCCTTCCCTTTTCACATCAGCTAGACCTAATATTACATATTACATATTACGTATTGCAAGGGCAGTGTTAATGAGGAGACCATTAGCACATACCTAGGTTACCTAATATTTTACATTTTAAAGGTTTTTAAAGGAACTTTTGGAATAGCTCTTTCCTTTCCATGTGGAATATCTCCAACAGCATTGCAGCAGTTAACTTGAGGTCTCTCTTAGACCTCTGAAAAATCTCTTTTGACCTGATGATGTTGAAAAAAGTCAAGGACCCTTTCCTTTTTTTTGTGTTCCCCATGTCAGAGCTCCTCCATGTCTCAGGATGTGCGATTCCAGGTGGATCCTGCCAGGTGGGATAGGAAAAAATGGAGCCCCTTCCTCATCACCTCCACTCCCCACCTGTGAGAGCGTATTGGAAATGCAGCAAAAGTGAGGCAGATATAGGTTTGATCATAAATATCTGCTAATTGGCTCTAATAACAGCGTGGTTTAATGACTTTTGATAGGATCTTGCAGAATACACGAGCTGTTGAATACTGGCGTGAATTTCTTTAGGTATGCACTGAAATTCTTGGCAAGAAATTAAGAAGAGTCACAGTCAAAAGTGGGATGGAAGCCACTGAGTTTGTGAATTACCCTTGTAGGAAAATGCAGTCCTGTCCATTGTACTGAGCCAATGTGCTAAGGACAAAAATAGAATGGAAGTTATTTCTATACTTACAACTTGTTCAAAATAATATTAATGACAGAACAGGTCTGCATCGTGTGTAAAGCCATGGAAAATTTTAGTTGTTCTAAGCATAAAGCTTTGGAGCAAAGAAAGGTAACTATTTTCCAGAGCTATAAATGAGTCTTCACCTTTATGGTGCACCATTCAACCTGCTCTGACAAATCCCCCCATGAAAACTCTTGATTGACCTAACAGCTTCCATCTGCAACTAAGGCTTTCTTCATTGCAATAAGAAGGAAAACAGAGGTCATCACAGCAAATATTTGACACTCAGGAAATTGCAGAGCTTTAGTAAAAAGAAAATAAATCCCACCTTTTAAATTAAGAAGCTTTTGTGACCATTCATGTTTTCCATATGTGGTGATACTGTATGCTGAGCCAAGAACATCTTTACATCCCCAGTCTTAAAGCCAAAGAGGTAGCTGCAACACATCAAGCACGGCTCCATGTTGCTACTGGAATAAAAGCTTCACCAAGCTGCCAAAAATAAAAATAACATGAACCCACACTCTAAAATGTATTTCTGAATTCCAAATGGTAGTGAGAGATGACAAATAGCTGGCAAAGGCAGCGATTCATTCAATCAATAGATAAACTACACAAATGCCAGAAGAAGCCTGGAAAAGAAGCCTTGCTTATGGAAACATAAAGCACAGTCACTGAGGCAGCTGCTGCAGTCAATCACACCACACATTTAAGGCAATTCTGCTCCTCCTGGGTTCAGGGAAAGTTGACTAGAAATAAAAGAATACATGGAAGACATATAAAACAGCAGCTTCTGCAAGCCAGATTTTAGGGCTTGATTGGGGGTTAATTCATATCAGTGCTTGTGGAACAGAGTTTTATGGCTGGGCTCATCTGTTGCAGCTTCACAAGCAGTAAATTTCAAAATACAAAATAAATGTGTAGCCCATAGCTCCCTATCTGACTCATGGCCAGCAGAGTTCCATGCCCCATGAGATTTACCATGTCTGGGTTCAGCTGTCAGAGAAGGCTGAAGATATAGGGGAAATGGGAGTAGGTAAATCTCGCCCAGGAACCCTGGGAACCCCAGAGCTGCTGGGCACCCTTGTACTGGCAGCTAAATCACACCAAGATTCCAGAGGCATAATGGGATTATTAAATCTGATCAAACAGTAACAGTCTGTGGACAGATTTAAAATAAATATTTGTTTCTCTCTCTGAGCTCTGCTTAGAAAGGAGTCTTCCAAATCTACCAAGTTTGGCAAAGGTTTTTTCTCTAGGAGAATGATCATGGTCCCTCCTTAATGTTTGCCTCAAGAAGACTTTGTGTGAGCTGGAAGCCATTGAAAATCCTAACACTTCCAAACACACAAAGCAAATCAATACAATAATAATAAGTGGAAATGTCAGACTGATAAAAACACTGGGAAGCCAAATATATTAAAGAAATGGCTGTTTATAGTTCAGCATTGAAACAGCAGATCCACACCAACAGTATTTTAAAAGTGTGGCGAATTATCTACTGTCAGTCTCTGTAGTACAATCCAGATAAATCAATGCTGTGTTTAATGGCACAGTGGCATGAAAGCAGTATTGGAATTCAACTAAAGAAAAAGCTCAGAATGACAGTAGAGGATTACATTTTCATTGATACTTCATTCGTCAATGATTGGGATAGCTACCTACACCCCAGTAGGCCCCTGAACTATTTATATACCAGAACATTGAAACAATTGAACCCTTAGAAACATGTAATTTGAAACCCTTATTCCTACAGAAATGTCTTTGTTGAGGACAAGCTACAACATTTTAGAGAACGGGGACATAAAACTCTATATACACCTCAAGAGAATTTTAAAATGTTTGGTCACGTGCAAGTAACATTATCTAAAGACAATGAGTTAAACAGGGCGTTCTGAAGACAGTGGCATTGCATCTGTCAGGATTTCAGCCCAATTTTATTATTTGGAAATATGACAAATGATTTATTACTTAACCATTTGCATAGGTGGTTCAATTACTAGATATTTATGCAGCTGTTTCTGCTATACATGGTTTATCAGTAGAACATCAGTGGGTATGAATGATGTAATTTAAAACCAATATATATTTAACGGTCTGTTCAAGGATAAATTAACCTGTATAATGCAATATATGTTATTAATGTGATTCTGTGATTTTTTTACTTGGAGGCATCCAGATACATACATTTACTGGAAATGTAAGAGTTTATTTGATGGTTTAACTGCCTCAGATTAAAAAGAAGAACTATTGAAAAATCTTTGAAGAACACATTGGTACTTAGTGATCTATTAGGTGCACAATTTGAGGTGGAAAAAGTATATTTCTAAAAACAATATGCCGTAAGCATCTTTATTTGAATTGCTTGGAAGTAACACTGTGCCATTTTGTATTGAAGAGTGTGCTGGGAGACCTCAACCTGCATCTCTCTTGCCAGGTGCAGCTTCCATCTCCAGAAGAGGAGAATAACCCCCAAGTTCTAGCCCCCACAATATCCTGGGATTTCTCTGAGGAGGTGACTCTCTAGCAGAAAGAAGGACATCGCCTTTGCCATTCCCACTGGCTAAGATGCTGGAAAGGACTTTGGCAAGACCTGGAAGGGAACTGGACCCTGTTTCAAGCAGTCTGGTTTGCCTGCCATGCTTACTTCCTGAACCAGCCAAAGGAAGCTGTGAAGGGAAGAACTGGAGTGCTCCTCCTGATGCAAATCTTGCACATCTTCTCCAAATGCTGCTTCTGTCCACCACCCGATATTCCCCCGCTGAATGCTGGAATCTTACCTTAATGAGACAATATGATTTTATACCTAATTCATTGTCTTACCATAACACAGAGGTGCTTGTCTGCAGACTGGATCCACAGGAGATGGCACAGCTCCAGACAGCAGTAGATGTAGGAGCTGTTGCATGCACATGGCTTAGTCACTCTATCAGTATTTCAACAAGATGTGTGTTTCTCCACAGCGCTAAAATGCTGAAATCAAAGGTTCCACCATTCCTACTACTCCTGGGGCTGCACCTTTTTTCCCAGCATGGAGAGAATGATTTATGCATCTTATATTGCTTGTAGGAGTGTAGGTGCCCACATACAGACACTTCCTCACTGCTTCTCATTCTCTGAATTGATTATTTTTTATTTTTCCTATTTTTATAAGGCAAGTCCTCTGATATCTATTAAGCTTTTGCTTCAAGAGTGTCATCACCAGACCTCCCATAGTGTTATTTATTAAAGACACAGAAAACACTAGTTGTATTTAAGCTCTGATGGCCACCAATCAGCCTTGCAGGTGCGCTCCAGGGCTGGGCACAGCTGCACAACTTTTGCAAACCAAGGTTACATTTGAAAGCCCGGAAACTCCTTCACGCTGTTTGTATTTGTTTCATCGTATTTATTGTTTCTAACTTGGCAACCAAGCATGTAAATGTGTAGAAGTATAGACTGTATTGGCAGGCAAACTCTGTTAAACAAGGCAACATAATGATACCAGCCTTGCTGCAATGTAGCAGCCAAACAAACTTCTGTCACAGCACAGAGAGCTTCCTCGCGGTTTCTTGCTTGAGAAACACTGAGAAGTGGTCTAAAAGTGTACAGTGTGTATCCATCATGACGCTTTAGAAACTGTAATATGAGGAAGAAAACTACCAGTGTAGGGATGGGAAAGGGGAACAGGGTTTCCTTGGGACACGTTTGACAGCAGCCACTGCAGCAGGGGAAGCTGCAGCAGCAACAAACACCCTGTGCTGTAGCAAACCTCCACAGAACATTCCTCTCATCTAGGCAGCACTAACGGTGCTTAGAAAAGGAAATGGGAACTGATATGAAAATCTTTTCCACTTTTTCAGACAGGGAACTGCCAACTGTAGTATGTTTTTAACTATCATAGGCCCTACAGTATACACATGAATGCATGCACTTGTGGAAGTGTGGGTATAGTGTTTCAGTGGCTTCTATCACTTTGGGAGCAAGGCATATTTGTCTATCACACTGCTCACTTCAGGCATGTAACCCAAATATGACCCAAATGATTGAAATTAGGAGCTTGACTTATTACCGATGTTCCTAGTAAGGTGAGATTAGAGAACTGGAATGCACTTCCTGAGTGTGGGTGCTATTGGCAGCACCAAGAGCCTACACTGCAGAAGCCCAAGCACCAAGTGAATTTGGAAAGGGCTATATCATAGAATAATAGAATGTCCTGAGTTGGAAGGGACCCCCAAGGGTCATTGAAGTCCAACTCCTGGTCCTGCAAAGGACAAACCAAGGGGTCACACCGTGTGCCCAAGAGCATTGTCCAAAAACTTCTTGAAACCTCTCAGGCTTGGTGCTGTGACCACTTCCCTGGGGAGCCTGTTCCAGTGGCCAACCATAATCCAGAGGAAGAACCTTTTCCTAATATCTAACCTAAGCCTCTTCTGACACAGCTTCATGTTGATCATGTGAGATCCTAAACACACCTGACCCCTCAACACAGCTGGACAGATTATTTCCTGCCTCAGCAGCCTCCATGCCAGAGCACCCACCAGGTCTTCCCCAGCACTGGGACACTGGTGGCTGTCACCATTGCTTCTCAGCCACCGATGGCTTTTCCATTCAGCAATACCTGAGATTAGATAAGAGATAAGAGTAAGAAGGAAACTGCAAAGGATTGACAGCTGTTCCCAAATGGTCCTATAGTGAATACTCTCAGAGTTAAAATATTGCCTCCTTCAGGTGTTTCACTTTGTGTGTTTGGGGTTAAAAGGCTACTGATATGACTGACAAGAAGACAAAAGGAGCGAACACTCCTGAGGAGGGCAGGGAAGGCGAATGGAAAGAGGACCCAGTTTGTCACATACATTCCACAAACAACAGTTTCCTGCCCAATCGCTGTGAACTGACCACAAAAACCACATCTTGAATGAACCTCTTGCTCCCCTGATGATAAATATCCCAGACGAAAAGAGTGTGACATACCCTGGGGTTCAGTCACAATTAATTTGTGATTCCTAAATAGACAGTTTCAAAAAGAGGTAGCAAACATGATTTTTTCTATATCTTTCAGTCTCAGAAAAAGACTTGGAAACATATTCTGTCTTTTCTGGTTCTTCATGAATGTTCTTGATGATACTATCCTAAGATAGGCCCAGAGAATGTTAAAGGTGTATGTAAAGCCATCCTCAAGGCCTGCTTCTTAATACAAGACATTTCCAGAACGTGATGTTTGAGTGGACAGCTGTGACAATTGCGGCTACATATAAAGTTTTGAGATATATAAATAGTTAATCTTGCTTCTCCTCAGTCTCATCACATATTATTTTACCTTCCTTAATGATGAAGTCTTTGGAGCCAGGAATGCTCCAAATGTGTGGAAAGTGCGTGGCAAACCCAGGCAGAAGCAGTGTTGTGGCTGTGCCAGCCCTGCACACCCCAGCAGCATCTCCCCAGACACTGGGGAATGCTCTGCAGCAGCTGCTCAGCACCTGTGTGGGACACCCACACCATCGACATCGGGGGGTGCTGGAAAGACCTGGATCATATTTTCTACCTTGCTTTTTTTTCAGAGCCAGAATGTGTATAAATTTTAGCTGTTCCTTCTCTTGGTGGTTACACCCTATCCAAGAAGTGATGGGGACTAAGGATGGAGAGTTCACACATGAGTGCAGGCCTCTGATCTGTTTGCCAGGTTGGAAGCTCTATGCTAACCAGCAGAGTGCACTTTTTCCTTCACAAGGATAATTCTGGGCTAGACTGTTTTGTTTCCTTGTATGCTACAGAGCTACTCCGCCATGTATGTTCTCCTGTGTGGGTGGAGATAATCTCTGTGCCTTTGCCAGCACATTCTTAACTCTTTTGAAGCAAAGGGTAACATATGAGTACTTTCTGTCATCGTCAGCCCATGCTTCAAAGTTATTTCAGACTTGCTTTGTGAATGGATTATTTTAACATACTTTACTATACAATTTTGTTGAAAGGACCTTCCTGTAAGTTTAGAAATAACAAAGCAAACTAGTAAACCATGTGTTGTTCTTTCTCATGGGTTTGAGAATGAAAGGTGGAAAGTGGGCAGATTTTCACTTCAGATGTTATTTCTGCACCAGTTTCATGTATTTACCATGCATATACAGATTTTTTTGTTTGCCAAGCAAAAGGTTGCACTGGGATGCAGTAGAGAATAAAACATAGACAATTTCTCACCACCTTGGTAAAGTTCGAGATATCTCAAAGACTGTGACCCTGAAAAGTCAAAGCTCACGTGCCAGGCCCTAAGTATCAGGCAACTATGTCAAATTTCTTTGGAGAAGATGATGTGGATTTTGATCCATCTCTTGATGTTTCCAAGACCTTCTTGTCCTTGTGTGTAGACAGGGGAGAACTGTGGTAGCCCCACATCTGTAATGCAGTTGCTGATACAGAAGTTCTCATCCTATGTCCATTTCCCTTTAACATTTCCAGCTCTTACACCAGCACTGCTCTGCACACCCATCCAACCCCAGGGGTGCTCCTCTGCCTGATCAGGGAGACCACAAAGCTCCAGAGAAGGGGGAAAAGAGCACAGGCTCCCTTATTTCACCCTCCCAGGTCTGTGTTTGCACAGAAAGATAAGAAGGAAGACAGATGAAGGCAATCTGAAACAGATGGGCTCTTCCTACTGAGTTCCTGTACCTGAGGGTTAACCAAGCTATGGCTTAGTAGGACCGACAGCAAGTGCAGCTTCCAGTACCCAGGCCAGCAGCACCCCATGATGAGCCGTTGACTAATACTGTATGTTTTCACATGGAAGTGAAAAAGATTGAAATGTGTATGAGCTAGGGAAAAACATTTTGACAGCTTGACATGTTTACAGTTTTTAGCCAGACGACTATTTCATTGTGGATTTTAAAAGAATATTTCACACAAAAGGTTTTCTTACCTTTTTTCTCACCATTTCCATTGTCCAGCAGAAGACAGTTTATGAAAAGGGGAAACACATTTCCCTGTCATCATCCTCCAATTTATTTTTTCAAACCTTTATGTATCTACTTCTGCCTTATCTCTCCTTTCCCCATTCTCCTGCCTCTTGAGTCAGAAGTGCTGATCAGATGGGGTTTCCCTTCCAGACTGAACCTTGTAGGACTTCTCCCATTTCAGAGATCAGCTTTAGTCCCAACTAAATGCTATGAGCTACAGGGAAAAAAACCCAGCCAGCTAACAAATGTTGTTGGGACCACAAAATACAGATTGTGTCTGTAGGAGGAATATATTCTTATGCTGGGGAAATACTGAATTTTCACAACATTGAAGCAGATAATCTGGAGGAGGATGGAATTTTTTTCCCTAGCACACCCTTATACAAATAAACACCACTGAGAAAACAAACTTGTTTAGGTGAGAGAGGGTTGAATTAAACAGCGGTATCCATTTGTGGTCACCTAAAGCTGCTTCTATGCAGATTGCTTATCTGTGTTTACTGCTCTAAATTGCCTAAATGGTGTGAGCAATTCTGGGGATGGGTGGATGTTGTTTATGCAGTTGTTTAGGTTTGTTTGCCCTTGTCTTATGGACCGGGATAGATGAAAATGAAATTCCTGGTCTGAATTTGAGATCGCCCTTTTCTTTCTTTCTGATGATTGTGAAGGATACTTAGAGTACATTAGAATTTTTAAATCAGTAAATTATCCCTCCCTATCTTGTGTATGCTTTTGAATTAGTACATAGGTCCTTATGTGCATGGCTAAAAAGTAGAAATGGAATAAAGATGGTGAAGGCACCAGTAATTTGGGCACGTGGCCTTTTTACCACACATTATATTCATGTGAGAAAGCAAGCATCTATTTAGCTACCACTGAAAAAAATCCCTGAGTAAAATCAAGACCCAAATCCCTACACCATGAGGCCACATGATTCCACATGCTACCTTCAGACTGTGAGCAGACCACTAAGCAAAGGTAACTTTATTACACAGGAATGTGCTTGATTTTCTTCTGGGGCAGGGTGGGATTCCCGGAGCACTTCATATGTTGGGGATTTGCATCCCACCTTCCTGTTTTCAAAGTATCTTCTGAGTAGAGCTCATTTAAAGAGGTGCTCTAGGTAGGCAGCAGGGATAGGGAAAGAGAATTACTCTTTTTTTAAAGCTTGATAACCAAAGTAAAATGTTTTCTGTGTGCAGACTGAACCAAGAAAGGGAGGCTGTAAGGAAATTAATTCCTTTAAGTTCTTCATCTGCCAGGAACAGAAAAGCATGTATAAATAAATAAATAAATAAATAACAAAGACATGGCAGAGAGCAAAATCCCTGATGCAATCAAGGTAGCAAGTAAGCTATCACTCCAGAATAACATGCTCCAGGATTATGTGTTGATCTGACTAAGACAACTCGTGGTGTGCAGATCTACAGATCCATCTGCGAGTGGTGACAGTGATATTTCTGTTTCCCAAGGGTGAGCTAAGGCTAAATACAATCTTCTGTGATAATTGCTGCAGTATGC
Source organism: Pardalotus punctatus (assembly GCA_013400915.1). Taxonomy (NCBI): domain Eukaryota; kingdom Metazoa; phylum Chordata; class Aves; order Passeriformes; family Pardalotidae; genus Pardalotus; species Pardalotus punctatus. Next base: position 148,778 of record VZTX01031479.1, on the reverse strand, counting down.
ATTCATGCACCTAGCCTGGGTCAGTGTCCAAGAGGACATGATCAAAAACACACTGAAATGGGTGAGAAAATTTCCACTGTCTTTTAACAAGTTTTGGGTGGGATCTTGAAGCTTATACTTTAATGAAGAGGCAAACAGCTTTATGATTAAAAACAGAAAAACAACCAGTGCAGGAAAACAATCAGTACTTTTAATGGCATTAAAAGGCCACCAGATGGACAATTTTCAATCATAATTAAATTACTGTCCTCAAGTAGAAACTACACTGTTTAAAAACTATTAAGTTTTAAGATGAAACATTGGAAGTTGAAAATAGCATGACTCATCCCTAGCTTTCTTCTTCTCACCCTCATTGCACAAAAGCTCTTAAAATTTGGCTTCAGCACTTTTCTTCTAATTATAATGCATGATCCCTTTGTCACTGTGAAATGTACCCTCTTCAGCTAAAAATTTGCCCCAACTGTACTGATAAAACAGGGCTGAAACACAATTTGCTGTACTCTAAGAGTTCCTCACAGAGTCTCAGGTGCATCCTGACTTTCAGCACTTTTGATGCTCCCATCACAATTAATAACTAGAGCAAAGACGTGCAGAAATAGTTTAGATTAGAAATTAGGAAGAAATTCTTTCCTATGAGGGTGTTGAGACACTGGAACAGGTTGCCCAGAGAAGCTGTGGATGTTCCATCCCTAGAAGTGTTCGCGGCCAGGTTGGATGGGGGTCTGAGCAACCTGACCTAGTGAAAGGTGTCCCTGCCCATGGCAGGCGGTGTTGGAACTGGATGATCTTTAAGGTGTCTTCCAACCCAAACCATTCTGTGATTCTATAATGATTTCATGATTCATCATTGCAGGAGCAAAGCCTTCCTCTGTGATCTTTCTGTGCATCTACAAAAATAAGTTATTTTAAGTATATTATGTAGTGGTGAAACAAGAAAAACAAACTCATCACAGCTCTGTCCCTTTGTCTTTTAGGTCTATTTAGCAACAGCACCATCACAAATACCCCAATGCACAGGTGAGCTCAAAACAGCACTGAGCCTTGCTGAGGCACAGTATGTTCTTGGTCCCATAGCATGTTGTAACTTACAGGCTTAATCAAATTTTGAATACGGATGGTGACCTTTTCTTTCTTCAGAAAGAAAGGGACAGAAAAATAGATGGTGAGAAATAGAGGGCAAAAGCCATTGGGGAAATGAGATTGTAAATCAAAGCAGAGCTATGCCTCAACTTTACTATATTTTTATTTTTATTAATAGCACTCACTACTGTGTTTTATAGCCTACCCTTTTAAAAATAGTTCATGAATTGCAGGGGTCCTATAAATTTAATTGCGTTTTTTTAAAATGCTGTAGTTAGAACAGAAAATTTATCTTTCTAAACTCTGCTCTTAAACTCCACAATCCTGCATATATAGTTACAATAAAACCTATCATAAAAGCTATGTATTGTGGGTGGGGAATAGAAATTGAGAAACAATATTCTATTATTTATTTTAAGGGTATATTAAATACTATTCTTGGTTTAATTTTTGTCACAGAAAATTCACTTTGCCAGGACCACGTCTAGGTTAGAACAGCATTTATCAAACATCCTTTGTAACCTTGAACATTCATGTTGGTTTTGAAGAGTACAGCACCCTGGCTGGGGTGATCCTACTGGTTCTTCTGGATTCTCCTGAATGCTGCTATGTTCCCTTCTTGATGGAGACAACTTGAAAAGTGCAGACTTGAGACCAAAGCTTGGGAATGTTGTGAAAATAGGGGATTGCATTCTACTAATTTCTATTTCTTCTAGATTTGGCTCTTCTTCACCTCTACTTATTATAATGTGGAATCATCTATCATGGTTTTTTTTTGAACAAACATTGAAAACCTGCTCCCAGTGCTCTATGCATCCATGTACCATGGCTTCTTGGATGATGGAATGAAGTATGACAGGAAAAGGTGCAGAGTTTTTTTGAGATTTTCATATTTTTGAAACCAGAAGTTGTTGACTCCTTGCCATAGCCTTGTGGTGTCTCTTTATGAATTTTCTCCTACTACCACATGTCATCTTATATGTGGTTACATTTAAATTACTGGGGAAAAAATTAATCCAGTCTGAAGCAACCATTAATGATACCCATAGATATCTCCTGTTTACCAAAACAACATTTGAACAAAGGCGAAAATTGAACTCTATTAAGCATAAAGGATATGCTGGGTTTGTCTTTTAAGACTTGGTCTAAAAAGAATGACTTCCCAGGTTGCTTTCACATTCTACCTGCTTTGTGCCATGCTTTGGGATAGTAATGACTGTTTAGCTAACACAGATTTTGAAAGTGGTATTTATTCTGAAATTTAACTTAACTTTGAGCTCTGCTAGTGTGTAACTAATTTAAAAAACTTCTGGAACTTAACACTCAATCAGCAGAAGATGGGTAAAAGCAAGTAGGACTGCACTGAACTCAGTTGTACCATGATTCAATAACCAGGCCAATTATCAGTGGACTACCAACCATTTACCTCAGCACTGGCTTCTCTAGCACCTGGAGAATGACTTGAGCATCACAGTCCTCCTTTTTTTCCTTTTCTTTTTTTGTTGTTGTTGGTTTTCGTTTCTTTTTTTTTGTTGTTGTTGTTATTGTTTTTGTTGTTGTTGGTTTTGGTTTTGTTTGTTTGTTTGTTTTGGGGTGTTTTTTTGTTTGTTTTCTTTTAGTTTCTTCAGATATTTAAGGTCTACTACTTAGAGAAACTTTTAAAATTTGTCCTTATATAAAATACATTTTTAAGGTATGATCTAATGTGCTGAGGATAAAGTTGCTGCTGTATAAATGTCTCAGAAAAGACCAAGAAGATTTGAAAAAAAGCAAATACCTTTTTCTTTGGCAAGATCATGTGCTGGTATCCATATATTGGTACTGACAAGCAGCTCAGAGTCCATCATGAGAAATTATGGGAGAGGAATGGTAAATGAAACATTTCATAGTACCTGCTGCAACCTCAGAGACTGAGAAGTAAAGACTGCTCTTTTCTTCCGTGAAGAAGCAGTGATTGGTCTCACATAAGTGATCCCATTTTTGCTATTTCTCTGGTTTGGAGTATTTGAGTTCTGGCAATCTTAATTCTCTATGTTAATAAATAACTGCAGAAGGAAATAAGCCTTTGACAGAAATCTACATATAATGATTCCAAAACTTATCAGCATTTTTGAGAACTTAATTAATTATATGGTAAAAAATGTCCTGTGAGAAACACCCCCCACACACCAAGGCTGTACAGGTCATAATGAGTATGTTACTTTGCTTCCCTGATTCTGCTGCTTTCTTCATTTTTCTGACAGTTTTACATTCCTGCCTGCCACTGCCCACAATCATATTTCTTTGCTACCCAGTCTTAGTCAGCAGAGGAGCTGTGTGATGCACTGTGCACTGAATATGCACAGACATATGCACGGTGAATGTTTCCCAGACTGACAATCTCCAGGATCACACTGGATCTGAATTTCTAGCAGTGAGTAGCTGTTCCCAGCAGTATTATTTGGAGCCCCTTTGTGAATCCCAGCTCCACAAGGTGGCTCTCGATTCCTTTAAAAATACCACGGCATTTGTGGATTAAACTTACCCGAGAATGATCTTGAGAACAATCACCGGGGCTCTATGGACACACAATGCTACAGTGGAACCCAAGATCCCCTTAAGTATGTGGCATATTTTTCTTTCAGTAAAGCTGAAAACGAGACAAAATCTGACAATATTGAAAGGTTACAATTTGAAGGAAGGTATTCATGTCAACTGCTCAATAAAATCTGAAAATCAAGAAAATAAAGGCATTATACATGCCTTTGTGAAATGGGACATTCAAATGCTCACTGCCTGCTCTGTTTCTTCGTGGCTTCTCTCCTAGCAGTGTCCTTCCCCTCCTCCATATCGCTGTAGGATCAGGTTAACAAAGTCACCAGGTACTGAGGGGGGCAATCTCTGACAGTACAGACAGCAGGATGGCAGAGTAGGAAAAGGAAAAGAGACCTTGCCTTTGAAGACCAGGACACACAATGAAGGATTTACTTGACTCCAGCCAGGACTTCAGTATCCCCAGGCAGACCTCCCAAATCACTTTGTGATCCCAAAGAGTTTTATCTCCTAGAGCACCTCATCTGAATGTGAGGTCCTGCCCTGAGGTCTGTGCCTCCAAACCCCCCTGGCTGGGTGACCATACAGGTGATTACCAGCTCTCTGCGGCACCGAGAGCCACAGGTGAAACTGGGGCGGGACTGTGGCACCGCAGTGTAACAAGGTGAGATGGGCTGGGCTGCAGCACATGTGCAAAGCAAAAGCTGATGGTGTGAGCCCCAAACTCAGTGCATAAGACTGAATCAGTCTGCCCTCCCTCCTGTGTACAATATTGCTGCTTTTGGTAGTCAAAAATTCAAATTTCTGTTGCTTACATCCTAGGAAAATGTTAAGAAAACCTGAGTAAACTTGGGGGAAAATTATTATTTACTTTCTGTTGATCTGTATGTTTGAAATCATATTTCCAGGTTTTCCACAACAGGAATATAAATTTATTTAATGAATAAAATTTGAGAGCTGAAGCTGTATAGCAACACTATTGCAAGGCAATGCTGGGTGTGTCTGAGCTGTAACGTTAAATTCATTCTTCTTGTCGCTTCCTTCAAAGCTCTGCTGAGCTCAGCCCCTCCCTGGTTATCCTTCACTGCCGAGCTTGCTGTAACCCCTACGCCTTGCTGCTGTTCCCACCTTTGTCCTTGCACAACTTGCTGCGCCTTTGCCTCCACCGCACCTCTGCTGGCCCAGCTTCTCCCCCAGACCCTTTCTACAGTGTGGTCTCTAAAGATCACTTAGAGTGAAGCCATCTACTTCTTGTTCTAATTTCTCTTTTGTTTTCGGTCTGCCTTTAAACGTGCTCTTCTGTGGTGAGAGGGTGCAAAGATGAAATTTTGTGTGTTAATAACTATGTGCATTTTCTATAAACTTGAATCAGGTAGATCTGCTCTGTGTTCATGTGCCCAATCTTTGGAGCAGCTGAGGCTGCTGTTCTGTTCTAGCTCTTTGTAGTAGGTGTCTGACAATGGGTAAAGACTCTGGGGAGAATCTCTGCTACAAAAGTTTGTATCCTGGAGCCAGCACAATTTCATGAGCAGTAACCCAAAGGATAGGCCAAGGGACATGTCTTTCAGTCCAATATATATTTTTTACATTTTCACATGCAGAAAGTCTGCAGTCAAGAGCCAGAAATGTGATATCAGCAATGGAACTCAGTTCATTAAAAATTCAAATCAATGGAAACAACAGGACGTATTATTTATCTAAGCCTTGAATCAATCTGACTACTATGCATAATGATCTTAATTAGAAAAGTGAGCCGAAGCAGGAAGACAGTCTGTCTCCTGGCTTTGAAATTATCATACCCCTATCAGAATGCTTGGGTAACTTGTAATTAGGGACAAAGGTTACACATAATTTTATATGCTGAAAAACCGGTTTTATACATGTCATTTCAAAAAATATTTAAGAAATAGATATAAGACTTGTTAAACCTATTATACTTCGATTTTTTTCTACCAGATTAGTAGTCTGCACTAATTAGTTGATGGACTTCAGAAATACCAATAGAAGCTTTGCATTTATAGATCGCCTGGACACTAATAAGCAACTAGCAATATCAGCATCAGTCTTTGTACAAGTTCCTTTCCAAAATTTGGTACCTTCTCACATCTGTTTCACCTGCATGGAAAATGCAGCTCAGAAAAGCAGTGTGGGCTGTCCAGCAGCAGAGTAAGGGCTTTCCTGTTCAAAAACTTTACTGGCATGTTGCACCACTATGGCCATAATTACACCAATGCAGTTCCCTGTGCAGTCCCCCACATCTTTCTTCTTTTCTTGCTTATCTTCAACTGATGCCATTGAATACAAAGTGTTTGGGTTTTGACAAAACGGCAGTCCTGTGATTACACTTCCTTTAATATTTTATTGACCGGCTGTAATTAGAAAACAGAAAACCAAACTCCTAGGTCCCACCTCATCAAAGCAGTCAGTTCCACACTTAATTTACAAATTCTTCAATTTAGTTAAATCCACTGAGCAGGCCCACTCTCAGCTCACACCATTGAGTCACACACGAGCACTGCTCTCAGCAGGAGCAATGCCTTATCTTCTGTGTTGGAACACACCTCTTCCTCTCTTATCACAGGTACAGATGTCCTGATTTTTCTTTCAAGGTAGTATTTAATCTTGGAAATACATTAGAAAAAGATCAAACCCTCTCTGTCACACAAAATGGCCTTGCTTTCCCAGAAGAGTTTTTCCTCAAACAAAAATATGGAAATTAAAATCACAAGTAGGATCTGTTTCATCAAAGTATTAGCTGCATTTCTGTGAGGTTGACAATCACCTTTTTAGCATGGCAGGAATTATACACGTAATTCTCTTTAATGGGTGTTACAAATGTTCAGCCCACACTGAAAAAAGATCACAGTTGGTATGAGTAATAATTTTTTTCTTGAACATAAACAGTTCCCCTCTAGCTCTGTACATATCCTCCAACATCAATGTAACCACAGCTGTCAAGGCAGCCTCACCTCTTTCTATGTATATTTTAGCTTTAATTTTTTCCCATGCTTTCACTTAGTGGACCTTTTTTTTTTTTAAGGGCCTAAACCTGTTCTCCACTTTTGTGGGCAAATTCACTGCAGTAACAGATCTTGGTGTTTAGACATCTTTAAACATTATTATTAGTGTGCAAGAAATTAGAGACCTACATCAAGATCTGGAGGTTTGGGTGTTGTTTTTTAATTGAAAGTGAATTTCAGATCGTAGTTTCTCTCATTCAAGGATCTCCAAACACTTTTACATAGTTAAATGAGTTCCTGTGGCCTCCTTCTGTACAGGCAGCAGCAGCCCCCTTCCCACAGCCTTGGCACAGCATTGGTGGTCACCAGCTGGGGCCACTGAGGCGATGTGAGCATGACGATGCGATGGGCTGAGGCTTGGAGCCACGTGTAGTCTTAGTCTTAAGCTGTATATGTAGTCATAGTCCTAAGATGTGCCAGGGGAGGTTTAGGTTGGACATCAGGAAGAATTTATTCCAGAAGAGGTGATGTATTGGAATGGGCTGCTCAGGGTGTTGGCAGAGTCACTATCCCTGGAGGTGTTTAAGGAAAGACAGGACGTGGCACCGAGTGCCCTGGTCTGGTTGACATGGGGGTGGACTCGATGACCTCAAGAGGTCTTTTCCAACCCAGCTGATTCTGTGATTCTGTGATGAAATGTACCCTCCAGTCCTTGGGACACCCCACATCCCCATTAAGCTGCCATGTCCCCTCCATGGGTGAAGCACAGCAGTCATAGAATCATAGAATATTAAGGGGTTGGAAGGGACCTTAAAGCCCCCCGAGCCCCAGTCCCGCCTGCCATGGGCAGGGACACCTCCCACCACACCAGGCTGCCCAGGGCCCCATCCAACCTGGCCTACAACCTCCCTGAACAACTTGTTGCAGTGTCTCACCACCCTCACAGTAAAGAATTTCTTCCTCCTGTCCAATGTCTAACACCTGTATCCACGTTCCCGCAGTGAAGCACCCAATACCCCCCTGAAGCGCCCGTGGCCCCTCGGCGCCACGCTGCGGGCCCGGGGCCCCGCGGCGGCCCGGAACGCAATCGCCGGGGCCGCGGTTTCCAGGCGGGGCGCGGTGCCGCCCGCGCGGTTGCCATGGTGCGACC